>ML661338.1:29572590-29604585 GCA_007570785.1 Antilocapra americana | reverse complement strand
AAAAAAAAAAAAAAAAGAAGTCATATTGGTGAAGACTACTTTTATACATGGGTAATTTTTTTGTGTTACCTGTATTGCTTTAAATCCAGATTGATTGATTTAAATAATGTATCATCTTGCTGAATATTGCAAAGCAGTGTTTTTTCTTCCTTAACTTCAGCACCAGGACTATTTAACTTGATGTGTGGAAATGGATATGTATATTCAAAAATAATTTAAAAATTAACAGAAGTACTGCACAGAATAATTGTTCATAAATATCTTCAACTCAACTTAGATTATGAAGCTATATTCAGTGCCAAATATCAGTAAAAATGAGTATATTCATTGCAATTTCTTTTGACATTGAGTAGATCTATCCACCACTTGAAGAATGTTTATGCTCCAGGCACTGTTCCTAGTCTTGTCATGTATTAAATACTTTAGTTCTCACAACCACTCAAGGAGGTAGGACTATTATTATCTCTATTTCACCTTTGGGAAAATTATGGCATAGGAAATAAATTAGCAAATTGAGCAAGTGGGACTTGAGACCAAATAATTTTATTCTAGATTTGGTGTTTTCAACAACTGCACAGCAGTAAAGAATTCACATACAATGCAGGAGACTTACAGGAGACATAGGTTCAATTCCTGGGTCAGGAAGATCACCTGGAAAAGGAAATGACAACCCATTCCAGTATTTTTTTCCCGGGAAATCCCATAAACAGGGGAAACTGGTAGGCTACAATCCATGGGATCACAAAGAGTTGGACATGCCTGAGCAGCTAAACAACAACAATAAGAAGTCTTATTCTAGACTTAGTGTTCTCAACAAATGCACTTGGATATTACTGCATGTTAATATTTTTAAAATGTTTGTGATATATCTTCAGTTAAAAAAAATAAACGAGCTTTCAGATACTCATAATGATGTATTTGTTTAATCCAATATAAAGCTATTCAGAATGTCATTTTGCCTTTGGCAAAATATCAAAGCATAAGAATATATGTTTGAGGATTAGCTTTATAAATATTGAGAGGAATTGTGGACCTTTCATGTTTAACATCAACTTTAATCCAAGATCTACATTCTTAGACTTACCTTTGCCTGTCTTCCCACATAACCTGTACCTTGCTCTCTATACCTCTCTTGATAGGCAGCTGTTGCCTATCAATTCCAGTTTGGTTTGAAATCTCAGAATCTAGCCACATCTTTCCCCAGTGTTTTATGTTTTAATTGATCTATTTTCTGGGCTAACTCATAGAGTTAACAATTAAAGTGGTATTCTTGGTTAACCTTGACACCCCAGTAACCTGAATATTTGATTGTTTTTGTAAATACTGTACCTAATGATATTCATCATATCTGTTCATATGAGTTGTAACTGTATCAGTATTTAAATATATAATAGGGTTGCATAAGTGAATTTCTACTTAATTTAAACTATTATTTTGACTAACTCAGTTGTTAATCCCTTATCAATGTAAAAAGCATGTAACTTTCTCTTATAGCCTGGATTCTAGTTATAGACCTTTTTAAAAATAAAATTTCATCATATTACTTCAACCTATTATTTCCATAGGTTATCAAATTAAATAATTCTCTTTATTTCTAACTGGCTCAAAAAATATGATAAATAGATTTTGAATTTTGTCAGTTATATTTTGTGTATCTCCCAAGATGATACAAAAGAGGTCACACATGGACATGACTAGATGGCCAATATCAAAATATGATTGATGATAAGCTTTGTATCTGAAGATGGGGAAGCTCTATACAGTTAGCAAAAATAAGACCTGGAGCTGACTGGGCTCAGATCATGAATTCCTTATTAGAAAATTCATAATTAAGTTGAAGAAAATAAGGAAAACTACTAGGTCATTCAGGTATGACCTAAATAAAATCCTTTGTGATTTTTCAGTGGAAGTGGCAAATAGATTCAATGGATTAGATCTGATATAGTGCTGAAGAACTATGAATGGAGGTTCCTAACATTGTACAGGAGGCAGTGATCAAAACCATTCCCAAAAATAACTGCAAAAAAGGCAAAATGGTTTTCTGAGGAGGCCTTACAAATAGCTGAGAAAAGAAGAGAAGCTAAAGGCAAAGGAGAAAAGGAAAGATATATCCATCTGAATGGGAAATTCCAAAGAATATCAAGGAGATGTAAGAAAGCCTTCCCAAGTGAACAATGCAAATAAATAGAGGAAGACAATAGGATGGAGAGATTAGAGATCTCTTCAAGAAAATTAGAACTACCAAGGGAACATTTCATGCAAAAATGGGCATAATAAATTACAGAAATGGTATGGACCTAATAGAATCAGAAGATATTAAAAAGAGGTGGCAAGAATACACAGAAGAGCACAAAAAAAGGCCTTAATACTCCAGATAACCACAATGGTGAGATCACTCACCTAGAGTCAGACATCCTGGATTGTGAAGTCAACTAGCCTTAGGAAGCATTACTACTAAGCTAGTGGAGGTGATGGAATTCCAGCTGAGCTGTTTCAAAACCTAAAAAATGATGTTGTTAAAGTACTGCAATCAGTATGCCAGTAAATTTGGAAAGCTCAGCCGTGGTCATAGCACCAGAAAAAGTCAGTTTTCATTCCAATCTCAAAGAAGGGCAATGTCAAAAAACACTCAAATTATTTAACAATTGCACTTATTTCTCATTCTAGCAATGTCATGCTCAAAATCCTCCAAGCTAGGCTTCATCACTATGTGAACTGAGAACTTCCAGATGTACAAGGTGGATGTAGAAAAGGCAGAGGAACCAGAAATCAAGTTGCCAACATCTGTTGGATCATTCAAAAAGCAAGAGAATTCCAGAAAAACATCTGCTTCATTGACTGTGCAGCCTTTGACTGTGTAGATCACACAACAAACTGCAGAAAATTCTTTAAGATATGGGAATTCCAGACCATCTTAGTTGCTGCCTGAGAAACCTATATGCAGGTCAAGAAACAACAGTTAAAACCAGACATGGAACAACAGACAGGTTCAAAATTGGGAAAGGAATGTGTGAAGGTGTATATTGTCATCCTACTTAACTTATATAGAGAGTGCATGTGAAATGCCAGGCTGGATGAAACAGAAGCTGGAATTAAGATTGCAGGGAGAAATATCAATAATATCAGGCATACAGTTGACACACCCTTGTGACAAAAAGTGAAGAGGAACTAAAGAGCCTCTTGATGAAAGTGAAAAAGGAGAGTATAAAAGCTGGCTTAAAACTCAAAATTCGAAAAGACAAAGATCATGGGATCCAGTCCTATCACTTTATGGCAAATAGAGGGGGAAACAATGAAAGACTTTATTTTCTTGGGCTCCAATATCACTGTGGACCCTGACTGCCAGCATGAAATTAAAAGACACTTGTTCCTTGGAATAAATACTGTGGAAAACATAGGCAGTGTATTAAAAAGCAGACAGTATATTAAAAATCAGAGACATTACTTTACCAACAAATGTCTGTATAGTCAAAGCTTTGATTTTTCCAGTAGTCATGTATGGATGTCAGAGTTGGACCAAAGGAACCCTGATCCTGGAAAAGATGGAAGGCAGGAGGAGAAGGGGATAACACAAGATGAGATGGTTGGATGGCATCACTGACTCGATGGTCATGAGTTTGTGCACACTCAGGGAGATGGTATAGGACAGGGAAGCCTGGCATGCTTCAGTCCATGGGGTTTCAAAGAGTTGGACACAACTGAAAGATTGAACAACAACAGCTAGATGATAATTATATGATTTATTTCCTGTCCTCTGTTATTACAGTAAAATTTAATTGACTAATCAGCATGAGCTCTTAAAATGAGAGCATCTAGATAGTGGCATATTACCTTTAACCATACTGGTTATTCACATTATTAATATTTTAAGATTTTTGTTTCAATACTTGAGAATATAATCAGCCTGTAACACTTATGGCAAGATGGTCTTATAATTAGAGATGAAAAAGGTTTCCTTATCTTCTAATCTCAAGGGTTTCTGTAAGGTGGAGGTGGTGGTTGTGGTTTAGTCACTAATTTGTGTCAGACTCTTTGAAATTACATGGACTATAGCTTTCTATGTTCCTTTGTCCATAGGTTTTTCCAAGCATGAATATCAGGGGGTTACTATTTCCTTCTCTAGGGGGTCTTCCAGACACAGGGATTGAACCCACATCTCCTGTTAGGCAGGCAGATTATATACCACTAAGTGACCTGGGATGCCCCTTCCTTAGAAAAATACCATTATTTTTTCTTATATATTTAACAGAATTAACTGGTGAAAATAATAAGCTGTCAGTTTTCTCTGTGGAAAGCTTTCAATACAAACTCAACCTACTTAGTAAATACAAAACAGTTTAATTTTCTTATCTGAGATCTGTCTTAGTAATTTCTATTTTTTCCAGAATATGATCTGCTACATTTAAAATTTTCAAATATATTTCCCAATATTTATCCAACAAAGTATCACTTTATTTTCAATTTCAAAAATCTATAGGCCTGTTCTCTCTCTTAATTAAAGGCAGTGATCCTGAGTGGCTCCTGTAATTCTTTCCTTTAAATTTTAATCTGCTTAATCAGTGATGTGTTATTTTTTGTAATTATTTGAAAAAAATCCTGTTATTTTCCTTCTTTCAGATAAATATTTGCTTATTCAACATAACACACTTTTTCTTAATTGTTTCTTTAAACTGCCTGCTATTTAAAGGAGATGTTTTAACTTTAGAATATATTTGAATTTTTGGCTTATATTGTTGCTTTAATGTCAAATAAAATCCACTTGTAGTCAGAGAACATTTGTACTCAGACTGTATCCCTTTGAAAACTATTGAAATTTGCATTTATGCTCTGCTTCTGGTCAGTTTAGTTATTTTTCTAATTGAATGGTCAGTTAATAACTTTAATGGTATATATCTTAGCTTATGTACATTGACCAAATCATCGGTATCATTTCTGTCTGCTTGTTACACTAGTTTCTAAGAGAAGTGTGTTAAAACTTTATTATAATTGTGAATTTATATTTATATAACTGTATACAACTTTATTAGTGTTTGCATGACATTTTTCTATTATTTTAATCATGGCTTCTCTGTATTCTCTGTCCTGAATATTCATTGGAAGGACTGATGCTGAAGCTGAAACTCCAATACTTTGACCACCTGATGCAAAGAGCTGACTTATTTGAAAAGACCCTGATGCTGGGAAAGATTGAAGGTAGGAGAAGGGGATGAGAAGATGAAATGGTTGGATGGGATCACTGACTCAATGGACATGAGTTTGGGGAAACTTCAGGAGTTGGTGATGGACAGGGAGGCTGGCATGCTGCAGTCCATAGGGTCGCAAAGAGTTGGACATGACTGAGCGACTGACGTGAACTGAACTTTGTATTCTCATATATAAGAAATATTTTAGACTGCATGTATATAGGCTTGTTTTTCATCAGCTTGATGATCTTTGTCTATAATTTGAACAGTTTATCCCTCAATGTTTATTATCTGTGGTTTAAGTAGAACATCTTAGTATTCATTGTTGTTTTTATATGATCCAGTTAAACAATCCCATATTTCTCCATCTGTTCGTGAATTTTGGTTGATTATATTTTATCATTCCATTTTGAATTACTAGGTTGGGAACAAGAAACACTCCAAAACTAATCTCTCTGTCCTGTTTTATTACCAACATTACTTTTATTTTATGAATCTGTGTGTGTGTATGAATATGTATATTTTAGAAAGAATATGTTGGGTAGTATTTGAATGACCTATAGAGTATCTTACTACATTTCAGAAAATTTAAAATTAAAGAGTTGGTTTACTATTTCCTCTGGAGTTCTGGAAAATTGAACCCCCTCCATATGTTTCTAGTACCATTATATTACTGGTGACTTAAATTAAGAATCCTAGATGAAGATCCTAACAACAATGAAGTTGAAGAATTTCCAATAAATGTTAACATGCTTTTTCTATCAAAATAGAAGTTTGGGAAACTATAATATTTTACCCTAGTTCTAAATTT
Organism: Antilocapra americana; assembly: GCA_007570785.1. NCBI lineage: Eukaryota > Metazoa > Chordata > Mammalia > Artiodactyla > Antilocapridae > Antilocapra > Antilocapra americana. Next base: position 29,598,591 of record ML661338.1, on the reverse strand, counting down.
TTGTGCATCCAATTTAAACCAGTGGTTTTCCAAGTGTGGTTTCCCCATATCACGTCAGTTCTTTTTAGAAATTCAAATTATTGGATTGGCCAAAAAGTTTATTTGGGTTTTTCCATAATTAGTCCTTCCAATGAATTTTTAGGGTTGATTTCCTTTAGGGTTGACTGGTTTGATCTCCTTGCAGTCCAAGGGACTCTAAAGAGTCTTCTCCAACACCACAGTTCAAAAACATCAATTCTTTGGCACTCAGCTTTCTTTATGGTACAACTCTTGCATCCTTACATGACAACTGAAAAACCATAGCTTTGATTAGATGAACTTTTGTTGGCAAAGTAATGTCTCCGCTTTTTAATACACTGCCTAGGTTTATCATAGCTTTTCATCTAAGGAGCAAGTAACTTTTAACTTGATCGCTGCAGTCACCATTTATACTAATTTTGGAGCCAGAGAAAATAAAGTCCCTCACTATGTCCATTGTTTCCCCATCTATTTGCCATGAAGTGATGGGACCAGATGCCATGATCTTAGTTTTTTGAAATGTTGAGATAAGCCAGATTTTTCACCCCCCTCTTCACTTTCATCAAGAGGCTCTAAGGTTACTGATATTTCTCCCAGCAATCTTGATTCCAGCTTGTGCTTCATCCAGCCTGGCATTTTGCATGATATACTCTGCATAGAAGCTAAATAAGCAGGGTGACAATATACAGCCTTGGTGTACTCCTCTTCCTATTTGGAACCAGTCTGTTGTTCCATGTCCAGTTCTAACTGATGCTTCTTGACCTGCATACAGATTTCTCAGGAGACAGGTCAGGTGGTCTGGTATTCCCATCTCTTTTAGAATTTTCCATGGTTTGTTTTTATCTACACAGTTAAAGGCTTTGCTATAATTAATAAAGCAGAAGTAGATGGTTTTTTTCTGGCATTCTCTTGCTATTTCGATGATCCAGTGGATGTTGGCTACTTGATCTCTGGTTCCTCTGCCTTTTCTCACATCCAGCTTGAACAACTGGAAGTTCTTGCATCATGTACCGTTGAAGCCTTGCTTGGAGAATTTGGGGCATTATTTTACTAGCATGTGAGATGAGTGCAATTGTGCAATAGTTTGAGCAGTCTTTGGCATTGATTTTCTTTGGGATTGGAAAGAAAACTGACCTTTTCCAGTCCTGTGGTCACTGCTGAGTTTTCCATATTTGCTGGCATATTGAGTTTAGCATTTTCACAGTATCATCTTTTAGGATTTCAAATAATTCATCTCGAATCCCATCACCTCCACTAGCTTTGTTCAAATGCCATAGAAGAGATTAAGTCCAAGAAGTAGACAACTTTTGCCCATGAAATTTTATTCTTTATAAATTAGCCACCTTAGAATAATTCCAGGAGAAGACTAAACTAAGAATACCATGTGTCTCAGTCTGTCTTTAATGAATAGAAATTATTTAGGAGTTGCACAGAGAAGGCAATGGCACCCCACTCCAGTACTCTTGCCTGGAAAATCCCATGGATGGAGGAGCCTGGTAGGCTGCAGTTCATGGGGTCCCTACAATCAGACACGACTGAGTGACCTCACTTTCACTTTTCACTTTTATGCATTGGAGAAGGAAATGGCAACCCACTCCAGTATTCTTGCCTGGAGAATCCCAGGGATGGGGGAACCTGGTGGGCTGCCGTCTGTCGGGTCACACAGAGTCGGACACGACTGAAGAGACTTAGCAGCAGCAGCAGAGTAGTTGACTATACCTTGAATGAGGAGTTTACCAGATGACACCATTCAACAAAGATATTTGAGGTTGCCCAGTTTTTCCTGTAAGCAAGCAATATGTACAAGTTCAGTGTTACTTATCTACTAAATATGGAGATTTTTTTTGCAAACTGGGCCCATGGTTTATTTTCATTTATAACCAGAGAGTTGAACAGTACTGATAGAAAGAAAATATGTAGAAATTCAACTGTAAAACATGTTGGCCTCAGTATATTTATTAGATACTGTTCCAAGAAACAAACAAAACAAACAAACAAAAAAAAACCTGGATGAAAATATGTATAGTCCCTTCATCTATTAAATATTTAAACTTAATGTGGAACTCATTAATAATGAGCTCTACATTTTAAAAATATCACACTTCTGGAACATGGGAAATGAAAGATAGACCAATATTTAAATGAAAATAGCTAAGGAAGAAATTACATTATTTCTGTTTGAAGATCATGATTTGGCTACACAAATCTTGACAAAAACTGACAAAGATTGTTGGAATCAGAAAATTAAAATTGAGAGGATATACAGAATATAGTGATAGGTGGGGAATGCTAGTTGAAGTAAGCCAAAATATTATTAGAAATTCCTATATTTGTAACCTGGAAACTCAATGGATTTTGGTTTTTATCTATTTTGAGATAGAAAACACAGAAGAAGGGGGAAATTTGGAGTTTCAAGGTTAATAGAAATAAAAAGTCATTTTGGATAGTTGACACATATGTTTATTGAGTCATCAAATTGAAGTTTTAAATTAATGGTTGATTGTATCAATATGTATTCAGAGTTCAGAGGTCTAGGATTGATTTTAGGATCTTGGCACCATCAAGTGAATGACTTTGCCTAGAAATAGTAACTTGGTGAGAAGAGTCTTCAGAGTTGAGCCTTAATAAAATCTAACATTCAGAGGCCAGATGACTGATCTGAAAAAAGAAATGTTAGTACAGATAGGACAAATTTCCACTGAGTGCTGAGGACTAGTATAGAAGCAAGTCAGATTAGAAGACAAATATTTGAAGACTAAAGGTTTGGAGAAGTAAACATTAAATATATACCACTTTAGCTTGAATTGCTTATAAAAGAGACAAAAGAAATAAAATGACAGTAGGAGATATTAATGGTGACTGGGAAGGTTTTTCTGAAATAGAAAAAGAAAGCTTAAATCTCAGTTAGGAAAAGCAAAACAAAAACTATCACAATGGGATCATTTAGAGATATAGAAACAGAAAGGATCACTGGTGATAAATCAATTATTTAAGTATCTAAATCACTCAGTTTGAACAATGAGAAAGATGACAAAATAATAAAATCAGATAGTATTACTTTAAAAATGAAGGGGGTCAGGACTGCTTTAAAACTGCAAGAGATTTTTACAAAAATGGAAATAAAATATTCAAAATCTAATGGGAAGAAAAGGAGTAGGTACAAACACTGAAAATTTGAAATGTAGGGGGAGTAATACTTTCTGAAAGAGGAAATTAAAAATACCATGAAAACATTTTACAAAATCTTATGCAAGTGAGTTTTAATATCTCATTGAAAGAAGATAATTTCCTGGGAAATTTAAATTATAAGAATGTTTCTCAGGAGGGATCCAAATCCTCATTTGATCCTAACAGTGGAAGAATTGGGGACAGTCATCAGAGTACTGTTCTCCAGACTCTAGCCCAAAGAAATACATTTAATTATATGCAAGGATGAATATTTCAGTCTTTCAGGGAAAAGACACTTCCAATATCGTATAAATCATAGCAAAGCATGGTGTCTTTGTTTCTACATGTCTTGCAAACAGAGGTACTTCTCCTTCTTTTTTTTTTTTTTAATCTTTTGTATAAGACTAACTTGTGAAGACTGGGTGGTGAACAGACGAAGGAGCTAGGTTAGAGTGTCTGCTTCCAGAGCAGAGGGCACTTTCATTTGCTATCCAGCATAATAAATATGATCTTTCTGTCTCTACGAGGCAAAGGTTGGACAGATGGTTTGCAATCTTTTATAAGAATGAAGTTTCATGTACTCTGCTTCCCTAGCTGTCATGCAAACTTACTGTGTGAACAGTGTCCCTGGGGCCCAGTCTAGTCACCTCCCCTCCCACCACCAGGGACTTTAGGCAGTGAGGTGTCAACGTGAAAAGAGAGGCCACCCTGTTGCCTTGTAGTAATAATGTCTTTTGTTCCTGAACCAGGAATTGCATGCCTTCTATTTGTTAAAAGCATTTCTGATACCACTGTAGGCTAACTCACTAGTTAGTAGATAAAGTCCCAAAACTTCAGAGGACTTCTCACATCTCATATATGTTTTTCCTCCTTGTGGAATCTTTTATTTGCTTTCTCCACCCCTGGGACCCTGTCCACTTTGCTGGATACTTACCCTTGGAACCTCATCCAATCCCTTATCAGTGGACTAAATGCCCACTGTCATGCTCATATAGAATCTTGAATATTTTATATTGGAGTTTATAACAGTAGATTGTTAATTGCACTGCAAATTATAGTTTGATTACTTTCAAGTTGTAAATCATGTCTGTTTAGTTTCAAATTTAACACTTAACACAATGTCTATTATAAGCACTTAGTAAAATTTGAGGAAACAATTGAACTATCACTGCTTAATTAGTTCTACCTATTATTATCAATGAAGGTATTGATACTTTTGTTTTATTTTCCATAGAGAAAGATGGCTTATTCTCTCTCTGTGTCTCTTTCTTCTCATTGTTTAGGTTTGTTTTCCCTTTATAGGAAAAGATGAATTTTTTTTTAAAGTATGTATTTGTGATGGAAAGTGTGTCAGGACCTCCTGAAGTTTGAAGATTTATTTTCTTGTTTCTGTTATATTTTATAATGTGTCAGAAATAATACAAATGTAAGAAAATCACTAATTAGAGGAATAAGCCAAAATTTTTTAAGTTTTCTAGGAGTTAGTTTAAAATTGTAATTTACAAAGTGAGTTGCTCAAGAATAATGATGATAAAAACATTAAAACTTTATGGTAATATTTTAATTATGAAGTTGTCTTAAATATCCAAAGATATTTTCATATATTACACTAAACATGATACACAGGGTCTAAAGAAAAATATTAATAAAAAGGTAAAAATAGAGGGCTTCACTTAAGAAATTTGTTGTTAATATGTTATATTTCTAATGAGTCCTTCACTTGATTTTTTTTTTTACTCTTTTCATGATCTTTAGTGGAAATATACTAAAAACTAAGTTTAGTTTTCTAAATAATGCATATTTTAAAGAATGAGATTCTTGAATAGATTATGTAAATAAAATAACTGAAAACTTGAGAATATCAGTAATAACCAAATATCAATTATTGTCAACCTAGAGAAAATGTTTTTTCAGTTGGAAATATTAAAGTCCATTGAAACAGTACAGAGTTTATTTTAAGATAAAATAAACTGCTCCTGATAATGTTAGAGTTCTATAAGTAGATTAGAGAGTTACAAGAATATGATAGCAAAATCCCAGAGCTCCAGTTTGAAGTGATTCATAGGAAAAAGACTATCATTGAAGATGGAGGTAGAAGTAAAGCAAAATAAAATGAAATAAAATACATAAGCACAGATTCCTCTGATTTTAATGGACTCATATGATATTACCAAAATGGTTTTCAGTTTAACATCCCCAGAAGGATTTTGTGTGAAAGATCTATATATAGTCACTGAATGATAATGAATGAAGTAATCTTACAGTGCACATCAGTAAGAACACTTTCCTAGAATTCCAAAAGGACACTTAACATTTCCATTGCTTTAATGATTTTAAAATCTTATGTACTCCTACACATTACAGAGAAAGTGCTGGCTACAGGATAAGATTGAAAGCTTTAGCTCTTTTTGAAGAAACGCTTTCTCTCTTTTGTGTGCTCTGAGAAGCTTGTTCTCATAAGCTCCAAATTATGAGTCTCGATAGTATTGACATTTTTATCCCTCCTATTTCCTCTCTTGATTATTAAACAATGGTCCCTGCACCTTATATACCCTTTGGTTTATTTCTATATAGATGTAGGTAATAATCCCTCTTCCTCATTTAATTTTTAAGGAAAATCAACAGTAAAAATGCAACTGTATATATGAGACATATAAGAAATATTTTGTCATCATTGTTGAAAGATTATGTTCTAAAAGTAAGGAGTGTTTAAAAAACGAGTTTTTTTAATATATTTTAAAGGTTAATATAATCTTTAATACCTCTTCATATTTGTAGGACATTTGTCCTTCCACTTCAAAATACACATATCCATAGGGTACTGAAGACTATATATATATACACACATATACATATATATATATATATACATATATACATATATATATGCACTCAACTCCAACTTTACTAATGTTCATTGTATAATTACCTGGTTGAAGCAAGAATTTCGAAAAGTGGTAACATTTTCAGTGTTCAGGTGAGGCAAGTCTTTGACTCATTTTAGGTTTGTTTTCTTTTTTCCCCCTCAAATAACAATAATTTGTTCAAATATACATTGAGGTATACTTTAAGACCCTCACTTCACACAATATGTATGTAGCTTACCCAAAGGAAAAATCATTGCAAACACATCAACTCTAACAGACTGTTATCAAAATTTTATAGAGCCTAAAATCAACTTGAAAGATAATCTTTTGAAACTCAGAGGAAAATACTCACTTTAAAATTTCCTAGTCATTCTCTCTCAGTGGACAGAAAGATGTAGAATGTGTCTTTAAAACCATATAGTCTCCTGTGAATCATTTCAAATATTCATTTCCTATTGGAGGTAACTTTTGTCAAAATGAAACAAAGTTTTGAATTGTATGTTTGACAAAATTTTCTGCATTCATATATTTTCTTACAAGGGGTACCTAATGCAGATAGTCATTACTAACATCACTCCTGATTCTGATATACAAGAACCCACTATCCAGAGAAGTGGGAAGCATTCAAAGTTCATCTATTTAAAAAAAAAAAACCATTAAATGTCATCTCTGTTCCAAGCATTTTAGATACTTTACTTAATAATAATTGCATTCAAGCAATTCATTCATTGTTAGCCTCATTTTAGAACTGAGGAAACTAGGGCTTAGAGAAAATAACTTCTTAAAGTTCAGAAAGGCAGTAAGTGGTGGATAGCATTCTACTATGTACAATACAAAGGTTGTTTTTGCAAATCTTTGCTAATGTCTTGACATTCATGGGGCATACACTTATGGGGATGATAAAGTATTATTGGTTTAGAAAAGATACATGGAAAAGTACAAAATACCCTCTTTTTTTTTTCTTTTTTTTTTTATTAGTTTTGCCAAACAATTACATGATATCACCATGGGTTTACATATGCTCCCCCTCCAGAACCCCCCTCCCTCCTCCTTCCCCCCAGAAAATCTCGTTGCACCAGCCCGGAGCGTCAATCCTGGGCTGGCGATTGATTAGACATATGATAATTAACATGTTTCAATGCCATTCTCCCATATCATCCCACCCTTGCCCTCATCCACAGAGTCCACAAGACTGTTCTGTACATCTGCGTTACTTTTGCTGTCTCGCATGCTGGGTTCTCGTTATCGTCTTTCTAAATTCCATATATATGCGCTAATATACTGTATTGTTGTTTTTGCTTCTGGCTTACTTCACTCTGGATAATGGGCTCCAGTTTCGTCCATCTGAGTAGAACTGATTCAAATGAATTTTTTTTAATGCTGAGTAATATTCCATTGTGTATATGTACCACAGCTTTCTTATCCATTTGTCAGTTGATGGGCATCTAGGTTGCTTCCATGTCCTGGCTATTGTAAATAAAGCAGCAATGAACATTGGGGTACACGTGGCTCTTTCAATTCTGGTTTCCTCGGTGTATATGCCCAGCAGTGGGATTGCTGGGTCATATGGCAGGTCTATTTGCAGTTTTTTAAGGAACCTCCACACTGTTTTCCACAGTGGCTGTACTAGTTTGCATTCCCACCAACAGTGTAAGAGGGTTCCCTTTTCTCCACATCCTCTCCAGCATTTATTGCTTGTAGACTTTTGGATTTGCTTGTAGACTTTTGGATGGCAGCCATTCTGACTGGTGTAAAGTGGTACCTCATTGTGGTTTTGATTTGCATTTCTCTGATAATGAGTGATGTTGAGCATCTTTTCATGTGTTTGTTAGCCATTTTTATGTCTTCTTTGGATAAATGTCTGTTAAGTTCTTTGGCCCACTTTTTGATTGGGTCGTTTATTTTCCTAGAATGGAGCTGCAGGAGTTGCTTGTATATGTTTGAGATTAATTGTTTGTCCGTTGCTTCATTGGCTATTATTTTCTCCCATTCTGAAGGCTGTCTTTTCACCTTGCTTATAGTTTCCTTAGCTGTGCAGAAGCTTTTAATTTTAATTAGGTCCCATTTGTTTATTCGTGCTTTTATTTCCAATATTCTGGGAGGTGGGTCATGGAGGATCCCACTTTGGTTTATGTCAGAGAGTGTTTTCCCAATGTTATCCTCTAGGAGTTTTATAGTTTCTCGTCTTATGCTTAGATCTTTGATCCATTTTGAGTTAATTTTTTTGTATGGTGTTAGAAAGTGTTCTAGTTTCATTCTTTTACAAGTGGCTGTCCAGTTTTCCCAGCACCACTTGTTAAAGAGGTAGTCTTTTCTCCATTGTATATTCTTGCCTCCTTTGTCAAAGAGAAGGTGTCCATAGATGTGTGGATTTATCTTTGGGCTTTCTATTTGTTCCATTGATCTATATTTCTGTCTTTGTTCCAGTACCATACTGTCTTAATGACTGTGGATTTGTAGTATAGCCTAAAGTCAGGTAGGTTGATTCCTCCAGTTCCAATCTTCTTTCTCAAGATTGATTTGGCTATACGAGGTTTTTTGTATTTCCATACAAATTGCGAAATTATTTGTTCTAATTCTCTGAAAAAGACCTCTGGTAGCTTGATAGGAATTGCATTGAATCTATAGATTGCTTTAGGTAGTATACTCACTACTCATTTTCACTATGTTGATTCTTCCAATCCACGAACACGGCACATTTCTCCATATGTTTGTGTCCTCTTTGATTTCTTTCATCAGTGTTTTATAATTTTCTATATACAAGTCTTTTGTTTCTTTAGGTAGAAATACTCCTAAGTATTTTATTCTTTTTGTATCAATGGTGAATGGAATTGTTTCCATAATTTCTCTTTCTGTTTTCTCATTGTTAGTGTATGAAAATGCCAGGGATTTCTGTGTGTTGATTTTTTATCCTGAAACTTTGCTATATTCACTGATTAGCTCTAGTCCAAACTCATTCTATGAGGCCACCATCACTCTAATTCCAAAACCGGACAAAGATGCCACAAAAAAAGAAAACTACAGGCTAATATCACTGATGAACTTAGATGCAAAAATCCTTAACAAAATTCTAGCAAATAGAATCCAACAACACATTAAAAAAATCATACATCATGATCAAGTAGGCTTTATCCCAGGGATGCAAGGATTCTTCAATATTCGCAAATCAGTCAATGTAATACACCACATTAACAAATTGAAAAATAAAAATCACATGATTATCTCCATAGATGCAGAGAAAGCCTTTGACAAAATTTAACATCCATTTATGATAAAAACCCTCCAAAAATCAGGAATAGAAGGAACATTCTTGAACATAATAAAAGCTATATATGACAAACCCACAGCAAACATTATCCTCAATGGTGAAAAACTGAAATCATTCTCCCTGAAGTCAGGAACAAGACAAGGGTACCCACTCTCACCACTACTTTTCAACATAGTTTTGGAAGTCTTGGCCACAGCAATCAGAGCAGATAAAGAAATCAAAGGAATCCAGATTGGAAAAGAAGAAGTAAAACTCTCTCTGTTTGCAGATGACATGATCCTCTATATTGAAAACCCTAAAGATTCTACTAAAAAATTACTAGAGCTAATCAGTGAATATAGCAAAGTTTCAGGATACAAAATACCTTCTTTCAGCATTAGTTCTTTTAGCTTATTAGAAAGATATATTTTAGTATAGTTCTGAGTATTTTTCTTACTATATCTAATGCTTAAGCAGATAATTTATCAGTGCAATTTTTTTCTGATCTTTGTAAACATTTCACAGAAATCATATGGAACACCTATCAAGTTCTCTGTAATGCCCTACATTTGAAAATAGAGAAGGAAATAAATTTCCTTGGCTGGGGGAAGCACACTAGAATTAGTATTCTATATGAATTAATCACATAGACATCTATGTTTTCATCTTGAAAACTTGTGGGCTGTTTTCTATGAAAAGAAATTAATAACATATAGGTAGGGGCAGCATGATATTATGAGGAAAGCATGCCTTCAGGATCAGACAACCTAACCTATTAGAGCTTTCAGCTTTTAATAGATGTTTCACTAGGACAAAGTAGATATTTAGTTACAGGAAGTTACTACTGTTTGCATGCACATGTGAGTATGTATGCCATAGTCAGTGTTTACATAAAGAATTTGAAAAATATTGAAGCAATGCTACTTCATATTTTTTATCAAATGTTTTGGGATAAAAAGGAGAAGATATTAATATATAAAATAGAGTGAAAATTTTATCTCATTGTTATCAGAAACTTGCTGTGGTAGTAGATGGACCAGAAAAATAATTAAGACAAAAATTAAAGAATGTCTTATTGAATCATGAAACAAATACATACTAAATATTTGCTATGCTATGCACTGGGAACACAATTATACGAATGAGTGAATCTCACCTTCGAACAGCTCACGACTTCAGTTATTCAGTGAGGAAGATGGCATGTGAAATAAGCTTTGAAAGTTCATGAAGCTTTTCTTAAACAGCAAAATCGAGGAAGGGCATTCCATACAATTGAAATGAATAAACGAAAGCACAATATATGGCAAGTGGTTATGCGTTTTGTAGGACATCATATAAGACCCTTCCTTCTCTTTTGATCTAAGGTTACTTCTATCTATTCCTTGAAAATAGAATAACTAGGAATTATCACACTGTGTCCCTCCAGATCATCATGTGTAGGTAGCTGCTTTTTACCATATGTTGGTCCATATTGATTATACTAAAGGTAACTTTCAGATGGCTATGGACATCTGACAAACTTCCATAAACTTGTCACCACCCCCATTTGAACCAAAAATATACTAGAATCCATTAAACATTTAAGAAGTAAATGAATGGATGAATGCAGTTTAAAGGAGTTAGCACCACATCAGTACAGTAAACATAAATAGATGCCATGGGTAGGAAAGATGAACTACCCAGGTCAGTAAGTGTCCAATATGCTACTGGAGATCACTGGAGAAATGATTCCAGAAAGGATGAAGAGACAGAACCAAAACAAAAATAGCACCCAGTTGTGGATGTGACTGGTGATGAAAACAAGGTCCAATACTGTAAAGAGCAATATTGCATAGGAACCTGGAATGTTAGGTCCATGAATCAAGGCAAACTGGAAGTGGTCAAACAGGAGCTGACAAGAGTGAACGTTGACAGTTTAGGAATAAAAGGACTAAAATGGACTGGAATGGGTGGATTTAACTCAGATGACCATAATATCTACCATTGTAGGCAAGAATACCTTAGAAGAAATGGAGTAGCCACTGTAGTAAACAAACGAGTTCAAAATGCAGTATTTGGATGCAATCTCAGAAACAACAGAATGATCTCTGTTTCTTTCCAATCATTCAATATCACAGTAATCCAAGTCTATGCCCCAACCAGTAATGCTGAAGAAGCTGAAGTTGAACAGTTCAATGAAGACTTACAAGACCTTGTAGAACTAACACCGTAAAAAGATGTCTTTTTCATATAGGGGACTGAAATGAAAAAGTTGGAGGTCAAGAAACACCTTGAGTAACGGGCAAATTTGGCCTTGAAGTATGGAATGAAGCAGGGCAAAGGCTAACAGAGTTTTGCCAAGAGAATGCACAAGTAATAGCAAACACCCTCTTCCAGCAATACGAGAGAAGACTCTACACATGGACATCACCAGATGGTCAACACCGAAATTAGATCGATTATATTGTTTGCAGCCAAAGGTGGAGAAGCACAATAGAGTCAGCAAAATAAAGACCAAGAGCTGACTATGTCTCAGATCATGAACTCCTTATTGCCAAATTCAGACTTAAACTGAAGAAAGTAAGGAAAACCGCTACCATTCAGGTAACATCTAAATCAGATCCCTTACAATAATACACTGGAAATGAAAAATAGATTTAAGAAACTAGATCTGATATACAGAGTGCCTAATGAACTATGGATGGAGGTTCATGACATTGTACAGGAGACAGTTATCAAGATCATCCCCAAGAAAAAGAAATACAAAAAAGCAAAATGGCTGTCTGAGGAGGCCTTACAAATAGCTGTGAAAAAAAGAGAAGTGAAAAGCAAAGGAGAAAAGGAAAGACATACCCATTTGAACACAGATTTCCAAAGAATAGCAAGGAGAGAAAAGAAAGCCTTCCTCAGTGATTAGTGCAAAGAAAGAGAGGAAAACAGTAGAATGGGAAAGACTAGAGATCTCTTCATGAAAATTAGGGACACCAAGGAAACATTTCATGCAAAGATGGGTTCAATAAAGGACAGAAATGGTATGTACCTAACAGTAGCAGAAGATATTAAGAAAAAATGGCAAGGGCTCAAAGAAATGTACAAAAAATCTGATGACCCAGATGATCATGACAGTGTAACCACTCACCTAGGCCTGGATATCCTGGAATGTGAAGGTCATGTGGGCCTTAGGAAGCATCTTAATGAACAAAGTTAGTGGAGGTGATGGGATTCCAACGGAACTATTTCAAATCCTAAAAGATGATGCTGTGAAAGTGCTGCACTCAATGCAAATTTAGAAATGCCAGCAAATTTAGAAAATGTAGCAATGGCCATAGGATGGGAAAAGGTCAGTTTCATTCCAATCCCAAAGAAAGGCAATGCCAAAGAATGCTCAAACTACAGCACAATTGCACTCATCTCACATGCTAGTGAAGTAATGCTCAAAATTCTCTAAGCCAGCCTATAACAGTTCATGAACTGTGAATTTCCAATATTCAAGCTGGTTTTAGAAAAGGCAGAAGAACCAGAGATCAAATTGCCAACATCCATTGGATCATCACAAAAGCAAGAGAATTCCAGAAAAGCATATACTTCTGATTTATTTACCATGCAAAAGCCTTTGACTGTGTGGACCACAACAAACTAAACTTCTTAAAGAGCTGAGGATACCAGACCACCTGACCTGGCTCTTGAAAAATCTGTATGCAGGTCAGGAAGCAATAGGTAGAACTTTACATGGAATAACAGAGTGGTTCCAAATAGGAAAAGGAGTATGTCAGTATATTGTTATCCTGTTTATTTAAATTATATACATAGTACATCATGAGAAACTCTGGGCTGAATGAAGCACAAGCTGGAATCAAGATTGCCAGGAGAAATATCAATAACCTCAGATGTGCAGATGACACAACCCTTATGGCAGAAAGCAAAGAAGAACTAAAGAGTCTCTTGATGAAAGTGAGAGAGGACAGTAAAAAAGTTGGCTTAAAGCTCAACATTCAGAAAACTAAGATCATGGCATCTGGTCCCATCACTTCATGAGAAATAGATGGGTAAACAATGGAAACAGTGGCTGACTTAATTATTTTGGGCTCCAAAATCTCTGCATGTGGTGACTGCAGCCATGAAATTAAAAGACACTTGTTCCTTGGAAGAAAAGTTATGACCAACTAGACAGTCTATTAAACATCATAGACATTACTTTGCCAACAAAGTTCCATCTATTCAAGGCTACAGTTTTTCCATCAGTCATGAACGGATGTGAGAGTTGGACTATAAAGAAAGCTGAGTGCTGAAAATTTAATGCTTTTGAACTATGATGTTGGAGAAGACTTTTGAGAGTCCCTTGGACTGCAAGGAGATCCAACCAGTCCATCCTAAAGGAAATCAGTCCTGAATATTCACTGGAAGGACCAATGCTGAAGTTGAAACTCCAATTATTTTGGCCACTTGTGAAGAGCTGACTCATTTGAAAAGATCGTGATGCTCTGAATAATTGAAGGCAGGAGGAGAAGGGGACTACAGAGGATGACATGACTGGATGACATCACCGACTCATGGACATGAATTTGAGTAAACTCTGAGAGTTGATTATGGACAGGGAGGCTTGGCGTGCTGCAGTCCATGGGGTCACAGAGTAGGCCACGAGTGAGCAACTGAGCTGAACTGAACTGAGGGGTAGGAAAATGTTCATGTTTGTTGTGCTCTTACTGAAGATAACTCATTTCCTTGCACCTACAGACCTCCAGAATTCTGAAACCTAGGCCTTCAAAAAGTGACCTCCATGGATGCACTCTAGGCTTAAGAGGGTTTGCTGAGGAAACCAGTGATTTTCCCTCTCCTTTCTCCATTCTTTGCAATTGCCAGAACCCCCCCCCCCTTTTTACTTCTTTCTTTCCCCTCCCTCTACACAAAACACAAGTGTACACCTTTCTCATGGACTAAGTGCATACCTTTAGCATGGAGTAAGTAAGTCTGGATAAATTTTTCTTTGTCTTACAAAAACATGTAGTGCCAAATATTTCTAATTTTCAATTGCTTTTTCTTTATTTCTGTGTTTACTCACATTTTGAAAATAATGTCAAGAAGAGATAGAAATAAAACAGTCAGAAAAATATTACAATTGAAAATGAAGATGATGATTTCTATTTTCAATGTCAAAAGACTTTAAATAATCTGAATTCTTTCTAAGTTCAATGACAGATGATTTCATGGGTCATATACATGGGCTTTCCTCTTATACATGGGTTTATTGTATTCTATATTCATGCTGTTGCCAATATCCTTTATTTATTTATCAGTTCAGTCACTCAGTCATGTCTGACTCCTTGTGACTCCAAGAATCACAGCACGCCAGGCTTCCCTGTCCATCAACAACTCCGAGTCCAAACCTATGTCCATCGAGTCGGTGATGCCATCCAACTGTCTCATCCTCTTTCTTCTCCTTCTGTTCCTGCCCTCAATCTTTCCCAGCATCAGGGTCTTTTCCACTGTGTTAGCTCTTCGCATCAGGTGGCCAAAATATTGGAGTTTCAGCTTCAACATCAGTCCTTCCAATGAATACCCAGGACTTATCTCCTCTAAGATGGACTGGTTGGATCTTCTTGCAGCTAAGGGACTCTCAAGAGTCTTATACAACACCACAGTTCAAAAGCATCAATTCTTTGGCACTCCGCTTTCTTTATCATCCAACTCTCACATCCATACATAACCACTGGAAAAATCATAGCCTTGACTATATGGACCTTTGTTGACTAAGTAATGTCTCTGCTTCTTAATATGCTGTCTAGGTAGGTCATAACTTTCCTTCCGAAGAGTAAGCATCTTTTAATTTCATTCTGCAGTCACCATCTGCAGTGATTTTGGAGCCCAGAAAAATAAAGTCAGCCACTGTTTCCACTCTTTCCCCATCTATCTGACATGAAGTGATGGGCCCAGATGCCATGATCTTAGTTTTCTGACTGTTGAGCTTTAAGCCAAATTTTTCACTCTCCTCTTTCACTTTCATCAAGAAGCTCTTTAGTTCTTCTTTGCTTTCTGCCATAAGGGTGGTGTCATCTGCATATCTGAGGTTACTGATATTTCTCCCAGCATTCTTGATTCCAGCTTGTGCTTCCTCCAGCCCAGCATTTCTCATGATGTACTCTGCATTTAAGTTAAATAAGCAGGGTGACAATATACAGCCTTGACATGCTCCTTTTCTTATTTGGAACCAGTCTGTTGTTCCATGTCCAGTTCTAAGTTTTGCTTCCTGACCTGCATTCAGGTTTCTCAAGAGACAGGTCAGGTGGTCTGGTAGTCCCATCTCTTTAAGAACTTTCCAAAGTTTTTTGTGATCCACACAGTCAAAGGCTTTGACGTGGTCAATAAAGCAGAAACAGATGTTTTCCTGGTACTCTCTTGCTTTTCTGATGATCCAGCGGATGTTGGCAATTTTATCTCTGGTTCCTCTGCCTTTTCTAAAACCCGCTTGAACATCTGGAAGTTCATGGTTCATGTATTTCTGAAGCCTGGCTTGGAGAATTTTAAGCATTACTTTACTAGCGTGTGAGATGAGTGCAATTGTGTGGTAGTTTGAGCTTTCTTTGGCATTGCTTTTCTTTGGGATTGGGATAAAAACTGACCTTTTCCAGTCCTGTGACCACTGCTGAGTTTTCCATATTTGCTGGCATATTGAGTGCAGCACTTTCACAGCATCATCTATCAGGATTTGAAATAGCTCAATTTGAATTCCATCACCTCCGCTAGCTTTGTTCATAGTGATACTTTGTAAGGCCTACTTGACTTTTCATTCCAGGATATCTGGCTCTCGGTAAATAATCACACCATTATGATCATCTGGCTCTCGGTAAATAATAACACCATTATGATTATCTGGGTCATGAAGATCTTTTTTGTACAATTCTTCTGTGTATTCTTGCCACCTCTTATTAATAGCTTCTGCTTCTGTTAGGTCCCTACCATTTCTGTCCTTTACTGAGCCCATCTTTGCATGAAATGTTCCCTTGGTAGCTCTAATTTTCTTGAAGAGATCTCTATTTTTTCCGATGTCTTTGCATTGGTCACTAAGGAAGGCTTTCTTTTTCTTTTCTTTCTTTCTTTTTTTAACTTTATTGTGTTGGTTTTGCCATACGATGACATGAAACCGCCATGGGTTTACATGTGATTCCCCCTCCAGAACCCCCCTCCCTCCTCCCTCCCGATTCCCTCCCCCTGGGACATCTCGGTGCCCCAGCCCCGAGCTTCAACCCTGGGCTGGCGAATGATTTCACATATGATAATTGACATGTTTCAATGCCATTCTCCCATATCATCCCACCCTTGCCCTCTTCCACAGAGTCCACGAGTCTGTTCTATACATCTACGTTCTTTTTGCTGTCTCGCATGCAGGGTTCTCGTTACCATCTTTCTAAATGGGAAGGCTTTCTTATCTCTCCTTGCTATTCTTTGGACCTCTGCATTCGAATGGGTATGTTTTTCCTTTTCTCCTTTGCTTTTCACTTCTCTTCTTTTTACAGCTATTTGTAAGGCCTCCTCAGACAGCCATTTTGCTTTTTTTGCATTTCTTTTTCTTCGGGATGATCTTGATTCCTGTCCTGTACAATGTCATGAACCTCCATCCATAGTTCATCAGACATTCTGTCTATCAGATCTAGTCCTTTAAATCTATTTCTCACTTCCACTGTATAGTCATAAGAGATTTGATTTAGGTCATACCTAAATGGTCTAGTGGTTTTCTCCACTTTGTTATGCTTAAGTCTGAATTTGGCAATAAGGAGTTCATGAAATGAGCCACAGTCAGCTCCCAGTCTTGTTTTTGCTGACTATATAGAGCATCTCCGTCTTTGGCTGCAAGGAATATAATCAATCTGATTTTTGTGTCGACCATCTGTTGTATCCATGTCTTAATCCTTGGATTTCTAAAATAATCCTTATTACTTATTCTTTCAACATATTTTTGAAATTCATATGCTATTTTATTCGGATGTTTGCTTCTGTAGTCAAATATATAAATGGTTTAGAATTTGTGTGTCCATGTAGGTCTTGTTAGGTTGTGTGGTCTTGTAAAGTAGATTGATAAGCTTTGCATATTTTTCTGTGGACCAGCATAGAAAAGATCTGTTATTTGATAGACACTTCATCTGTTAAGTTAAAATCTAGGGTAGCTCAAGCATACTAGAGTGGGTGGTCTATCCCTTCTTCAGAGAATTTCCCCAACCCAGAAATCGAATTAGGGTCTCCTGCATTGCAGGCAGATTCTTTACAACTGAGCTATTAAGGAAGCCCAATGGATACTTAATAAACATTAATTATCTTATATATCAGCCTATTTGAGCTGTCTCTAATGAACAATCTTAAATAAAGAGGCAAGGTCTTCATCAGATATTGGCCTTAGCAATATTTGTGAGTTTGGAACTCAGGGAAAGAAAATAATTAAGAATTTAAACCACAGAAAAAAAAATATTCTGTTAAAATAAAGGGTTTAATTTGATACTTTAAATTAAATTTGAGTTACTTCAAACAATTATATTAAAAGAGGTTGGATGACAGTAACATAAATATAAATCTGCTAGCATACTTCTATGTGGCCTGAGTTGAGTATACTCCAGAAAAATATTATTAATGTGGATTTATCAACTGAACTGTTCTTGCTTAAAAGCAGCCAAGAAAATGCTTTTTATGAGTAAAGTGGTCCAAAGTAAATTGTGTAAGTTAAGAAGAAATATACAACAAACTTGATTTACCTACCATGTTAGGGGTTGCAATTTCCCTTGAATGTTCCCACTTTTTATTTTTGTGCATATGTGTGTGTGTGTGTGTGTGTGTGTGTGTGTTCAGAAGTAGCATAAACACAGAACAATATGGAGGCTCTAACAGACATGTGTAATTATTACAAGGTAACAAGTTCATTGAGAAGGCTTGACTACTGCCTGTCCTGGTGTTGAAATCAACATATGAAATCAACATTCTAGTAGGAGCATAATTTGAATTAGTTTAATGAGAGTCTTATTGGCAGAAAAAGGAATGATAGAGGTCTATGGGAGCAAGGTTAAATTTTGACTTGGAAAATAAGTTGTGAGTAGATTATGAAGCTAAATTAAAAACTTGTGTTAATTCTAAGCAACATATATTACACAAGATGACTTGACAAGGCTAGTGAGATAGCAGCATCTGAGAAGAAGAGAAAGTAAATGTAAGAGCTGAAATCTTACTGAGGGGAAGGAGAAAGAAAAAAAAAGATCATTTTCTGGGATGGGGAAAAAAAAATCTGAACTGTGATGCAACTTGCAGGGAATAACCAACAATCTAAACCAAGTCTTCTTTGGAGTGTTTTATTTTCTATAAGTGGAAGTATCATGCCATCTAGTCTTCTGCTGAAGGGAGCATAGCTATAGCAGGTATAATACGAAGTTGTAATCCCCATATTAGACAGTTCACTGCATCATAGTTTTATGATGGTCCTTTTTTTTTTTTTTTTTTTTTTTTTTTAGCAAGTCAAAAGCTAAGGGTAAAGACTTTGAGCCTCTAAATCCTAGGGAAAAGCTCTGGAAAGGATTATTCCTAATACAATTTCCCTTGTAGTTTTCAGTTTTGGAATAGAACCTGCTTTAGTCACTGGTAAACTGAGACACTCCCTGATAAATGGCTGCACAGACAACATAGTTCTGCTCTGGGATACCACAACAGGCTGTCTTTTTAAGAGTTTGACCAAATATGAAAGGAGAAACAGAACTTATGCTGTCTAAATATAAAGCCATCTTGAATTTTAGAAATTTATAAATAGGAATCTGATTGCTTTCCAAGTATGTTGGAAACATTTAATAGCTGAGACGTTTAAAACCAGGAATTATATATAGAACCCCAAACTGAGTATTTCGCTAGTGGCTCAGCAGTAAAAGAATCTGCCTTTCAAGCAGGAAACACAGGTTCAATCCCTGGGATGGGTAAATCCCCTGCAAAAGGAAATGGCAGCCAACTCCAATATTCTTCTCTGGGAAATCCCATGGACAGAGAAACCTGGCAGGTTACAGTCCATGGGGTTGCAAAAAGAACCAGATATATTTAGCAGCTAAACAACAGCAGCAAATCAAGTGAATATCATATAACATAATATTGTATACTTCCTTAGTAAACAAGGTTAGTCAGTCGGTTCAGTCACTCAGTCATGTTCAACTCTTTGAAACCCTATGAACTGCAGCACGCCAGGCCTTCCTGTCCATCATCAACTACTGGAGTTTCTGCAAACTTATGTCCATTGAGTTAGTGATGCCATCCAACCATCTCATCCTCTGCCATCTCCTTCTCCTCTTACCCTCAATCTTTCCCAGCATCAGGGTCTTTTCAAATGAGTCAGCTCTTCATACGAGGTGGCCAAAATATTGGAATTTCAGGTTTGACATCCGTCCTTCCAGTGAACACCCAGGACTGCTCTCCCCTAGGATGGACTGGTTGGATCTCCTTGCAGTCCAAGGGACTCTTTCAAGAGTCTTCTTCAACACCACAGTTCAAAAGCATCAATTCTTCTGCGCTCAGCTTTCTTTATAGTCCAACTCTCACATCCATACATCAATACTGGAAAAACCATAGCCTTGACTTGATGGATCCTTGTTGACAAAGTAATGTCTCTGCTTTTTAATATACTGTCTAGTTTGGTCATACCTTTCCTTCCAAAGAATAAGCGTCTTTTAATTTCATGGCTGCAGTCCCCATCTGCAGTGATTTTGGAGCCCCCAAAAATAAAGTCAGCCACTGTTTCCACTGTTTCCCCATCTATCTGACATGAAGTGATGGGCCCAGATGTCATGATCTTTCTGAATGTTGAGCTTTAAGCCAACTTTTTCACTCTCCTCTTTCACTTTTATCAAGAGGCTCTTTAGTTCTTCTTCACTTTCTGCCATAAGGGTGGTGTCATCTTCATATCTGAGGTTACTGATATTTCTCCCAGCAATCTTGATTCTAGCTTGTGCTTCCTCCAGCCCAGCGTTTCTCATGATGTACTCTGCATGTAAGTTAAATAAGCAGGGTGACAATATACAGCCTTGACATACTCGTTTTCCTATTTGGAACCAGTCTGTCATTCCATTAAGAATGTGTAAAACCAATGACCATGGTTTCTTTACTCCCTCTGGTCAGGTAACTAGTTTGATTTTATACACTTGAAATGATTCATATCATAAACACGTATAACCAATGGACAGTAGTAAAAGCTATAAATAATAAATTTGTTAATTAAACACCTGTTTCGACATACAATGTTTATATTCCAGTTCTAATGGCCATGTTATGTTCATTGACATACAATAGTGAAAGTCATGTCTGACTATTTATGACCCCATAGACTGTAGCCCACCAAGTTCCTCTGTTAGGGGCATTCTCAAGGCAAGAATACTGGAATGGATTGCCATTTTCTTCTCCAGGATATCTTCCTGACCCAGATATTAAGCACAGGCCTCCCGTATTACAGACAGATCCTTTACTGTGTGAGCCACGAGGCAAGCTATATAAACCAAAACTTATGGATGTGTTTTATTCATAACACAGCTAGAGTCACATTTCCTCCTTTTTATTTGTTTTTTTAACATCTTTGCAAGTTTATTGTAAATTATATAATTTCAGGCTTTTCACTTTAAGCCCCAAATATTTTTATTTATTTATTTTTCTTTACTTTATTGTGTTGGTTTTGCCATACATTGACATGAATCTGCCATGGGTATACATGTGTTCCCCTTTGTGACTCTGGCCTAATGTTCATCCATACTCAGAATTTCAGGTGAATACATTCTGGCTGAGTATTTTATTATGAACCATAATCTCTGTTCCACAGAAAAATATTATGTTCTATATTTTTAGATAGCAAAATTTAATTTCAGCATTAAGCTAAATTTGATGGCAATAGAAGTACTTTCACGAAATGAAGCTAAACCAAGTAATCTGAAGTATTTATGCTTTCCTTCCACTATCCAACTTTATATCCTATTCTGGAATCCTCAGCTTGCATCACGATACTGAGATTGGTGGGCAAATGAAATTTGAGTATTTGATCATTGGTTATCATTGCGTTACAATTTGTTCTTATGTTCTGTCTTCCAAGAAATGTCAATATAAATTTGACATTTTCAGTTTATGGTCTCTTTAGCAAATTTTCTACTCCAGAGGATGAATATCCAACATACCTAGGTTAGGGTTGCTATATGTGATACCCTTATTAAACACAGTTAAACATAAGAGAATAATGGACAAAGATTGGATTTTAGGAGCAAAGCATGTCTGTATTAATTATGTGGTTTTAAGAACTACCTACTGCATCATTTTATAGAATGAATTTCTTGTGCAATATTCTTTGAGATTGCAATTTTTAAATTTCAAAATTTTCCATGTCATATCTCATGTAATTCTCAGTTTACTCTTCATTATTCTATAATATCTACTCTACTAATCTACTAACAAAAGTAGTTCAGTATTTGCCTTTAGACTTATTAGTAAAATAATCAAGATATTAGATTGTTGCAAACTTCATATAGTGTTTCAGTATGCCAAGAAAGAGAGCCTCCAGATGGTCAAGATGGATTAAGAAAAGGCAGCGGAACCAGATATCAAATTGCCAACATCTGTTGGATCACAGGAAAAGCAAAGGGGTTCCAGAAAAACATCTACTTCTTATTCATTGACTATGCTAAAATCTTTGACTGTGTGAATCACAAGAAACTGTGGAAAATTCTTCAAGAGATGGGAATACCAGACTACCTTACCTGCCTTCCGAGAAATCTGTATGCAGGTCAAGACGAAACAGTTAATACTAGACATGTAACAACAGACTGATTCCAAATAGGGAAAGGAATACACCAAGGCTGTATATTGTCACCCTGCTTATTTAACTTAAATGCAGAGTACATCATGTGAAATGCCGGGGTGGATGAAGCACAAGCTGGGATTAAGCTTGCTGGATGAAATATCAATAACCTCAGATATGCAGATGACATCACCCTTATGACAAAAAGCGAAGAAGAACTAAACAGCCTCTTAATGAAAGTAAAAGAGGAGAGTGAAAAATTTGGCTTAGAACTCAGCATTCAGAAAACTAAGATCATGGCATCCGGTCCCATCATTTCATGGCACATAGATGGGGAAACAGTGGAAACAGTGACAAACTTTATTTTCTTGGGCTCCAAAATCACTGCAGATGGTGACTGCAGCAATCAAATTAAAAGACACTTAGTCCTTGGAAGAAAAAACTATGACATACCTAGGCAGTGTATTAAAGAGCAGAGACATTACTTTGCCAACAAAGGCCCATCTAGTCAAAGCTATGGTTTTTCTAGTAGTCATGTACAGATGTGAGAGTTGAACTATAAAGAAAGCTGAACACCAAAGAATTGATGCTTTTGAACTGTGGTGTTGGAGAAGACTTTTGAAAGTCTCTTTGGATTGCAAGGAGATCCAACCAGTCCATCCTAAAGGAGGTCAGTCCTGAATGTTTATTGGAAAGACTGATGCTGAAACTGAAACTCCAGTACTTCAGCCACCTGATGCGAAGAACTGACTCATTTGAAAAGACCCTGATGCTAGGAAGGATAGAAGGTGAGAGGAGAAGAGGACAACAGAGGATAAGATGGTTGGATGACATCACCAACGTGATGGACATGAGTTTGTGTAAGCTCCAGGAGTTGGTGATGGACAGGGAAGCCTGGGGTGCTGCAGTCAATGGGGTTCACAAAGAGTCAGACATGACTGAGCAACTGAACTGAACTAACTACCTTCTCTCAAGTTATATTTGACCTTCTCTTGTAAGGCAATTGGTAAAGTGTCTGACTGCAATGCAGGAGACCTGGGTTCTATCCCTGGGTCAAGAAGATCCCCTGGAGAAAGAAATGGCAATCCACTCTAGTATTCTTGCCTGGAGAACCCCATGGACAGAGGAACCTGTTGGGCTATGGGGTCACAAATATCAGACGTGACTATCCACATAGCACAAGTCATATCAGCATGACATCATCTGTGGGTGGTGGTTTTGTTGTTAAGTGTGTTCCACTCTTTGCAACCTCAAGGACTGTAGACCACCAGGCTCCTCTATCCATGGGACATCCAGGAAAGAATATCAGAGTGGGTTGCCATCTCCTTTTGCAAGGGTTCTTCCCAATCTAGGGGTCAAATCCACCTCTCCTCTTGTCAGGCAAGTTCTTTATCACTGAGCCATTTTGGAACCTATGATGCCATCAGTAGAAGAAACCAATGTGATACACAGAATATAAGAATCTCTTTGTGCTACTTGGAGAAGAGAAACAAATAAGTATCTCTGGTAAAGGGAAACTTAAAGGGTACTTATCTCTTTGATTGGTGACAACAGTCCTCTCTAAAGCTTCTCTGCTGTTGATAAAAGCCAGAGATTGACACACGCTTTCTGAAAAACACCAGAAGAGTAGGAATTTTAAACTTTGGAAATAGTGAAGACTTGCAAATATTCCAGTCTATAATTTCAAAGCAAGAGCTGCCATAGATAATACATAAATAATGTTGCTGTGTTCCAATAAAACTTTTTTTAAATACAGATAGCAGGTAATATTACCTCATAGCTGTAGTTTGTAGTCATTTGCTATAGAGAAATATACATTTACCAGATTAATCATATTATTTCAAGCACTATACTAGTTTGCTCTAGTAAAGAAAATGTGTTCATCATTGCATCTCCAATGAAGGACATAACTCGATTAAATTAAAAACTTCAATGTCTTTCTCATGCCCTGTGATTTAAATTTTTTATTTTAGTTATTCATTTGGCCAAAAAGAAGAATTAATTGGAGTGTACATAGAATCATAAGACCTGCATTATCCACATTCTTTATTGTGGCCAGAATGATACTTCAATAACAGTTTAAACATGGGCACTAAATTGTCAAATTAATGCTGACAAGTAAGAATGGATACAGACAACAAAAACACTGTACAACCTTTTGAAATGAATATCAACTCTTCGGTGACACTGCACTGAAAAAGATGTGGATGTGCGTTACAGGTTTTTCACATGAGTACAAGTGCTCAGACATTTCTACTACAAGGTTTTTGCTGCAGATTTAATGTTGTCAATGTGTGTATTCTGTGGGTGCTGAATATATCCATTCCAGCTATTTTCAGAAGATTGTCCCAGCTCCTGTACCATGATACCCTGGCTTGTTGTGACTGGGCAATTGTGTCATTGATATGTATTCCCTTAGCCCATGGAGTGGCAGGGTCTTTGGAAGCTGGTAACTTCCCACTTCTTACCAATAGCTAAAAGAATTTTTATATTTTTTATCCTTAAATGTCATATCAGTCTTTTCATTTTCTTTGAATATCATAATGTGAAGAAAAACATGATGTTCAACTGTTCCTAGGGACTGAATAAAGATACATAGGTCAATTTAGGGCATCCTGGCTTATAATGAGATCTTCTGTGATAGCTCCATTTATTACCTGCATTCATTCTAGTGGACTTAAGGTCATATGCTGGAATTGGCATTAATTTGGAGTCAGTTACTTGGTTAGACAGAAACAGCTCCCGTTAGGCAAGGATCAGATCAGTGTTTCCCATCAATGCCTATGATGCAAGAACAAAATTCCTTAGGAGCCTTGCTGAACATTTTATTCAAAGTGCTTGACTTTTTTTATGTAGGTTTGGAAATAGGGCAAGATCATGATTTTTAGAGTATTGTGGTTCATGTGGTGACCAGATGTTTTCAATTTTGAAATCTTTGTTCTACTAGTTACTTGGTTACCCATTGTTGAGTTACTTAGCTGCCTATTGATTTCATCTCTGGGAGCTATATATTTTCAGTTTGATCTCTGCATGTCAGACCACTACCTGGGTTCTGAATGGTCCATCTGATCTTCCGCCTTTCATAATGACCATGGTATTGTGACTTCTGTGTTTCCTGTTACCAACTGTTCATGCTAACTCTGTGTTTCCCCTATGTTGTTAGGACCATGTACTCAACTTTAATTTTATTTTTTGCCTCTAACATACCAAATTTAAGAAGTAAAACTGTGTTTTCTAACCAGTTAAGTACTTCCCTCAGCAATTTCTCACTGGCATTGGAAAATGTAAGTAGACAGAATAATACCTTCCTAAAGATGTCCACATCCTAAACTCTAGAAACTGTGAATACATGATCTCATATGCCAAATGTGAATTCACAAGTATTATTACACTAAGCATCTTGAGATAGGAACGTTATCCTGTTTTACCCTTATCTGGGTGACTTGAGTTTAATCATAGTGCTTGTAAAGGCAGAGATATTTTTAAAACTGTGGGAAATGTAATGGCAGAAGCATTTCCAGAGAGATGCTCACTGTGACTCTGAAAGTGGAAAATGAGAGCTATGAGCCACTGAATGAGCTTCCCTAGAACCTCAGCTGGTACAGAATCTGCCTGCAATGCAGGTGACCCTGATTCAATATCTGGGTCAGGAAGATCCCCTGGAGAAAGTATAGGCTGCCCACTCCAGTACTCTTGAGCCACTGAATGGGGAAAGTCTCTAGAACCTGGAAATGTCAGGGAGATGGATTCTCCCTGAAAGCAGGTCCAGGAAGACACCTATCTAAATTCTGTTTCATAGAACAGTAAGATGATAAATTTGTGTGGTTTGATGATATAAATTTGTGCTCATTTGTTACATCAAGAGAAAACAGGAAGGAAGTCCGAAAGGGATGTGTGTGTGTGTGTGTGTGTGTGTGTGTGTGTGTGTGTGTGTGTGT
>ML661338.1:29554016-29572580 GCA_007570785.1 Antilocapra americana | reverse complement strand
GTGTGTGTGTGTGTGTGTGTGTGTGTGTGTGTGTGTGTGTGTGTGTGCATGGTCAACGATTTTTGCATAAGAATTTATTACTTACGTAGACAATGAAAGGAAGAATAAAGCTAAGTTGCCAACTCCCCATGATTCCTGCCCCACACACAAAAAGGGAGGAAATACAAACAAGAGGAGTTGAATAACTGTGCTATCAGAGTTTGGATCCCCTGTTGCTGAGGATCCTATTCTAGACTGCAGATAAGCAGTTTTATATTCTGCAGTTGTATTCTGAGGTATGCAGGACAGAACTCATCAGAACTCGAGAGGTGGTGAGAAACTGCCTCATGACATCCTCATAGATGATGCACAAAAGCAAGTGCAAGGTGACCTTTGAGGAGCTCCTCACAGACCTCCCATCTTCTGTTCTTGGAAAATCACAAGGCCTAATACCAAGACTCAAAATGTGGTTCATCCTTTGTATGTGTGGTGTATGTGGACATGAGCAGGGCACCCAGAGTGGGCAGAGCTATTGTTCTACACACTAAAGATCAGAGGCAGAAAATCATATTTCTTTGAGACTGTAAACTCTAAGAAGTGATCATGTAAACCTAGAAATGCTATCAGTAAGAGATAAGATTTCTGTAAAGTAAAACAAAATTTAACAGGACCAAGAAATGAAGAAGCAAGTCTCCATAATAAACTTATAAAATTACCCATTATAATGATAATATAAGCCTTATGTCTTCCAGGAGGAGAAGCCATTGATCCTTTATATACAGCTAGTTTTAGTTATATGCCTTCCTCTTAGATCTAAAAATGATCATATTAACATATAAAACTAACATTAGATAAAGTGATTATATCCTCACTGATTATTAAAGAGTTAAAACTACATTCAGAGATGCATTAATTGCTAATAACTTTGAAGTATGTAATTTCTATAGATAATACTTTTAGTGATATCGATCTAGTTAGCAAGTAAGAGCCATATTTATATCTTTTGAAGTTATAGCCTGTGAATTTAGATAAATGGTATAGTATTCAGCTGTACCTTAGATTAAATCTCCTCCCTTGAAATGAGTCAAAATTGTCTTTAATCACACCTTATTAGAATGATGATGTTATTGAGAGCATGTTCAAAACGGTATTTGGTGTGGTGTTCTTCGAAATACTGCTTAAAATAACGCAGTGATTGTGTAAACTGCATGCATAATCAGGCATGAAGTTTACATGTATAGAGGACATGTTAAGTGCTTATTCAAACAATACATAGAATCTCCAGCTTTCAGTTGACTGCACCTTTGGAAATGGTGATTCAAATTATTTCGATAATCCATAAGAGACTTACCCAGATTGATTGTACTTAAGAAAATTCTTTGCAAGACTATATGTTGGTAGATAAAATAGGATTGATTTAGTTCTTATTCCCACAGTTGCATAAAAGCTGAAAATCACTGGGAAAGCTGAAACATTTTTTAATGATAAATATTTAAAAGCACAGAGAGTTTTAAAGTTTGTGATATATGATTACTCTTCACTAACAATCTACTTAATGAAGTTTTAAAATATTCTCTATTGCTTTATTATACTTGTATTCGATTAAAAGTTTTGCCCCTCTGCTTAGTTTTGCATATTTTCTTTTTCTTGCTCAGTAAAGAACATTTTGAAATTTTAGTTACATTAATGGCCTTTTGCACCTGCCTGGGCATTCAAATATTAGCACTTAGCTTTTGGTGTCTACAGTGAAATAAAGTCGTTCAGTCATGTCCAACACTTTGAGACCCCATGGACTGTAGACTACCATGCTCCTCTGTCCATGGGATTTTCCAGGCAAGAGTACTGGAATGAATTGTCATTTCCTTCTCTAGGGGATCTTCCCGACCCAGGGATAGAACGTGGGTTTCCTGCATTGTAGGCAGATGCTTTACCATCTGAGCCACCAGGGAAGTCTTAGAGTCTATCTCCAGTTTCAAATTTTGTTTCAGTCATGATATCAATCCCACTTCTCAATTTTCCCAATGTATATTTGGTGACTGTGTTTTTTTTTTTTTCTTTTTCTTCCAGGATTGTATGTTTTTATGGATATGATTTGATCAGAATGTGTTTGTAGTAAGAGTATTGCTCATCCTCATCATCTCATTCTTTCATTTACAAGAAGTCAATCACCAAAATGTATGCATGCTTTGTGAGAGAGTCAAATTCTAGGCAGGCTGGTAAGAAGTCAAGAGTCCTGCAGGAGGAAAACGGAGTCTAGGGCTCTCAAGGAGGATGGAAGGACAAATGTCTTTTTTTCTCTGCATTCCTTAGTCTAAGTCACATAAAACATTTTTTTTTTCTTTAAGCCCAGAACTGATGATTACATAACAAACAACTCAATTTAAACTCTGTACTAAGGATTATAGAACAACAATGTATCCTGCCTGAGGACAGTTTTATTTTGCTGATAACCTTCTGATTAATCCTGTTATCTTAAAATGTATATTATGGGAGTGGGTCTGGTAAGATCTTTCTATTGTTAAGTTCTGATCCTGTTATCTTAAAATGTAAATTGTGGGAGTGGATTTGGTAAAATTTTTACAACCCTGAGACATTCTTTTGATTTATTATAATAACCAATGAAAAAAGTATACAATTCCCTTGCTTAGACTAGCAAGGGAGGCAATCTCCACCCCCACTTCTGATATCTATGTCAGAAACTCCCTCTATCCCTTTTCATACTTTAATAAAACTCTGCTACACAAAAGTTCTTGTGTGATCAAGACTGGTCCTTGGTCCAGAAGTTAAATCTTTGGAGATCATGAATCCAACACAATTCACCATAAACTATCAATTGAAAAGAATTTCCCCTGTTGTAATTGGCAGGACAAGGGCTCTGAAATTAAATAATAGCAAGTAATTTAGAAGTCTGTAGAATTGTATCTTCAAAATGTCAATATGCAACAAAAATTTTGTGTTGAAAACTGATAAATTCAGTTGTTCACAAAGTAATAAAATATTACTACATGTCTGAGTTTTTTCCCAGACTCTGAAGAAAACAAGTAACTATCCCAATCACTTTTCATTTGTCTGCTCTGTGTGTACTCAGCTACTCATGTCTGACTGTTTGTCACCTCATGAACTGTAGCCCACCAGGTTTCTCTGTCCATGGAATTTTCCAGGCAAGAACATTGGAGTGACTAGCCATTTCCTACTCCAGGAGTTCTTTCCAATCAAAATGAATAATCAAAAATTATTGTGCTATCCTTGTTAAAGAAAATTGTCTAAGTCAGGAAAACAATATGTATGTAGTGGCTAATTATTGCATCCAGTATTTAATTCCTATTCTCCATTTTCAAGCATGTGTATAGGTGGGTAAAAGGAGATTGCAGGGGCCAGTGCTTTAATTTGGAAAGTAATTAGGGATTCATAGCCAATGTCCTCCAAGTGGCTCAGTAGTAAAGAATCCACCTGCAAATGCAAGAGATGTAAGAAACATGGGTTCAATCCCTGGGTCCAGAAGATCCCTTGTGGGAAGAAATGGCAACCCATTTCAGTATTCTTCTCTGGAAAATCCCATGAAAAGAGAGGCCTGGCTGGTTCTATTTCATGGCGTCTCAAAGTCAGACAGGACTTAGTGACTGAGCACAGCACAGCACAGCACAATCAATGTCTTTATTCTGTTTGCTTCAATGTTTAAAAAATATTCATTTTCTGCAGAAGGTGATGATCAAGCAAATGTTAAAATCTCTACAATTTTAGTGCGGTTTGTGAAAACTTTAACTGTGTTTGATAAACCAGACAACAGGAAATATAGGATGGTCACTGGGACTAATTATCATTTACAGTGATTGACATAATGGGTTATAGAGAGGTAGGACTTGGAACTCTCAAAGAATAGTGTTTCTTTAAATCCATCAATGTTCTTTATTTTTGTTGAGACATTTCTCAGCTTGACTTTGACCTGAGAAAATGACCTTTCCCAATTTACGAAGGTGGAATAGATACGAACTTCTGGATACCTGAGTATAATACTAGCTGTTGTATTTGAGCTACTTGTATGTAATTCTTTCATAGCAATTCAAACAACTGCTGTTATATATTTACTCAGTACTTATGAGAGTTTTCAAGTTCTTTAAACTACAGAATGGACACATTGTATCCAAAAGCACCAGAAAATGGTATCAACTTGAAATTATCAGAAATATAGTACACCAGCCAAAGATAAAACACTGAAGACTTTAATACGGTTAATTGTATTTCTATGTTTATGATTCTTTAACAGCTTAACATTTAAAAACAAAACTGGTAATGATGACAGTATATATATTTTCACACTGAGATTATTTCTGCTAAGAATAACCATAAAAAATGGTAACAGAAAAATGCATATTTCCTTCTAGTAGACCAGATACTGATATATAAGAGAGAAAAAGAAAACTCAAAATATAATGATAAATTATATTTGAAGTATTAGGAAAACATGACTGGTATTCCTCATTTGGAACTTATTCTATTACAGATTAATGTAGTTTAAATTTCATAACATAATTGTCCTTCCAATATTAATATTTTGTTTTTATTCATCAATCAGTGGAGAGTTGAGTTAAAAGAAAAAATCAAGATGAGAATCAGTTCAGTTCACTGCAGTTGCTGAGTTGTGTCCGACTCTTTGCAACCCCCTGGACCACAACACAAGGCTTCCCTGTAAATCATCAACTCCCAGAGTTTACTGAAACTCATGTCCATTGAGTTAGTGATGCCACCCAACTATCTCATTCTCTGGCATCCCCTTCTCTTCCTGCCTTCAATATTTCTTAGCATCAGGGTCTTTTAAAATGAGTCAATTCTTTGCATAAGGTGGCCAAAATACTGGAGTTTCAGCTTCAGCATGAGTCCTTCCAGTGAATATTCAGGACTGATTTCCTTTAGGATGAACTGGTTGGATCTTCTTGCAGTCCAAGGGACTCTCAAGAGTCTTCTCCAACACAACAGTTCAGAAGCATCAATTCTTCTTTGCTCAGTTTTCTTTATAATACAACTCTCATATCCATACATGCGATTGGAGAAACCATAGCTTTGACTAGATGGAACGTTGTTGGCAAAGGAATGATGCTGCCTTTTAGTTGGCTGTCTAGGTTGGTCATAACTTTACTCCCAAGAAGTAAGCATCTTTTAATTTCATGGCTGCAGTCACCATCTGCAGTGATTTTTGGAGCCCCCAAAAATAAAGTCTGTCACTGTTTCCACTGTTTCCCCATCTATTTGCCATGAAGTGCTGGGACCGGATGCCATGATCTTAGTTTTCTAAATGTTGAGCTTTAAGCCAACGTTTTTATTCTCCTCTTTCACTTTGATCAAGAGGCTCTTTAGTTCTTTGCTTTCTGCCATCAAAATGGTGTCATCTGCATATCTGTGGTTATTGATATTTCATCCAGTGATCTTGATTGCAGTTTATACTTAATTCAGCCCAGGGTTTCTCATGATGTACTCTGCATATAGTTAAATAAGCAGGGTGACAATATATAGCCTGGATATACTCCTTTACTGATTTGGAACCAGTCTGCTGTCTATGTCCAATTCTAACTGTTGCTTCCTGACCTGCATACAGATTTCTCAAGAGGCAGGTCAGGTGGTCTGGTATTCGCATCTCTTTCAGAATTTTCCACAGTTTATTGTGATCTACACAGTCAAAGGCTTTGCCATAGTCAATGAATCAGAAATAGATGCTTTTCTGAAGTCTCTTGCTTTTTCAATGATCCAACAGATGTTGACAATTTGATCTCTGGTTCCTTTGACTTTTCTAAACTATCTTGAACATCTGGAATTTCACAGTTCATGTATTGTTGAAGCCTGGCTTGGAGAATTTTGAGCATTACTTTACTAGCGTTTGAGATGGGTGCAATTGTGTAATAGTTTGAGTATTTTTTAGCATTGCCTTTATTTGGGATTGGAATGAAAATAGACATTTTCCAGTCCTGTGGCCACTGCTGAGTTTTCCAAATTTGCTGGTATATTGATTGTAGCACTTTCATAGCATCATCTTTTAGGATTTAAAATAGTTCAGCTGGAATCCCATCACCTCCACTAGCTTTGTTTGGAGTAATGCTTCCTAAGGCCCTCTTGACTTCACGTTTCAGGATGTCTGGCTCTAGGTGAGTGATCATACCATCATAATTACCTGGATCATGAAGACCTTTTTTGTATAGTTTTTCTGTCTATTCTTGCCACCTCTTCTTAATATCGTCTGCTTCTGTTAGGTCCATAAAATTTCTCTCCTTTACTGTGCCTGTCTTTGCATAGAATATTCCCTTGGTATCTTCAATTTTCTTGAAGAGATCTTTAGTCTTTCCATTCTATGTTTTTCCTCTATTTCTTTGCACTGATCCCTGAGGAAGGCTTTCTTATCTCTCCTTACCATTCCTCAGAAATCTGTGTTCAAATGGGTATATTTCTCCTTTTCTCCTTTGCTTTTCACTTCTCTTCTTTCCACAGCTATTTGTAAGCCCTCCTCAGACAGCCATTTTGCTTTTTTGCATTTCTTTTCAATGGGGATGGTCTTAATCCCTGTCTCCTGTACAATGTCACAAACCTCTGTCAATAGTTCATCAGTCACTCTTTCTATCAAATATAGTCCATTAAATCTATTTCTCACTTCTACTGTATAATCATTAGAGATTTTATTTAGGTCATACCTGAATGGTCTTGTGGTTTTCTCTTCTTTCTTCAATTTAAGTCTGAATTTGGTAATGAGGAATTCATGATCTGAGCCACAGTCAGCTCCAAGTCTGTTTTTGCTGACTGTATAGATCTTCTTCATCTTTGGCTGCAATGAACATACTCTATTTGTTTTCAGTGTTGACGATTTAGTAGCCCTTGGATGCAATCTCAAAAATGACAGAATGGTCTCTGTTCATTTCGAAGGCAAATCATTCAATATCACAGTAATCCAAGTCTGTGCCCCGACCAGTAATGCTGAAGAAGCTGAATTTGAATGGTTCTGTGATGACCTATAAGACCTTCTAAAACTAACACCCCCCAAAAATGTCCTTTTCATTTTAGGGGACTGGAATGCAAAAGTAGAAAGTCAAGAAACACCTGGAGTAACAGGCAAATTTGGCCTTAGAGTATAGAATGAAGCAGGACAAAAGCTAATAGAGTTTTGTCAACATAATGCACTGGTCGTAGCAAACACCCTCTTCCAACAACACAAGAGAAGACTGCACGCATGAACATCAACTGATGGTCAAGATGGGAATAGAAAAATACATATTTCTAAGTACCAAATATGGAGAAGGAAATGGCAACTCCCTCCAATATTCTTGCTTGGAGAATCCACTGGACAGAGGAACATGGCAGGCTATAGTCCATGGGGTTGCAAGAGTCGGACATGACAGAGCAATTAACACACACAAGTGCCAAACCAAAAATTTTATGTTGGACAAAATTTATATGAAAAAATAAGTATACCTTCTATTTAGGACTAATTAGTGTGAATATTAAATAAAATACTTCATTCTTTAAATGTTTTATGCAATATTACTTTAAAAAGTAATCTTAAAGTGATTTAAAATTGGGGAAATGTGTTAAACACTAATTTGCAAAATAGAATTAAATTGACATGGTTTCTGAACTTCTATCACTTCTAAATTTAACCAGTACCACAGTCTTTATTATATAATTAAAAGGATGTATTCTCACAGCATCACATTTTGTGACTGATAACATTTCATTTGTGTTCATTAAAATTTTTGTTGTTCCCTTCTAAGTTCCTTGCAAAGGGCTGATTCTTGTATTTGTGCTGTACATAAAATTATTTTCATAAAATCACTGAATGGATAGGTTTTAATTTCATTTCACAATGAGTATGTAAGTTTCATCTATGGTAAGGTAAAACATAAAAGAGACTATATTATAGTGTTTATGTGATAAATAATATAAAGTGTATCAATGTAGAGAAATCCTATTAAAAAGCCACAGGAAAACAGTGATATTTTAGGACACTATACGATGAGAGGAACATTACTGCCCCCAAGTGCCTGACTGGAGATTATTGATGACAGTATCCCTCCTGGGGATAAGAAATCACTGTGTAGCTCAACCTTGTTTATAGTCATGCAGAATTATTTTATTATACCATTTCTTACCATTGTCAAGATTTGGTGAATTATTAAGTCTAATTGTATAATAATGAAAGCTCTAACATGGATTTTTTAATGGTTATCTAGTTTTTATTATGGGAACATTAAAGGGAAAAATCAGCATCTTGTCATTCTGAATTCACCAGTGTCCTACTTGCCCACATCTGTTGTTTTAAGGTTAAAATCTACAAAATAAAAATTGAGATCCAAATTTAGCCTCTTTACTGAATGCTTGACCCTATGAAGGTTACATAAATAGAAGAGACCCATTTTAAAGTTATATTTAATTCTATATCACAATTATATGATGAATATAATATGATTATCATTTGGTTGTTTAGAGCAATCATTCTTAGCAAATAGGTCACCATTAATGGAAGTTTTCTACATCCTAACCTCCAATATGAATGTATGACATGAGTGTTGGACATATGGTCTAATTATATGGCTGTCTACTCCCATTGATGTCTTCTTTAATCATAATTTAGTGACTTTAGGAGTACAAGTTTTTATAGTACTTGTAGAAGATACTAAAGATGAAATATTAGCATTCAATACTTCAATGTACCTGCTCTAACTACTAACAGTAAGTTGGTAACTGTTTCCCATATCAGATTATTTTACTTGGGATAAGAAAAAATTTATTTTTAAAGTTAATCATAATAAGCACCATAAAATTTAAAAAAAAAAAGGAAAGAATCTAGCTTTTAGTTCCGAACTTGTAACTTACTATACAAAACAGTAAACACCCCTTGACTAATTTGAACTTTGATTATACTGAAGATGACATTTCTGATTTGTTAATTTGACAAGTATTGAATTTTGTTGTTGTTGTTTAATCACTAAGTCACATCTGACTCTTTTGTGACCCCATAGACTGCAGCCCACCAAGTTCCTCTGCCCATGGAATTTCCCAGGCAAGAATACTGGAGTTGGTTGCCATTTCCTACTCCAGGGAGTCTTCCCAACCCAGGGATCAAATACACATCCCCTGCATTGGAAAGTGGATTCTTTGCCACTGAGCCACCTGGGAAGCCCAATCATTGAATACTGTAGCACATTATTTTGATAAAACTATGGGGAAGAGGAATTCATTGTCAGAGTCAAAAATAGTATGAAACCTATGGGGGAAAAAATTAGAAACATCTGAAAAAATTCCATAGATTGGCTAAGCACAGGTGAGAATTTAACGAGAATACTAAAACTTGGCTAAATATTTAATTTGTATATAATTTTACATAGATACTTACATAATCAGATATAAAATTTCACTAAAAGGGAAAATTATGCTGAATTGAATATGACTTAATAAAAAGAAGCCAAATAAACTGTAATGTGTATTAAAATAAAGGATATAACCAGTTAGATAAAAGCATTATTTTAAGTAACTTGGAACATAGGGTTCTGACTATACATATTTTATATAAAATATCCTAAATACAAAAATTTCTAGTACTTAACAGCTTCACTATAGTTGTAGTAATCACACTGCAATTTTGAAACTAAAAATATATACATATATATATAATATACAAATATATATGTATTTCAATATATAATTGATGCTATGTAACTGTATATAATATATGTAATGCATTGCAGTAAATAAGAATCAACATTGTCATTGTTCTTACAGTGAATAGACAAGCACAAAATAAAATTAATAATTAGAAAGTCCTGTGATTTGAATTGCATGTTAACATAAATACATATTTGCGGCTTTGTACTTTGAAAAGACCTAACATCAATGATACTCCACTAATAATTGAAGAGCTAGCTTTGAGATATTTTTGTTTCAATACTATTGCCTTTAAATATCATCTGATTTAACACTGTTTGCATTTAATCATCCTTACATATTAAAAAGACTCATATATCTCTGGAGAAATCCTAACTCTGAGGGAAAAGTATGCAAGACAAATCTAGATCTCATGTCCTTCCAGAATGAAAACAAACGAAAGCAAATCAAAGAAAAGAAAAATAATAGACTAAAATACCAAAAAGGCACAAGGAATGGGTTTAGAGAGACTTAACTTAAAGGAGAGTAAACTTAATATTTGTCACTGAAATAAAACATTGAGCCCACAGTGATATGACTTACTGTGTTTATGTTAGCACACATGAATCGAAGACCTCTAAATGTTATGAAAAATCATCTCTATGTTTAAGACAAACTGTCATTTTGTGCCTTCTGATATAATATGGTATAAAGTAGAAATTCTTACTTATGAAGACTTCTTGCTAGCAATTTATCCTGAAATATAAGCAC
Source organism: Antilocapra americana (assembly GCA_007570785.1). NCBI lineage: Eukaryota > Metazoa > Chordata > Mammalia > Artiodactyla > Antilocapridae > Antilocapra > Antilocapra americana. The sequence continues at coordinate 29,562,212 of ML661338.1, read as the reverse complement.
ACTCCTAGACCTAACTTAGACTTTACACAGAGTAAAAGAACATGTTAAATGATACCATGAGAAGACAATTAAACAAATCAAGAACCTATTTTTGATTCCACATGAAAAACTGACTCAGTCCCTTCACAAAATCAATGTTGTTTTGGGGGAAAAATATTGAGTTCATTGTTCAATGTTTAAAATGACTTTAAAAGCATAGCAAAAATATGTAACAAGGAAAGCTTGATTAAATCTCAATTTGAAGAAGAAAGTAATGGTGACCTATTTTTGAGACATCTGAATATAAACTATGAATTTTGGGATTGTTGTTTTTAATCTTAGAAAAGATAATGGCATTGTTCCTTTGTAAGAGAAAGTTTTAGAGAGAGAGAACATGTAAATGTGACAAATATTATCAAATTTATGTATGTTTAAGCATTTTAAAATAAAAAAATAAAAATAATTTTTGCTATTTCAGATATTTGCCTTGGAACTTATGGCTTTAATTTTTATGTGGAAATGAAATTCAAATGCATCATTTAGGCCTGCAGATCAAAATCCATCTCAACAGACCTGTGAAGATAGGTTTACAGTGCAAAGGATGCTAAGTTTTTTCTCATATTTTATGTGAATGGAAGTGAAATGAATCCATTTAATCAGAGTATGAGGGTAATAAATTAATATATTCTGCATTGACATAACAATTGATTAATAATATTTTTGACAACTCAGCTTTTCAAATCAAATACAAAATTATTCTTAAAAACTTCTTACTCTTATCACAGTTACATAGTCATTTTAAAAGCATTTTACATGTACTAAAATATATTAAAATGCTATTTTAAAAGGCATATGAAAAGAAAAGGCATATGTTTCACTTATGTGGAATATCCAAGGAAAACATACATTAATCATGACATTACTATGTCTAGAATTAGATTGTGAGGGCAAGTTAATTTGAGACAATGAGTGTACTTTTATTATACAAGTATGATATTCCACCAACAAATTACATCAGAGAATGATGTGTCAGGTTAATTCTGAACTGTTCCTTTTATATAATTTAATCTTTAAAAGTCATAAGGATAAGGGCACCTTTAATATGTCTAAAGCTCAACTAGATCTTTCTGCTTCTGGCTTAGAATTCTGTTTCTCAATCCAAGTTCAAATCAGTTCTGACAGGTAATGTCATCCACTCTGTTTTATCGCCACTATAGTAAATCAATGTCAAAGGAAATTTTTTTTTCAATACCCCGCATTGATCAAATATAGTGTATAGATTTCATAGTTTCTCTTTCTCCAGATGTTTTGTCTCTTTTGCATGTAAATCGTTTCTTTTTCTGATAGTATGTGGCTTCAGTAGCTGAGTGAATTTAGCTTACTAGTATAGAATAAAGTATTAGCTGGCATGCAAGAAAAAAATCAATTTATAAAAGCTAAAATGGTTTTAACAAGTATAATATATTGTTATCTTCTGCCATTTCAGATTAGAATCCATTTTTAGAGTATAAATCATTCAACTTTGACTTGTCTCTAAGTATGGTCATTTAAGGGAGTTTTGAAAGCTCCTGCTGCTTTCTACATTTTCTCCTACTTTATGATTTCTCCCAAAATGGAAAAAAGTAATCTGACTGTGTGAGATTCTAAAAAATATATATATTTTTAATAGAAAGTGGTGCAAAATTGGGCTTCTCTGGTTGCTCAGCTGGTAAAGAATCTGCCTGCAATGCAGGAGACCTGGGTTCGTTCCCTGGTTGGGAAGATCCCTTGGAGAAGGGGCCAGCTACCCACTCCAGTGTTCTGGCCTGGAGAAATCCATGGACTGTATGGTCCATGAGATCGCAAAGTGTTGCCTATGACTGAGTGATTACATAGTAAGTGACATACAACTGTGTGATAAAAGTTAACTATCAGATATTAATAATTATCAATATATTGAAGACAATGGAGAAATTTTCTATTTTCAACAGTGATAGAATATCTTATATCAGAACAATGTGCCCACATCTTAGTATAATAATTATAATGTATATAATATTTATTAAAAATGCATATTATAATTATAAAAGGCATTGTGTATGTGTTAGTTGCTCAGTCACATCTGACTCTTTGTGATCCCATAGACTGTAGTCTACCATGCTCTTCTGTCCATGGGATTCACCAGGCAAAAATACTGGAGTGGGTTGCCATTTTCTACTCTAGGGGGTCTTCCAAAGCCACTGATTGAACTCCTGTTTTGCTGGAGAAGGCAATGGCACCCCACTCCAGTACTCTTACCTGGAAAATCCCATGGATGGAGGAGCCTGGTAGGCTCCAGTCCATGGAATCACTAGGAGTTGGACACAACTGAACGACTTCATTTTCACTTTTCAGTTTCATGCTTTGGAGAAGGAAATGGTAACCCACTCCAATATTCTTGCCTGGAGAATCCCAGGAATGCGGGAGCCTGGTGGGCTGCCATCTATGGGGTCACACAGAGTCAGACATGACTGAAGCAACTTAGCAGCAGCAGCTTCGGCATTGCAGGCCAATTTCTTACCATCTGAACCACCAGATAAGCTCAGGTGCCAATGCAGGAGATGCAAGAATCATGGGTTTGATCCCTAGGTTGGGAAAATCCCCTGGAGTAGGAAATGGCAACCTACTCCCATATTCTTGCCTGGGAAATCCCATGGACAGAGGAGCCTGGTGGCTACAGTCCATTGGGTTACAAAGAGTCAGACATGAATAACTGACTAATACCAAACAGCAAAATTGTATTTGCTATTAATGTGATACATCCATAGTTGTTTGAGGGCTAGGTGGGAAGTCTGTTCATTGTAAATACTTAGGAACCAAGCTTGGCAGTACTGCCATCAGCAACAATGTTCATTTCTGTTCACTGGGAGAAAGACATGGAGGGTCTCAAGTCAGCAATGAAATAAGCTGGTGCCGGAGTCTAGCCCCGGTGGGTCCAGGGGTCTTGAGGGATGAGTGACATAGGTGAAGTACTGAGCTGAGTCAATGTGTTGATGGAGTAATCTGTCACTTTATTGTGGTTGGTTTACAGTTTTATACAAAAGTTTTATACAAAGAACATACCCATTACATCACATATCATTCTATACCATCTTTTGTTTTCTGTCTTCCATTAACAACCTTATCATTGAGCTCATTCCCCAATCTATCATCAAAACATTCCCCTTACAGAATCAGATATATGGTAATCAGATTTAGCAATAGTATGTTTATTATTTTATAGTCTTCAGCATACTTCATTCAATCATGATAAGTACATCAACCTAAGCAGAAAGGTTACATTTCTCTTATCAGTTGCAGCTGTGTAGAGGCTTGAGGAAAGGGCTAAGCTTGAAACTGTTTTTATTCTAGTAACCTCAACCACTACCTGTCTCATTCTGTTCTGACACTCCGGTTCTTATGGTTCTTACGAGGAAAGAGGACAATGAGATAGTCTAGCAGCACTGCTTTAGCAATAAAACCTTATTAACCTTATATAACTACTATAATGAACTCTTATGTCTACACTATCCTAAAGTAATCAATGTCTCCAACTATGCTGTCTACAGTTATGAGTATTCCTAAGTCCCATCCACCCTGGTCTCTTCAAGGAAGGGAGCTTCCACCGGGGAGTGTCGGGGGAGTGGGAGGTGGAAAGGTGACCCAAGTACGGACCTTGCCTTGACCCCCAGAGAACTCTTGGTAAACTCTCCAGTAAGTAGGAGGTGTAGTAATCTATTTAAGTGTCCCTTTTACTCCTCCTTTGTCCTCTGGGAAGGGAATCCACCTTCCTGATCCTCTGAGGGAAAAAAGGTCTGAGGGAATTATCTCAGGATGAATTCTTTTAACTGGGACTGACCTACTGAGATGAGCTAAAGTTCAGAGCTCAACAGAACTTCCCAAGAAAAATACCAGGAGGGGCCTTGCCCCAGGGGATGCCCCAAAGGAAAATCCGCTTTGCAGTTTCCTTCTTAGTCTCAGTGACCTTGTCATCCTGACTGCTCCAGGCAAGCTGGCCCGAAAAAGATCCATGGTATTTCTTTTCAAGGTTTATTGGCCTGAATGGTTATATTTATCCTCCTTGTACTCAATTCTATCTTGTGCCTAGTTTAGAACCACAGATACCTGACTAAAGCTAGTGATTATCTTAAGGAAACAGTTTAGGGATGTATAGTAACTGATGTAAAAAGAGCTGAAAAAAAAAAAGAAAAGAAAAAAGAAAAAACAAGCTGACAAGGGAAGTACAGGATTAGAGCAGAAAATCTCCACTTCCTAAAATGGATTTACAAGGTTATCACTTCTTGGCAGTTGGTGAAAGAGTAGAAAAAAGATTCATTTAGAAGTATCTAGAGGAAGGATTGGAAATGAATTCAGATGGCATCTGTTTTTTTTTGCCCCCCAGCCCACCAGAGGTCTTATAAAGAGAAGATTATGGTGGAAGGAAGTTTACTTTATTTTAATGTAGGCATTAGAAGTGTTATGTTATGTTTGGTAGAACATGGATGAAAGTGAACATGAAGCCAGGCTTCAACAGTATGTGAACCATGAACTTTAGATGTTCAAGCTGGATTTAGAAAAGGCAGGGGAACCAGAGATCAAATTGCCAGTAACCATTGGATCATCAAAAAAGCAAGAGAGTTCCAGAAAAATATCTACTTCTGCTTTATTGACTATGCTAAAGTCTTTGACTCTGTGGGCACAACAAGCTCTGGAAAATTCTTACTGAGATGGGAATACCAGACCACCTGACCTGCCTCTTGAGAAATCTGTATGCAGGTCAGGAAGCAACAGTTAGAACTGGACATGGAACAACAGACTGGTTCCAAATAGGAAAAGGAGTATGTCAGGGCTGTATATTGTCACCCTGCTAATTTAACTTATATTCAGAGTACATCATGAGAAATGCTGGGTTGAATGAAGCACAAACTGGAATCAAGATTGCTGGGAGAAATATCAATAACCTCAGATATGCAGATGACACCACCCTTATGGCAGAAAGCGATTAAGAACTAAAGAGACCCTTGATGAAAGAGAAAGAGGAGAGTGAAAATGTTGATTTAAAACTCAACATTCAGAAAACTAAGATCATGACATCTGGTCCCATCATTTCATGGCAAATACATGGTGAAGCAATGGAAACCATGACAGACTTTATTTTGGGGGGCTCCAAAATCACTGGAGATGGTGACTGCAGCCATGAAATTAAAAGATGCATATTCCTTGGAGGAAAAGTTATGACAAACCTAGACAGCATATTAAAAAGAGGAGACATTACTTTGCCAACAAAGGTCTGTCTAGTCAAAGCTATGGTTTTTCCAGTCATAAGTATGGATGTGAGAGTTGGACCATAAAGAAAACTGGGCAAAGAAGAATTGATGCTTTTGAACTGTGGTATTGGAGAAGACTCTTGAGAGTTCCTTGGAATTCAAGGAGATCCAACCAGTCCATCCTAAAAGAAATCAATCCTGAATGTTCATTGGAAGGACTGATGCTGAAGTTGAAATTTCAATACTTTGGCCACCTGATGTGAAGAACTGACTCATTTGAAAAGACCCTCAAGCTGGGAAAAGATTGAGGGCAGGAGGAGAAGGAGATAGCAGAAGATAAGATGGTTGGATGGCATCACTGACTCAATGGACATGAGTCTGAATAAACTCCAGGAGTTGGTAATGGACATGGAGGCCTGGCGTGCTGCATTCCATGTCGTCTCAAAGAGTTAAACACGACTGAATGATTGAACTGAACTGAATATGGATTAGGCAATTAGAAAGTTCTAGAGATAAGGAGGTTATTTGAGTATTTCTAAAATTTCCCAATTAGGCCATCATCTGTATGATAAATTATTCCTCACTTCCTGAGATATAAGTGACTCAGGATTGATGTTAACTTAGTTAGCTGAGAATTCTAATAAATTTAGTGTTAGGTTCTTCAAATCTAATTGTAAACAGTTGCTAGAGCTCAGTGGTTCCCTTATATGTCCCTGTCAATGTAAACCAAATTTGTATCCTGAAGCCTTTCTTTAACTCAGTCACAGGATACAGGTCATACAAGATTCTTTGCAGTTTTAAAAATTATTATTTTTTGATTATTCTAGTTTTAATATTTTATGTAATTTTTTTATTGGAATATGATTGCTTTACAATGTCGTATTAGTTCCTGCTGTACATTGAAGTGACCAGACATGATAAGTGAAAGTGAAGTCACTCATGTCCAACTCTTTGTGACCCCATCTACTCTAGCCTGCCAGGCTCCTCAGTCACTGGATTTTCCAGACAAGAACACTGGAATTGCCCTGTCCTTCTTCAGGGGATCTCTCTGACCCAGGATAGAACTTGGGAGGGTATATTCCCTTCCTCTTGGACCTCCTGTGTTATTATTTATTATTTTGCAAGTTGTTCTTCCTAAAACAGGAGCCTCAAGTGTTGATTACTAACTGGGGTTTTGAATATACTGGTGATATTAGGTTTTGGTTCCAGAGAATTGAACTGTCTTACTTATTTCCACAGGGCTTCCCAGGTGGCGGTAGTGGTAAAGAACCTGCCTGCCAGTGCAGGAGACTAATAGAGATGGGTTCAATCCTTGGGTCAGGAAGATCCACTGGAGAAGGGCATGGCAACCCACTTCAGTATTCTTGTTTGGAGAATCCCACGGACGGAGGGGCCTGATGGGCTACAGTCCATAGGGTCGCAAAGAGAAGGGCACCACTGAAGTGGCCGAGCACACACACATACTCTAATTTCTACACACATTTACAAATCCTAGTACAGTGTCTGTGGCTAGTTTGCCTCCTGTGTTTCTCACCTGAATATTCTAAGGCTTTTCTCCATGACATCAAATCATGCCCCTGGTTCTGAATAGGTTTCTGAATTACACTCTACATGTATATCTAACTTGCTATTTGGTTTGCTACTTTCTACACTCAGCCTCTCAAACTGCTCCTTTCCCTTCATTTACTGTCAAACTCAGCCCCTGCTCTTTGTTACACCACACTGACTTCTTTTATCAGACTCAAATGTTTATCTCACAAAGCAATGATTCAACATATATACGTTTGAAAAACTGTGTTTTAAACCTCAAGTAAATTCTTTACTATAACTAAAAGCCATATCCTTAATATAGCTTCATTATTAAAGGAAAGAAAAGCTTATGCAAATTTAATGTACAACAGTGACTAACGACAGATGAATAAGAAAAAAATAAACATTGTATCATATATTTACCTTAAATACTGCTTTTGTTTTTCTCTAAAATAGTACTTTCAATATATTTCCAGAATACTTTGTCCTAAATTAATGTCTCAAATATAAAATATAGCAGTTTCTTTAGTTTGGTTTTATATTTTTAACTTTAGCTTTATTTTCTATATTTTCTTAGATTTCTCTCTATGTGTTTTTTAAAAATGGTACTAACACACCACTAAATATATATTTACATGGGACTAATTGGTTACTAAAATATTTTATTTATTATAACACTGAATTGGGAGACAAAAAATGTACTCATATTGGGTTTTTATATAATTTAATGCTTCAAAAATACTGTAACTCGGGGCGAAACTAAGATGGCGGAGGAATAGGACGGGGAGAACACTCTCTCCCCAATAAATATACCAAAAGAACTTTTAAAGGCCGAGCAAACTCCAAAAAACAGGAACTGAATGCTGGCAGAGGACATCGGGCATCTGGAGAGGCGACCCAGTGCCGACGTGAGGAGGTAGGACAAAAGAAAGAAAAGAAAAAAAAGTAGAGGGAGAGACAAAGAGCTGGGGACGGGTTCTGTCCCGGAAGGGGAGTCTGGAATAAAGAGGAAAAAAAAAAAAAAAAAGAGGAGAAAGGTTTCCGAATACCAGGGAGCATTCTCTCTGGCAGATCTGCGGTGGATCTTGGAGAGCAATATAGCTGAGAGCAGAAGCAGATTAATAGCTAAGCCCTGCAAGGTTCGTCTCTGGCTACAAGGAACAGCCGAGAGCCGCAGCACAGCCGAAGCAGACTGCTCCTGCTCAGGGAGGGGCGGGCTGCGGGCTCAGGGAACGGAGCAGCCTGAGGGACCTAACCTTCCAGGAAAAGCTCCCTCTCCCCCCCAGGTCCATGCACAAAACAAAGGGCGGTGAGGAGTCAACAGAGAGGCTGGGCAGCTGCGGGCTGCGGACCAGCCAAACCCCCGCCTGAGAGCAGTGGGCATAACCCAGCCCCGGGGAGGCTAACCAAGACTTCTGGGGAT
>ML661338.1:29477226-29534016 GCA_007570785.1 Antilocapra americana | reverse complement strand
AAGACCTCTGGTAGCTTGATAGGAATTGCATTGAATATATAATATTTTTGTCTTCATTTTTATATTTTTCCTTTGATCTTCTATTTTTCTTGTTGCAATAATTTCTGTCTCTTATTTAGTCAAAGATTTTATTAACACATTTTAATTATTTTTAGTTTTGCCACCTCTAACCAATTAAGGCAGATGATGTTGATTTTAAAGTTACTCAAATAACTGCTTCTCCAGTTTCCTGGAAGGAGAGAAGACCATGGAGGAGTATGTCTTTGTGTATGGAAATTTTTATGCATCAGTCAAAGCACATCTAACTGAAACTATTTTATTAGTGATATGGTCGTATTAACTGAAGATTCCAGAGATGTATAGTTACGTGCACAAACTGGGACATGATGGACACTTTTTAACAGCTCACAGTCTTGATAATATTTGCATATATTGACTTAAACCCATTAGTGAACTTAAAATATTATTAAAGTCTTTCCATGTTCATAAGTAAATATGCTTATCTTCTTTTAATGTTTTATAGTATTTTATCATTTCAAAAAGGTCTAAACATTTTTATATTTCTAATTTTGAAAATTTCTGGTCCTTCTGGATTTTGTTATTCCAAAAATGCTGCAAAGAATATCCCTATAGTTAAAGCTATAAAGCAAATTTTGAGGTTTCACACACACACACACATGACACACACACACACATACATGTGTGTGTATTTTATATTATGTGTATCCTAGGTGGCACTAGTGATTAAGAATCTGCTTGCCGATGCAGAAGATATAGAAGACACAGTTTCATCCCTGTGTTGGGAAGGTTTCCTGGGGGAGGGTATGGCAACCCACTCTAACATTCTTACCTGCAGAATTCCATGAACAGAGGAGCCTGATGGGCTACAGTCTATAGGGTCACAAATAATTGGAAATGACTGAAGCAACTTAGCACACACACAAACATATAAATGTATATATGTCCTCATTATATATATACACACACACACATATGTATGTGTACATATCCTCATATATATATATATGACATGTATATATGTCCTCATTTAAACTACATAAGATGATTTTAAATGTTCTTTGTATAATAACAAATATTAATTATTGATCTTAAAAGTTGAAATTGCTTATACTCTCATTTTATTTTATACATAATTTAACAATGTGTTAGCTCAAGTGGTCTGAAATACAAAAAAAATAGTGCACAAAACATAGAAAGTGACTATTTATTATAATGAGGATATTATATTAATATTATTTATAACTTAATCACATACTACTAAAATTTTTATAAATTTAAGTTTAAATTTCTCTTGTGAATTATCTTAATAGTTCTATTTCTTTACCTCTTCCTATATCCATGATTTTTACCATGTACACTGACTCTATGTATGTGGAAAATTTTACTTTTCAAAGATGTCCATCTGCAATATCTCCCATATTCCATGTCTTAGCACAATGTGAGTTGCCACTTCCCAACAAAATATAAAATCTAATTCTGCTCCAAGTGAATCAGATCTAACTTTATGACTTATTTGTAATCAATCCAATGCAGTGTAATATTCAGTGCACCACTTCTGGGTCTCAGTCAGGAAAAGTTTATGTAGATTCTACTTGTCTTGCTTTGGATTCTTTCTCTGAAGAAATCACCCTGTAAACTCTGGAACCACCATACATGAGTGGTTGTATTTATCCATTAAGGTTAATAGTGCTTGCTGGGAACAAAATTGTAGGCATTTCAGCCCAAATCCAAGACTGGTTAATTCAGTCAACTTGGATCCTCTGGCTCAGCCTGTCCACCTCGTGAGAACTAGTGACAATAGTCAATGCTATGTCAAGTAAGAGAATCACCCAGATGATTTAACCTATACTCTAGCTATTCAGAATCTGTAATGTATAAATAGAATACATGTTGTGCTAAACCCTTATGATTGGGGTTATTTTTTTATACAGCAGCACTAACTGGAGCACAATACTGTCTCAGTTTGATTCCATTTGCTTTCTTTGATCACTATATTTGTCAGCAGGGAAGATGTTTGACAATTGCATACATATTCCCGTTTGTTTCTGGTTCTACTGTCATCACCGTTAGAAGGATATGACTGGGCTAGCAGATTGTTTTCATCAGCATAGTAAGGAACACGGACAGCAGTGTTGATCTAATGAAGCTTCACCAGGTAAACCCAGCCTAGAAAACAACCCTAGGCTAGTGAGTCCAGCATCTCATAGACCCCTCAGCAAGCCATGCCAGAATTAGCAGAGGCAAATAATATCACCTGAATTCCAGTCAATGCATAGACGTATTTATTTTGTAATCCAGAGATGCCTGATTCATAATGCTCCAACAAGATTTCTCATTGAACAAACTGAATTATTTGAGGTTAAAGAGTTTGCTATGTTCTTCTTCTTTTAATTTTCTATATATTCTTTAAGGATAAAAATCCCATGGACTATAGCTTACCAGGCCCTTCTGTCCATGGAATTTTTGAGACAAGAATACTGGAGTGGGTTGTCATCCCCTTCTCCAGGGGATCTTCTCAATCTAGGGACTGAATTCCAGTGTCCTGCACTGCAGGCAGATTCTTTACCACTAAGTCACTGGGAAGTCTTTAAATATAATACAACCCACTAAAATATGTATAACTATATTTTCAGTGTCTTTTCTTATTAGATATTTAATTTTAAACATCCATATATTTCTCCAGTTTTAACAGTAAGTAAATGCATATACTGAGTAATGCTCTAAATTTCATTCAAACAACAGCAATATATGTTTACTGATACAGTTAAATGGTACTTAGTACGTATACACAACATTAGCTAATTATTCTTGACAATGCAGAGCAACAGAAGTCAGCAAAAACTGCAATCCAATCAGTGTACTATGCAAAGAAATGTTAAGATTCACTGAAATTTGCAAAAGATTGTCCTGATAAATAGAACCTAAATACTTACAGCTTGTGTGTAACATAAATATTCCATTTACAGGGAAGATAGGGCTAAAAGATTTTTCTTTAATTTTCACTATAGACAAAATCAGGGTAATTTTGGCAAGTTTTATAGTACATATTTATCTTTATTTAATACCTTTTTTTCCTCTAATACATATATTTTTGAGAGTGTGTGATCAAGTTCAGTTCAGTTCAGTCGCACAGTCATGTCTGACTCTTTGTGACCCCATGGACTGCAGCACGGCAGGCTTCTCTGCCCATCACCAACTCTTGGACCCCACTCAAACTCATGTCCATCGAGTCAGTGATGCCGTCCAACCATCTCATCCTCTGTCATCCCCTTCTCCTCCTGCCTTCAATCTTTTCCAGCATCAGGGTCTTTTCCAATGAGTCAGTTCTTCACATCAGGTGGCCAAAGTATTGGACTGTCAGCTTCAGCATCAGTCCTTCCAATGAATATTCAAGACTGATTTCCTTTAGGATGGATTTTCATCAAGAGGCTCTTTAGTTCTTTGCTTTCTGCCATAAGGGTGGTATCATAAGCATATCTGAAGTTATTGATTTTTCCCCTTGCAATCCTGATTCCAGCTTGTTCTTTATCCAGCCTGGCATTTTGCCTGATATACTCTGCATATAAGTCAAATAAGCAGGGTGACAATATACAGCCTTGACGTATTCCTTTCCCAATTTGGAACCAGTCTGTTGCACATCACTTTCACAGCATCATCTTTCAAGATTTAAAATAGCTCAACTGGAATTCCATCACCTCCACTAACTTTGTTCATAGTGATGCTTCTTAAGGCCCACTTGACTTCACATACCATATGTCTGGCTCCAGGTGAATGATTATACCATGGTGTTTAACTGGGTCATGAAGATCTTTTTGGTATAGTTCTTCTATATATTCTTGCCAGCCCTTCTTAATATCTTCTGCTTCTGTTAGGTCCATACCATTTGTCATTATTGTGCCCATCTTTACATGAAATTTTTCCTTGGTATCTTTAATTTTCTGAAGAGATCTCTAGCCTTTCCCACTCTATTGTTTTTCTCTATTTCTTTGCATTGATCCCTGAGGAAAGCTTTCTTATCTCTCCTTGCTATTCTTTGGAACTCTGTATTCAAATGGGTATATCTTTCCTTTTCTCCTTTGCCTTTAGCTTCTCTTCTTTCCTCAGTTATTTGTAAGGCCTCTTCAGATAACCATTTTGCCTCTTTTGGATTTCTTTTTCTTGGGGATGGTCTTGATCCCTGCCTCCTGTACTATGTCACAAACCTGCATCCATAGTTATTCAGGCACTCTGTCTATCAGATATAATCCTTTGAATCTATTTGTCATTTCCACTGTTGATGGATGAGTAGAAGGACATGCACTAATCTTCTCCTATGAAAACTCTAAAATTACAACTCACTGCTGAACAGCTGTTGACAAGAGAATATTCGATCCCACCAAAAAAAAAAAAAACCTACATCCAAGGGCAAAGGAGAAGCCTCAGCAAGATTGTTGGAGGGGTGAAATTGTGTTTAGAATCGAATCCCATACCCACCAGAGATGCTCAGAGGGCTCAAAGAAAACCTTATCAGCACCTGGAGACCCCACAGACTCTGAACCAGACCTACCTTTGAGTGTTTGAGTATCTCCTGTGGAGGTATGGGTCAGCAATGGCCTGCCACAGGGGCAGGGGCTCTGGGTGCAGCAGTGTGGCCTAAGCCCATTCTGATGGGTGGGACCATTCATGGACACCCACAGGCAAGTCCAGCAGAGGTGTGGGTGGGCGGTGGCCTGCTGCAGGCTTGGGGGCACTGTTTGCAGCAGGGCCTGCATGGGACCTTTTGAAGAAGATCACCATTATCCTCATTCCCTCCACCATAGTTTGGCCTCAGGTCAAATAACAGGGAGGGAACACATCCCCGCCTGTCAACAGAAAACTGGATTAAAGATTTACTGAACATGGTCCCACCCATCAGAATAAGATCCAGTTCCCCGCCACCCCTAGTCAGTCTCTCCCATCAGGAAGCTTCCATAAGCCTCTTATCCTTATCCATCAGAAGGGAGACAGTATGAAAACCACAGTCACAGAAAACTAATCAAACTGATCACATGGACTACAGCCTTCTCTAACTCAATTACACTATGAGTCATGCCATAGGGCCACCCAAGATGGATGGGTCATGGTGGAGAGTTCTGACAAGACGAGGTCCACTGGAGAAGGGAATGGCAAACCACTTCAGGATTCTTTCCTTGAGAACCCCATGAACAGTATGAAAAGGCAAAAAGACAGGACACTGAAAGATGAACTCCCCAGGTCAGTAGGTGCCCAATATGCTACTGGAGAGGAGTGGAGAAATAATGCCAAAAAGAATGAAGAGATAGAGCCAAGCAAAAACAACACTCAGTTTTGGATGTGACTGGTGATGGAAGTAAAGTCCAATGTTGTAAAGAGCAATATTGCAAAGGAACCTGGAATGTTAGCTCCATGAATCAAGGTAAAATGAAAGTGGTTACACAGGAGATGTCAAGAGTGAACATCAACATTTTAGGAATCAGTGAACTAAAGTGAACAAGAATGGGCTAATTTATTCAGATGACCCTTATATCTACTACTGTGGGCAAGAACCCCTTAGAAGAAATGGAGTAGCCCTCATAGTCAAAAAAGAGTTTGAAATGCAGTATTTGGATGCAATCTCAAAAACAACAGAATGATCTCTGTTTGTTTCCAAAGCAAACCATTCAATATCACAGAAATACAAGTCTATGCCCCTACACATAATGCTGAAGAAGCTGAAGTTGAACAGCTTTCTGAAGACCTACAGGACTTTCTAGTACTAATACCCCCAAAAGATATACTTTTCATTATAGGGGACTGGAATGCAAAGTATGAAGTCAAGAGATACCTGGAGTAACAGGAAAATTTGGCCTTGGAGTACAAAATGAAGCAGGGCAAAGGTTAATATAGTTTTGCCAGGAGAATGCACTGGTCATAGCAAACACCCTCTTTCAACAACACAAGAGAAGACTCCACACATGGACATCACCAGATGGTCAATACTGAAATCAGATTGATTATATTCTTTGTAGCCAAAGATGGAGAAGCTCTATATAGTCAGCAAAAAACAAGACCGGAAGCTGACTTTGGCTCAGATCATGAACTCCTTATTGTCAAATTCAGACTTAAATTGAAGAAAGTAGGGAAAACCATTGAATCATCCAGGTATAACCTTAATCAAATACCTTATGATTATACGGTGGAAATGGTGAAGTTAGGTGAGTAAAAACAGTAAAACGGGAACAATTTCTCATAATAGATAAACATAAAACATATGTGATTAAAGAAAGAGGCGATCTGATCAAGAAGCTAGATCTCTTCAACGATAAAGATCTTGCATGTGATTTGTTTTTAAGCTTGTTACTTTATCATTTATCTTAAAAAGAGGTCAAAAATATACAAGCAACTCCTGCAGCTCCATTCTAGAAAAATAAATGACCCAATCAAAAAGTGGGCCAAAGAACTTAAGAGACATTTCTCCAAAGAAGACATAAAAATGGCTAACAAACACATGAAAAGATGCTCCACATCACTCATTATCAGAGAAATGCAAATCAAAACCACAATGAGGTACCACTTTACACCAGTCAGAATGGCTGCAACCCAAAAATCTACAAGCAATAAATGCTGGAGAGGATGTGGAGAAAAGGGAACCCTCTTACACTGTTGGTAGGAATGCAAACTAGTACAGCCACTATGGAAAACAGTGTGGAGGTTCTTTAAAAAACTGCAAATAGACCTGCCATATGACCCAGCAATCCCACTGCTGGGCATACAAACCGAGGAAACCAGAATTGAAAGAGACACGTGTACCCCAATGTTCATTGCCACATTGTTTACAAAAGCCAGGACATGGAAGCAACCTAGATGCCCATCAACTGACGAATGGATAAGAAAGCAGTGGTACATATACACAATGGAATATTACTCAGCATTAAAAAAAAATTCATTTGAATCAGTTCTACTCAGGTGAACGGAACTGGAGCCTATTATCCAGAGTGAAGTAAGCCAGAAGGAAAAACAAAAATACAATATACTAACGCATATATATGGGTTTTAGAAAGATGGTAACGAGAACCCTGCATGCGAGACAGCAAAAGGAACGCAGATGTATAGAATAGACTCATGGACTCTGTGGAAGAGGGCAAGGGTGGGATGATATGGGAGAATGGCATTGAAACATGTTAATTATCATATGTGAAATCAATCACCAGCCCAGGGTTGATGCTTGGGGCTGGTGCACCGAGATGACCCATGGGGAGGGAATCGGGAGGGAGGAGGGAGGGGGTTTCTGGAGGGGGAACATATGTATACCCATGGCGGATTCCTGTCAATGTGTGGCAAAACCAACACAATAAAGTAAAGAAAATTAAAAAAAAAGAAGTCAAAAATCCCTTGCTCTGTATTGACACCATAGAATTACAGAAGAAATCTTGACACAAATGAGAGTTAGCCATTGAAGCCACTTTTATTAATATACTAATTGATGTAGGCTAATAGGATAATGATCTACCTCCTCCGTGTGTGTGTGTGTGTGTGTGTGTGTGTGTGTTTGTGTGTGTGTGTGACTTCATTCAACATCAGCCATAGCATTTTAAAGGTGCCAGAGTGGAATTGTTGTTTTTTTTCCAACAGTTATATCATATGAAGACAGTCAAAATTAGTAGTGTAGCATCTTCAGATTTAACAAAATGAATTTATTTTCCACTAAGGCTGTGCTCTTTTTGACCTAATTCTTCAAAGTTTAAATGCTTAACAGGATTGATGAAGCTATTTGGCATTAGCTATAAACCAACCAGCGAGAATCAACATTTACCTATATATTTTAATCCTGAACCACATTTTCTAATCAGACTTTAGATCACAGGATAATATAAATATATACTGTGGAAGAGACTAGATTAGAAATGAATGCAAGTGATTAAATTTTAAAATGAAAAGGCTTAGTAGTTTCTTCTTTGCCATGATTCCAACCAATTTGTCAATGACTAGAAAAATCTGTTTGGGTTTCCCTGGTAACTCAGTAGTAAAGAATCCACCTGCCAAGTAGGGGATGTTGATTCAATCCCTGGGTCAGGAAGGTCACTTTGAGAAGGAAATGGCTACTCACTCCAGTATTCTTGCCTGGAGATTCCATGGACAGAGGAGACTGGCAGGCCACAGTCCATGGGATCTCAAAAAAGCCTGATATGTCCTAGCAACTAAACAACAACAAATAATATATTTGGAGTAACCTGAAATCAAATTTAGAAATTATGGTAGTGTATTTAGGCTGCTATACCAAAATACTATCAACTAGATGGCTTATAAAACAAATTGATTTCTCCCTGCTCTGAGGCTGATAAGTCCAAGATCAAAGTGTTTGATGAATGATTAGTTCCTGGTTAATAGAGGATACTTTCTTACTCTATCCTCACATGTAGGAATGAAGGATCTCTCTGGAGCCTCTCTTACAAAGATGCTAAACTCATTCATGAGAGATTTTCCTCATGACCTGATCACCATCTACAGGCTCCATTTTCTTTTGTGAACAGAGCACATACCAATTTAACATAAACTATCCAAACTAAATTAATTTTCTTGCAGTCATTGATTTCCATCCTTCCATTCTAATTTAGAAGTCATTAACCTGATTGTAAAGTCTTTCTTGGAGCTTTTCTGACATTAATATCACAAGGGAAAATTCTGTAGTGTGCTTTTCTAAATTTACTTTATTAGTGAGTTCTGGTTCCCTGGAGAAGCTTCCTTAATGTTTTATGCACTGCAACTCCATTCTCCAAAGTTGTTTGCTCAGTTTATTAACATTTAGTGTATTATTATTGATATTAATTTTATAATCAATATAAGTATATATTAATATTTAGCAATATATTTTGTATAGTTCCTAAGTTCAAATAGTCAACTTTTGGGGAACCAATGCTTTCATGCCATTTGGTAATGAGGAGCTATCCATTATTTAAAAATAAACAAAGCAAAATAAACACAAACAAACAAATCTTCTCAAGTTATTCAGATATATAGCTGGTATAAATATTCAGAATTCTATTCTATTTCTCTTTGATTGATTCTTGCTACAGTGTTTGTAGCAAGAAGATTTGACTCATTGGAAAAGACCCTGATGCTGAGAAGGACTGGGGGCAGGAGGAGAAGGGGACGACAGAGGATGAGATGGTTGGATGCCATCACCGACTCAGTGGACATGGGTTTGGGTGGACCTCAGGTGTTGGTGATGGACAGGGAGGCCTGGCGTGCTGCGGTTCATAGGGTCGCAAAGAGTCAGACACAATTGAGCAACTGAACTGACAGTGTTTGTAGCTAATGCCTCTTCTCAGAGGAGAATGTAGATGGAAAAACACAGAAATTCAACAAGAAAGAAAAATAAATGAAAGGAAAGGCTTAGATTCTTTATTATGACACACTTATCTATATTTACCTATTTCCTTTCCATTTGTATTATATAATAAGTATTGACTATGTGTTGGTCTTGATTCCTTTGCAGTGCAATCTTTATTTCAAGAGCATGACTTTAAAGATTAGCATGACTTTTCCCCCTTCATCAACCTACAATATATTATAATGCTAATATTTATCCTAAATATAGTATGCTTAGTTCAGCAGTAAAGAATCCATCTGCAATGCAGGTAATATGGGAGAAACAGGCTTAATCCCTGGGTCTGGAAGATCTACTGGAGAAAGAAATGGCAACCCACTCCAGTATTCTTGCCAGGAAAATCCCATGGACAGAGGAGCCTGGCAGGCTGTTTTCCAAAGCATTGCAAAGAGTTGGACATGACTGAATAACTGAACACACACACACATCCATATTGTTTCTGGTTTCTAGATTTGTTGCAATTTCAAATCAACTTAATGTTCTTCCATCATTTGACCACTGTGTAATTTACACTGAAATATTTATTTTGAGCTTAGAGAACAATTCTCTTCCTATATTATTTCCTCCTTCAGAAATTTGGACTTTGACTCATTTGTTTTGCGATGGATAAATCAGTGTACATAGAACTATGAAACATGTCATCTGTTGAGCCCAGGGTGCAGTTAAAGGACCCAGCTATTTTTCCAGACAATGTATAGAATGATGATTGCATGAATTTTAGTGACATCTTTGTCTATTTTTAGAAGAAAAGCATCTATTATTGAATTTTTACTCTTACTTTTCTGTAGCTAAATTGTAAATAAATAATTTAAAAATTCATAAATATTCTGTATATTATGACTGTCCCTTTAAAAACTGAGTAGGTATATCTGTAGGTAAAAATAATTTGACTATTTTTAACATACACTTTGATTCGCTCCCCTGCATTGAGATTGTATAATTATGGGAACATCTGCATTTGGAAAATTTATTATTTTTCCACAAGTCAACAGTATTCAAAACAAAAATATTTTGCATATTGTATATTTAACTTAGCAAGCTATCATACTGTGCTTCCTTGACACTCATCACAAAATGAAGTCATTTTGTTTTCTTAAAATCAAACAATTGTAATTGCAGACTAGTTTATGACTATCTTCATCAAAACTATAAGTGTATTAATTGTCGAGCACATAAGCAACTTTTCACAAAGTGATTACATTGTTTAAAATATCATCAGCAGAAATGGCATTTCAACAGATAATAACCTTGTTTTATTCCCCTCAAAACAAAAATAATGCTTTCTGATTTTCATTATAGATATGGAATTGTCTGCACAAAAGAAGTAGAGATCCTTTCTTTCTTTTCAAGCATACTTCATCATTTTAGTTCAATAAACTTTTGAGTGCATTCTTAAGGCTATTAGTATTTGCATACCTTTGAATCTTAAACTTTACAGTTGTATGCTTATTATATAAACATTTAAAACACTGGTCAATTCCTTAAGCCTAGTTTACACTGAGTTTTTACCTAAAATAATAACTATATGAGCTGTTATAAATCCCCAATTCCTATCATATATGAATATATTTATAGAGCATAGCATTTCATAATCCTATATTAGATATGAAAAAATGAATTTCAGGAAGCCAACTAATAAATGTGAGATCTAGACTTTGAATATAGACCAGCTGTAAAACAGTCTGATGTTGGTTTCACTAGATTACACTGCTTTCATCAGCTTTATCAGTAAAGGTCATGGAATGAACTGATATAATATTAATGGAATTGCAGGTATAGCAACAACTGTAACAACTATACTCATTTATTCATTCCCTTTTCATTTCAGGGACCTTAACTCAGCAAGTTGCATATTAGTACTACAACTATGAAAATTAAAAAAAAAAAAATAGCAAAAGTTAAGTAAACCTGCCCAGGGCATTTTTAAAATAAAACAATATTGGGTTCTATTATCCACAGAATTCAAATTAATTCTCCATACAGTAAATTTAATTACCTAGAATGCTATAGGGGGTATGAGAAATCTCGGTTAATTATTATATTTTCTAGAGAATATGATGATTAGCTATTTTAAAAGTTGTGGAGCCTAATAGAATTAGCCCAGTGCTAAACATATTATTATCCTTGAGAAGAGTCAGAAACTACACTGGTGTAGTTTCTTACAGTACCTCAGAGTTATTATTGTGAACATAAATTGTCACTATTTAGAATGTATGGGTTTGAACAGACTAAGAAAATTGAGGGAGGTAGAATTTTAAATGAACTGACTTTTCTGAAGATAGTTGAGAGTTAATCACTGGGCCTCTAGGGTACTCTTTAACATATTTCTCTTATAATGTTAAAGAAGACTTCAGCAAGCCATTAAGACAGTTTAGTTTTCTAAGTTGGAGAAGGAAATAGCAACCCACTTCAGTATTCTTGCCTGGAGAATCCCAGGGACAGAGGAGCCTGGTGGGCTGCTGTCTATGGGGTCGCACAAAGTGTGACACGAAGTGGTTGGACACCACTGAAGTGACTTAGCAGAAGTAGCATCAGTTTTCTAAGCATAGAAATTACTACCAGGATAACTTAGAAGTGAAAAAAATAGGATAGTTATTATTACTATATCTATATGCATTTGGTCAGGATAAACTCTGTACAAATATAACTCACTATTGATATAAACACTTGTAAAATCATACACTGAAAAAATATAGGTCCATACATCTCACACTATCAAAACTTATAATCCTTAGGATATAGCACTACATCTATCCATGCATATCTCTATAGCAGTCTATATATAGAACAGTCTATATATAGATATAGATAACACACTGTCTATATTCAGATATATTAATATACAGAGATTGATATAGATATAGGTATACATATATAGATATGATTTCCTTTGTGAAAATAGTTGTCACTTAGAAAATCATCATTCCAATTAAATGACATGCTGCATTTTGTCAAGACTAGAAATTAAAAGCTGAACTCTTCAGTCTGTTGGGTACACATTTAAAGTTTTTTATTATATAAGTGCATCATTTATATTATATGTAAGATGATTTTTCAATTTTATAATTAAAGAATCAATTTGTAATACATTTAAAAATCAAAATATGAAATGAGGAAAGATAATAGTGACTGATTGCTTTTACTATTTTCAAAGTTTACTTTATATGCATTAAACTAATTTAAATTTTATAACAAACTTTCAGGTAGGCAAAATAACTCCCAACCTATTTTCCTAGTGAAGGCCACTGAAACAGTTTCAGCAACTCTCCTATGGGTGCATCTTTCAAATGAGCAGGGGGCAAAAAGTTGTTAAAAAAAAAGAGTCTCACATTAATGGAAAGCAGCACTCTCTCCCTCTATACATGTATCTGTTCTCCTCCAAACTCCCCGCCCATCCAGGCCACTAAATAACATTGAGTAGTGTTCCTGTACTATACAGTTAGTGATCCATTTTAAATATGTGTATACACGGTGGTCTCAGACTCCCTAGTGATTGTCATACCGAGTGAAGTCAAATAGAGCAAAATATCATGTGATATCCTTATATCAGGAATTTTAAAAGAAATGATACAAATGAACTTATCTAGGGCTTCTTCAGGCTTCCTCGTGGCTCGGTTGGTAAAGAAATTGCCTGCAATGTGGGAGACCTGGGTTCAATCTCTGGGTTAGGAAGATCCCCTGGAGGAGGATGTGGCAACCCACTCCAGTATCCTTGCCTGGAGAATCCCCATAGACAGAGGAGCCTGGTGGGCTGCAGTCCATGTGGTCACAAAGAATCAGACACAACTGAGCAGCTAAGCAAAGGGCTTTTTTATTCCCCTGTTTGCTAGTTCTGATTACTCTCTAGCTCTGGTATGGCAAAGCTTACTAGAATCTGAGCTTGCAGATTTCGGCATCTTTTATTGCTTTTGTGTTCATTTGAAAAGGGAAAAAGTGCCCTTGTCATAGAGTCGATGGGAAGAAAATTATACTGGAATCACCCAGATAAACACTGCAAGCTATGATCTTGTTGTATTAGGCAGACTAATTTTCCCTTTTCTATTATTAGCTGTAATACTTACAATTCTCATCCTTTTTACCCCCCTACATTTTTCTATGTTGAGAAAACATCACAGAGGCAAGTTGCCTTAATTTTAATTCTACTCTTTAATATGCCCAAGCTACTTAAGTCCTACTTTTGCATTTATAGTTTATTTTAAATCTTAGTTTAATCCTACTCATCTTCATCTTCACTTGATCTTTTTTTATAAAAATAGTTAAGCCATTTATCTCCTTTGATCTTTTTAGCTCCTGCTTTATTGATACATCATTTGATCTGTTGATATTACTAAAAATAATGGCTAATGTTTATTTAGAAATTACCATTTGCCAGACACTATGCTTAACAAGGGCTCATTTAATCTGCACAACCATATAACGTGTGTATTATTTCATAGATGGTGCCAGGAGATTAAGTAAATTGTCTGAGGTCATAATACTTTGAAATTGTAGAGTTGACTCAATCTAGTCCATCTGAGTAGGGCCCATGTTTTTAATAACTTTATGCACAATGATTTCTTTAAAATCCATTGTTTCTCATAGTAATTCATTTCCAAATGTCTGCATCCCTGTGATGAATCCTTTTTCTATAATTTTGTTTGTCAGATTTTGTTGATCTTGTTTTATGTTTAACCTCTGAATACAGATATGTTTTATCAGAACTATTTATGTTTCCCTTTATCGTAAAAGCCATTCTTTGTTATTTTCAAGTTCTCTCAGTATAGCACTCAATGTATTCCTGAGCTGTCATGGATATTTTCTTGCATTTGGTGATTGATTCATTTTAAAGCGGCAGATTTAAACTTGCTCTTAAGCAATATTACTGGAAATATTTTTATTTCAACTCAAGCCAATGCATACAGAAAGCAGTATGGTTCTGCTATATGTGACAATGAAATTAATTTATGTATCTGAGTGGATATATCTATATTTTAGTACATAAAATAACTAAGTACCAATGTTTGTTAAAAAGAAGTTTCTAGCATTCATGTAAGATACCTCCACCCTTACTATATGCTGTGTTCTGTGAATATTCACTGTGTTCTGTGAATATTTCTACATAAAATTGTTGAATTAATTCTGCCAGTATTATGTTCCTTAAGAAAAATTTACTTATTATCTAAAGAGATTAAAGACTTGTATACAACTTAATATTTTAAAAAGTTTGTGTTTGTCTCCCAGTCATGTTGGATTCTGAAACCCACAGACTCTAGCCTATCAGGCTCTTCTGTCTGGAATCCACCAGGCAAGGATACTGGGGTGGTTAGCCATTCCCTTCTCCAGGAGACAGGGATCGAACCTGCATCTCCACCATTGCAGGCAGACTCTATCATCTGAGCCACTGTGTTTAAAAACATCAATAAGTATCTGTTGAATTAATATTGGCCTTCAATATTTTCAATTTAAAATAATTTTGACTTATTACTCTTCATCATTTTGTGTCATGTAGTGACCCTTAATTTGTTTTGTTTGTTTGTTTTATTTGGAAAGAAAAGTTTACTCTTTTTGAAAAGCAATATGCACGTTTTATTTTGCAAAATGTGTTTGTAAATTTTTAAAGGATAGTATAATACAAAATACCAGTGAACAAGATGGTCTGATTTTAAATGGTTTCATCTTTCTATGAAATGAGTAAGCTTATTTTCAAAAAGTCTACTATGGTTGGTGGTAACTAGATGTGTTTGAAGAGAAAAGACATATTTTCCATATACAGAAAGTTGATTTACACATTTCTTCAGTTAATAATTTTAAGTATGAATATTTAAAACTCTAGCCAGGATTTGTCTCCAGATAGGAAATGATATGTTTAAATAACTATAAATGAAAAAAATATATATGTATATATTATATCATGCTATTATAACATAAACTCAATGTTGAAAAACCTAAAATTATGGCATCTGGTCCCATCATTTCATGGCAAAGAGAAGGGGGAAAAGTGGAAGCAGTGACAAACTTTATTTTCTTGGGCTCCAAAATCACTGCAGATGGTGACTGCAGCCACCAAATTAAAAGACAGTTGCTCCTTGGAAGAAAAGCTATGACAAACCTAGACAGTGTATTAAGAAGCAGAGACGTCACTTTGCCAACGAAGGTTCATATAGTCAAAGCTTTGGTTTTTCCAGTAGCCATGTACAGATGTGAGAGTTGGATCATAAAGAAGTCTGAACGCTGAAGTATTGGCACTTTTGAACTGTGGTGCTGGAGAAGACTCTTGAGAGTCCTTGGATAGCAAGGATATCAAACTAGTCGATCCTAAAGGAAGTCAGTCCTGAATATTCATTGGAAGGACTGATGCTGAAACTGAAGCCGCATTGCTTTGTCCACCAGATGCGAAGAGCCAACTCATCAAAAAAGACCATGATGCTGGGGAAGATTGAAGGCAAAAGAAGAGGGCAAACAGGATGAGATAGTTAGAGAGCATCACTGATAAGGTACTTGAATTTGAGCAAACTCCGGTAGATAATGAAGGACAGAGAAGCCTGGTGAGCTACATACAAGGGGTTACAGAGTCAGAAATGACTTAGGGACTGAACCACCACAGCAAATTATGTCATAATTGCACATCTAAAAGTTCAAGTATTCATAAAAACATTGCATTATTTTGTGTTGTTTATAAAGTGAATGCTATTTGTTTCTAAGTAATCCCTGGCAACCTATACTTTATTGAAAAATGGCATTGTTATCAAGAGATTTTAAAATTAATTCTTATAATATTTGAGCTTATTTAAGGAAATTTAAGTTATATAATAAAATAAATTTCATCATTTTATAATTATTGCAGCTTTATTCTAAGACTTTTTAGAAGAGCACATTTGTGATCACTAACAATTTTTAGGTTAACAACTTATATTCAGATTTGTTTATACAAGTTAAATGGACATCCATAGACTAGGGACTTGTGTTTCTATGCATTCACTAGAAAACAACAGAGATTTTGTGTCAGGTTTTAAAATTTTTAAACTACAATACGAAGTTTTATATTTTCTTGGAAACAACATGAGTTTGGCATTTAAAGAAAAATGTATTTTCTTTCTAAAAAATACATAGATTTCTTTTTTGCTAACCACAGGAAACCATTCCTTTAGTCACCTTAAACAGCCTAATTTCCCTTGTATATATGATTATATATAAATCACATACCTATATGTACACATTGCATAGATAGAAACAAATATATATGCATATTTTATTAAGCTCATAATAAAATTGTCATTAAATGTAGTTTTTAAAAGTCCTGTTACATACATTTGTTTGTTTCCTTTTAGGGATAATGTTTACATCAAGACATGGATATGGATATCTGTATGTATACCACTTATTTCTTAATAAACAAATGTTATGGCTAAATCAAAAAGTTAAAATTGCATGTTGTAAAACAGAGCCAAACAGATGTTCCAAAATATCCAGATGCTTGATGTAATTAAAACGAAACATCTGGATTATTAAGAGATTGCATTTTTTTAAATTGAAATGGCTGGAGGCTTTGAAATAATGACATTGTATTTTAAAATGACATGATTTGTTATTAGCAGTGTGAAAGCCTAAGGCTTTTGTCCAGTTACAAGTTAATATGTGTTACAGAAGAACTGGTATTCTGTGTACCTAGTACTCCCATATTCACTATCATTTTGCTAGATATCAAATTGCTTTCTTTTCACATTGTTTCTTTAAAATACCTTCAATTTAGTCCTTAGATGTAATTAAATTTAAGAATTTGTATTTTTTTAAACTGACTATGCCAGTTAAGCTGGGCTTCCCTGGTAGCTCAGCTGGTAAAGAATCCACCTGTAATGCAGGAGACCCCTATTTGATTCCTGGGTTGGGAAGATCTCTTGGAGATGGGATAAACTACCCACTCCAGTATTTCTGGGCTTCCCTGGTAGCTCAAATGATAAAGAATATGTCTGTAATGCAGGAGACCTGGGTTTGATCCCTATGTTGGGAAGATCCCCTCGGGGAGGGCATGGCAATCCACTCCAGTATTCTTGCCTAGAGAATCCCCATGGACAGAGGAGCCTGGTGGGCTACAGTCCATGGGGTCACAGAGTCAGACACAACTGAGCAACAAAGCACAACACAGCACATATCAGTTAAGCTATTTTAAATAAAAATTTTTTCTTGTTATTATATATGAATATAAATCATTGTCTATTACTGAATAAAAAGCTAAAGTAGATAAAATTTATTCCAATAGTTTAGAAAATTGATTTATTTTGACTTCTTGATTAAAACAGACAATTATATTAATGTTTGTTTTTGGTTCATAATTTTAATGACTGACTCACTTAGTAAAATTTTGAATTTAAAAAGTAATGATCATGTATAAATATGAGCATAAAATGCATAAAATGCCTTTGCCTTCAAAAATTTACTTCTAATTACTCTTTGAATAACATTTGCATTCAACTTCATTAACTCTAAACTTCATGTTTATATATTTGAGTGCCTACCTATGGTGATTAATAAAATGCCTAAATTTACTGAGGAGAATAATTAAAATTCAGAACAGTAGACTCCTGATATACAAAATTGCAAAGTTTATGGTCTTTTTTTTTAAAGACTCATATTTATGTTCATTGTGTAGTGTGATTATTATTATTTAGGCATTTGTAATACTCTCAATGTATACACACACACATATATATATATATATATTTCAAAAAATTCAGTTTCATTTATTGTGTTCTCAGACAGTATATACTTAAATGCCACAAATAGAATTTAGAATAAATTCTGAGATAGATTAAATTATTCCTGATCATCATTCACTCCCACCTCCTATGTCCTTAAGAAAACACTTAACTTCAGTTTAGCTGGGCTTTGGTTACAAGTTAGGTTGATTATTTATTTTCCCAGCTTGCCTATGGGCTCAGCCATATGATTTACTGTGACAAATGAGATATTTGTGTGTTATATACAGCTGTTTCTATTGTGCCTTTACCATCATGGAGAAATGGTTTCCCTGAGTAGGGGCTACTGCTCCTTGATGTGGGTCCAGAGCGAGCACTGTTGCAAATAAACTGATACTAGCCTACAGTGAAGAGTCAGACAGGGTCCCTGACTAGAAGCAGAGTCTCTAAATTGGGCTTTGTTTAGATTACCTGATCTAAAGTAGATCTATAGACTCATTAATATGTGTTGTTATTATTGAATATCATTTAGTTTGCGAGATCAGTGGTTCATTATTTCTTCTCCAGTAACTAATTAATACAGGATAATTTAATTACTTTGCATATCTATAGATATCCATGATCTTGGTGTAATTGCTGAATGGTTTTAGATATATGGATTAATGACAAGTTAAATGACAAGTCAGTGATACCTGACTCTTTGTGACCTCCTTGGACTGTAGCCCAACAGGCTCCTCTGTCCATGGGAATTTTTCAGACAAGAACACAGGACTGGGTTGCCATTTTCTCCTCCAGGAAATCTTCCCAACCCAAAGATCGAACCCATATCTCCTGTATCTTCTGCAGTGGCAGGTGGATTCTTCACCATTGAGCCACCTGGGAAGCCCCAATGACAAGTTAGTTTCAGCCATTAATATGAACTATGTATTTACCCCCATATGGCCTGTCTTCTAAATCAATGTGAAATGCATTTAACAATGCATGAGACAGAAAAGGAAGGATTTTATCAGCTATTTGTCCAGATGTCCAGAAAAAGAGAGACCGTGAAATCATTTGTGTGAAACTTGAAAATTGTAAAGCACTGTAGAATTTATTTTTTAAAATTTTTATTTAATTATATAAAAGAGACCACGATGACCATTCTACATGTCAACATTTGCTTTCTAGTCTTATTAATAAAATATATAATTTATGAAAACCAAGCCACATCTGCCACTTATTCTTTAAATTTTGGCTAAGTCTCAAATGGGAGAAGAATCTTGGCTGATAATTCAATTAACGTATGTTAAAGACCTAATATGATAATCAAAGAGCCACATGATAGGCAGGAACTATGAAAAGTAAACTGGTTAATTGTAATTTGAAAACTTCAGGTCAATTCTTCAATAGAATATATTAGCTGAGAATTAGTTGTGTAGTATCTTGTGGGCTCTGTCTATACAGAGATTGTAATAGAACAAATTGTTATTGAATAAGTTTATTGACCATAAGAGATGTAGTTGGAAAACCTGAATCTCTACCCTCAAATAATTAAATAACTAAAGGTCTTCCTAAAAAGCAATACCCATACAATGCAAAAAGCTCTCTCTCTAAGCTAGTTAGAAGACACAGAGAAGTGGATGATTAATTAGAGGAGGAAAATGGAATTGCTTAAACATGAAGGATACATCAAAGCTTCTTATCTCTTCTGATTTATCCTGAAGAATTGACCTGGAGCCCTGTTGACCCATTGTTTGAAAATATAACTATATAACTATTAGCAAACAAAGCATTCTTTCAATTTACCAGCAACGTAGAAAAAGTAGAAGTAGAGTGGTGATGAGAACGAGCCTCAGGTATATGGGCAGTTTTAAGTATGAAAGAAAAAGAAGCTATTTTATTTTAGCATATATGTAAATGTTAAGGGCTTCCCTCATGGCTCAGTTAAATCATTCAAAAATTAAAATCAGACAGCTTTCCAATGATTGGTTCTAGGTTGCTCCTCACATAATGTGTTTAACACACAGATGCCCTGAAACTAAAAACAAGATAGAGGAATCATAAGTTATTCTTCTAAAAAATGAATTAGTATTGAAGAAGGAATTCATAGGGCCTGATCTCCATTTCAGGCCTGTTCATGCTGATCATGCTCCGGCACCTCTCTAATGGACTCTGAACTCTGTGCTTAGTGCCTGTGGAAATTACAATGGAGGGATTAGACCCCCCTCTGGACAGGAGAATCTGGAAGATTAGATACTCAACACCTAAGAGATAACATGCACTAATCACCCCTGGCTCCTGACAGGTCATAAACCCTGGCTCCTGACAGGTCATAAACTTTCTGATAATAACCTTGGGCTTATTGACTATTAGCCATTTGGAATGTAACCTCGGGCTTATTGATTATTGACTGTTCTAACACATGATACTTGAATGATGGCATTATTGTGATTGTATTTACCTTTCCTTTGTTGATGTAAGTTCCCGGTGATTTGGGGTGGTGGGTTAGACTCGTACACATGGGTATAAAAGATCCTCACAAATGCTGGTCAGGGTCCTTGGCTAAGAATAAACTGCACTTCACTGTCTGCATTGTCCTTCTGAGTGGGTTTGCTTCCCAGAGCGCGTGGCTACAACAGTATTGTGTGGGAAAACATCATTCTTCTAAGAGTGTGTCTGTGTGTGAGTGTGTATTTATGGAATCTGTCATAATTCCAGGATAGATGGCTAAGTCTGTTAAACATGGAGATATTGCCTGCTTCAAAATTGGATCCTAGGTATTTTAGCTTGTGAGGTCAGTATTTAAGATGGGGTCCAGGATAGGAGCTCAGGGGCTAGAAATAAACTCTTCTGTAATCAACCCACCCATATTTAGATGTGAGCATGCTTTTATAAGAAGAGGAAACATTTTCAAATGGGAATATGTGTCCTGCTCTCTCATCTGCATTTCAATATCACTTTGACTTTGGATACAAATTTTAGTTCAGGACTTTATTACCACATATGCAAACTTCAAAGGTCTGTGTTTCTGTAATGGTTGTTTTTATACAGAGAGAGGCACCATACTGAATTATACTAAAGAAAAAAGGTAGAGGTGAACAAACTGGACCAATGCTTTTTATTAAAAAATAACATGAAGGGCATTTCTGTTATATATATGTCAATTTGAGTATATTATTTTATTTTTAGATCAAAATAGCCCTTCCAGCATATGAATAGAGGATTTACTTTCTCTGAGAAGCACTGCTATTCTTTAAGAGTATTGTGCATATGCTTTTTTTGTGTTTAAACAGGCAAATGTATATGAACCTTGTATTTATGTCTGTCTATGTTTAATTTAAAATGCCTGCTGAATGACAACAAAGGTTAAGAACTTTGATCTTTATCTCACACTGCACACTAAAATAAAAGTCAGATTCCAGACTATGGGCTGTCAAAGCCCTGTTTTAGATGCACTCGAAAGGTTTCTGGATTATTATATATGCCTCCTTTCTACTATCTTGGCTATGTCAGATCTTAGTTTAGTTGGTCTGCCCTGTTGTGAGTAGCCCAGCAGTGCTGTGCTTTCCTTTCTTGATTGCCTATTCCAGCTCACACCATTGTATGGAGATGATTCATTAAGCTTTTCTCAAATTCCCCAATTCAAACACAGAGCCTGAATGAGGAACCTTGGTTTTTCCATCTGGGTTAAGATCAATTAACAAGACTTTGCTTCTTTTGTTAGTAAAACTCAGAGCCTGATCTAAACCAAAGTAAAAATAAAAGAGCTTTTGGCAGTATAGATCCCTCAAGAGTATTGAAAGGCTGAATTTTCACTAAGGACAACACTGTTTCTAAATTAGTCACATATATCTTGTTCAGTCATTCAGTCATGTGTGACTCTTTGCTACTCTATGGGATGCAGCACGCCAGGCTTCCCTCTGCTTCACCATCTCCCAGAGCTTGCTCAAACTCATGTCCATTGAGTTGGTGATACCAAACGACCATCTTGTCCTCTGTTGTTCCCTTCTCCTCCCACTTTCAATCTTTCCCAGCATCAGTATCTTTTCTAATGAGTCAGCTCTTCATGTCAGGTGGCCAAAGTATTGGAGTGTCAGCTTCAGTATCAGTCCTTCCAATTAATATTCAGGGTTGATTGTCTTCAGGATTGACTTGTTTGATCTTGCTGTCCAAGGGACTCTCAAGCGTCTTCTCCAATACTACAGCTTAAAAGCATCAATTAAAAGCAAAATAATGTCTGCTTTTTGGTGTGCTAAGTTTATCAGTTTTTCTTCCAAGGAGCAAGCATCTTTTAATTTCATGGCTGCAGTCGTGTTTTATACACACACACACACACACACACATACACACACACACACATATATATAAAGTTGTATATAATTCCTTGCTTTCTTTTATTTTTAAATTAAATTTAAATTGACATATGACATTATATGCTTCGAGTGTACAACATTTTAATTCAACATCTGTTTACACCACAAAATGATCACCAACAATAATCTAATTACCTTCCACTACCATATAAATTGGAGCAGGAAATGGCAACCCACTCCAGTTTCCTGCCTGGAGGATCCCATGGACAGGGGAGACTGGTAGGCTATAGTCCATGTGGTCACCAAGAGTCAGACACAACTGAGTGAATAACATCAACAGCCATACAATTGGTGCTTCCCTGGTAGCTCAGCTAGTAAAGAATCCACCTGCAGTGTGGGAAACCTAGGTTCAATCCCTAGGTTGGGAATCCTTGGAGGAGAGCCTGGAAACCCACTCTGGTATTCTTTCCTGAAGGATTGTCATGGAGAGAGGAGCCTGGCAGGCTACAGTCCATGGCGTTGCAAAGAGTAAGAAACTAAGCACAGCACAGCACAGCACCACACAACTGATCCTCCTGACACTTTTCTTCTTTATGAATATTTGACAATCTATCCAATGCAGTTTTTCAAATAGTTGAATAAATCATTTTATTGATTGAATTTAAAACATTTTCTCCAAATCCTCCCATTTCTCATTTTGTAAAAGAAACATATTTATAAAAATCATCAGTATTTTAGATATTGTTATGAAAATGCAGTATAAATAACTCATTTCTGGAAATTGTGTACATGTAAGATAACAGATAAATTATAAAAATCTATTTGGTACTACCACTTACTTGGTTGTAGCTCTTCCTCCTCCTATTTCTCTTCATGCTGCTTTTCTCTTTATCCTGACCCTCAAATGTTTTGAGAGAGAGGACTTCAGGTTCCATTCACAATTACTCAACTATGATGTTGATATCTATCCCAGGAAAAGCAGTATTTAAATATATGTAAGTGGCTATGTTTTAATAAGTAATAATTCATCAACCTTGATATTTGAAATTCAAATAATTTCCATGTGCAATTAAAAAGGAAGTGCCCCTTTGCTGAAATATCTTTCTTATCTTGCAAACTTTGCAAATATTGGCAGTGGGCAAGATTCAGCCTTCTCCTAATCATTTGCTGACCTTAAACATGGAAAAAAAAAAAAACTCACTAAAAATACAATTTCCCACATGTGTATTCTTAGTCGCTCAGTCCTGTCTGACTACTATGACCCCAGGGAGTGTAGTCCACCAGGTTCCTCTCTTTTCATAGGATTCACTGGGCAAGAATATAGAGACACTTTCCCACATCCTCTAATAATTATTTATGATGGAGTACCTTGGACTCTAGACAGTGCTTTCCTACAGATTTTTTTGTGATGATAGGAATGTTTTATATTGTTCTTCTGATACAGTAGCCACTAGACATGTAAGTTGGGAATACCAGACCATCTGACCTGTCTCTTGAGAAACCTGTATGCAGGTCAGGAAGCAACAGTTAGAAAAGGACATGAAACTTAAGACTGATTCCAAATAGGAAAGGAATGTGTTAAGGCTGTATATTGTCACCCTGCTTATTTAACTTATATGCAGAGTACATCATGAGAAACACTGGGCTGGAAGAAGCACAAGCTGGAATCAAGTTTGCTGGGAGAAATATCAATAACCTCAGATATGCAAATGACACCACCCTTACGGCAGAAAACGAAGAAGAACTAAAGAGCCTCTTGATAAAAGTGAAAGAGGAGAGTGAAAAAGTTTGCTTAAGGCTCAACATTAAGAAAACTAAGATCATGGCATCTGGTCCCATTGCTTCATGGAAAATAGATGGAGAAACAGTGGAAAAAGTGTCACTTTATTTTTTTGGGCTCCAAAATCACTGCAGATGGTGATTGCAGCCATAAAACCAAAAGACGCCTACTCCTTGGAGGGAAAGTTATGGCTAACCTGGATAACATATTGAAAAGCAAAGACATTACTTTGCCAACAAAGGTCCGTCTAGTCAAGGTTATGGTTTTTCCAGTAGTCATGAATGGATGTAAGAGTTGGACAGTGAAAAAGGCTGAGTGCTGAAGAATTGATGCTTTTAAACAGTGGTGTTGGAGAAGACTGGTGAGAGTCCCTTGGACTGCAAGGAGATCCAACAAGTCCATCCTAAAGGGAATCAGTTCTGGGTGTTCATTGGAAGATCTGATGTTGAGGCTAAAACTCCAATACTTTGGCCACCTGGTACAAAGAGTTGACTCATTGGAAAAGACCCTAATGGGAAGGCTGGGGGCAGGAAGAGAAGGGGACGACAAAGAATGAGATGGCTCAATAGCATCACTGACTCAATGGACATGGGTTTAGGTGGACTTCGGAAGTTGGTGATGGACAGGGAGACCTGGTGTGCTGCAGTTCATGGGGTCACAAAGAGTTGGACACGACTGAGTGACTTAACTGAACTGAACTGATAGACATGTAAGTTAGTGGAGGTGATTAAATTCCAGTTGAGCTATTTCAAATCATAAAAGATGATGCTGTGAAATTGCTGCCCTCAGTATGCTAGCAAATTTGGAAAAATCAGCAGTGGCCACAGGACTGGAAAAGATCAGTTTTCATTCCAATCCCAAAGAAAGGCAATGGCAAAGAATGCTCAAACTACCACACAATTGCACTCATCTCACAAGATAACAAAGTAATGCTCAAAATTCTCCAAGCAAGTCTTCAACAGTACCTAAACTGTGAACTTCCAGAGGTTCAGACTGGTTTTAGAGAAGGCAGATGAACCAGAGATCAAATTGCCAACATCCATTGGATCATCAAAAAAGCAAGAGAGTTCCAGCAAAACATTTATTTCTCCTTCATTGACTATGCCAAAGACTTTGACTGTGTGGATCACAATAAAATGTGGAAAATTCTGAAAGAGATGGGAATACCAGACCACCTGACCTGCCTCTTGAGAAACCTGTATTCAGGTCAGGAAGCAACAGTTAGAACTGGATATGGAACAACAGACTGGTTCCAAATAGGAAAAGGAGTATGTCAAGACTGTATATTTTCATCTTGTTTATTTAACTTATATGCAGAGTACATCATGAGAAACACTGGGCTGGGTAAAGCACAAGCTGGAATCAAGATTGCTGGGAGAAATATCAATAACCTCAGATATAGAGACAATACCACGCTTATGGCAGAAATTGAAGAAGAACTAAAGAGCATCTTGATGAAAGTGAAAGAGAAGAGTGAAAAATTGGCTTAAAGCTCAACATTCAGAAAACCATGATCATGGCATTTGGTCCCATCACTTCATGGCAAATAGAAGGAGAAACTGGAAACAGTGGCAGGCTTTTGTGGGGGGGCTCAAAAATCACTGCAGATGTTGACTACAGCATGAATTTAAAAGACACTTACTCTGAAAAGAAAGTTATGACTAACATAGAGAGCATATGAAAAGCAGAGATGTTACTTTGCCAGCAAAGGTCCATCTAATTGAAGATATGGTTTTCCCAGTAGTCATGTATGGATATGAGAGTTGGACGATGAAGAAAGCTGAGTGTCAAAGAATTGGTGCTTTTGAACTGTGGTGTTGGAGAAAACTCCTGAGGGTCCCTTGGACTTCAAGGAGATCCAACCAGTCCATCCTAAAGGAAATTAGTCCGGAGTATTAATTGGAAGGACTGATCCTGAAGCTGAAACTCCAATATTTTGGCCAGCTGATGTGAAGAATTAACTCATTTGAAAAGACTCTGATGCTGGGAAAGATTGAGGGTGGGACGACAAGGGGATGAAAGTGGATGAGATGTTTGGATGGCAGCACCAACTTGATGGAGATGTGTTTGACTATGGGAGTTGGTGATGGACTGGGAGGCCTGGCGTGCTACAGTCCATGGGGGTCACAAGAAGTCAGACACAGCTGAGAGACTGAACTGAACTGAGACTTGTGTATTTAGCACATAGGATGTGGTTAGTATGACTTGGGCAATTGAAGTTTTAACTTCAGTTAAGTTAACTTATCTAAAATCACTTAACAAATTTAAACTAAAAGAATGTGTAGAGGAGAACTCGTGGCTAGTGATTTCTTTTCAAAAAGCAGTTGTTTTGATCATGAGTACCTGAAAAGTTCTACACTTTCTAACAGTTGATGCTATTGCAGCTCTGTTGTAGGTGACTTTTTTAATATCATTAATAGAATAATAACATTTCATAATCCATTAAAAATCAACATAGAGAACTGTACTGAGTATTAAATATATACATGAATTCTGAATATTTACATATATAATTTTCACCAGAGTATATGCACAAATAGCTTTTAAGTATTTTTTGAATTACGATATACTTGACATATTAGCTTTAGCTATATAAAATGATGCAAAATACATATATATTACAAAATGATCACCAGGATAACCCTTTTAAGAGCTACACTCTCAGCAACTTTCAAATATACAATGCAGTATTGTTAACTGTATAGTCACCATACTGTATGCATCACTTCCCCAGGACTTGTTTATATTATAGCTGGAAGTTTATATCTTTTGATCATTTCACATATTTTCATCTGCCCCTCTCTGATCTTTGAAAATTAAAAATATAGATAATATCAATTACAAGTGAATTATTAAATATTCATTCATAAAAATATAAAATGCATATAATAGTATTTTAATATCTGTAAAATTATGTAGAATTTCACTACACTTTAATAATAACTGTAGTAAATGAAAATAAAGCTACCATATAAATGAATATTATGCTTAGGAAATTCCAAAAAGGAATTACTCAATTCATGCATTTATTCACAATTTATTCATTCCTTGATTCATCTAACAAATATCTATTTAGTGTCTACTATTTTTAAGAACGCTGTTAGATATTGGCAATGTGGGGGGAAAAGACAGTCCTCACTTTAATTCTTAAATAACTGCAAGAAAGAATACAGAAATATACAAATGTACATAAATGTAAATATATAATTTAACATATTATGGATATGTTATAGTCAAGTTATTCACAGAATGTAATAAAGATATGGTCAGACTATGATGGAATTTTTTACTTTTGTTATTGTTTATTTTTATTCAAATATTTTATCTTTCCTGGATTGCAGTGTATGAAACAGCTATCCAACTGAATTGGCCCTTTGACTATAATTTGACAACCCTGTGCTAAATCAATAGACTTACATCTTGCTTAAGCCACTGCTATTATTTTTTGATGTGTTTATTAGGGGAACCTTAGCATATATTCTGAGTAATAAGCCATATAGTAAAGATAAACATAGAAAAAGAATAGGAATGAGGTCAAAGACAGTTAAAAGATTTTAGGGAGAAAAAGTAATCATGAGATAATATTTAAATAAGTTCACATAACAAATGCAGTAGGAGCAT
This sequence comes from Antilocapra americana, assembly GCA_007570785.1. Taxonomy (NCBI): domain Eukaryota; kingdom Metazoa; phylum Chordata; class Mammalia; order Artiodactyla; family Antilocapridae; genus Antilocapra; species Antilocapra americana. Next base: position 29,506,266 of record ML661338.1, on the reverse strand, counting down.
GTGTGTTAGAAATCTAGGGTTATTAAAAATGCACACACAGGTAGTTATCCCTGACTATGCAATTTGAATTAAAGATTTTCATCAAGTCAGTTAGTGTTTTAACAAGATTTATGCTAAGACTACAGCTATAAATATTTGAACGTCTGTGTAAGAGTTTGAAGTTGAGGAAGTCAAGGAACTGAATAAAATTAATGGTTCAAAACTAATATATCAGGACATTAAATCTTGTCAAGTGACGAAGAACGAAGGATGGAGAGTTAGACACGGAACGACACACCAGTTCTTGGAGATGTCAGAAAAAACTTAGGTGACAGCAGAAAAATATTATTTGTAAAAGCTTATTCCTTCTTCAAAAGGCATTGTCTCCCATTTTAATCAAATGGTTCATGAACTGTTTCACAAGAAAATTTCTCTGCTGAGGATGGTCTCATAGGAAGCAGAGTCCTCCAAGGAAACTTGATGTAGCACTCATGATAATTTTAAGGGGCTTCCCAGGTGGCGCTAGTGGCAAAGAATCTGCTTGCCATGCTTTAGACAAAAGAGATGAGATGTGATCCCTACGTGAGGAAGATCCCCTGGAGTATGACATGGCAACCCATTCCTGCCTTCTTGCCTAGATAACTCAAGTTTTCCCCTTGAACAAAGAATGGATGGCACTATTTACAGAGAAAATGTAAATGGTAGAAATAGAATTGGGGTCACTGTGTATCATAGGTTTTTTCATCAGCCACACTGATTTTGAGATATTTAGATAAATGGGTCAATCATACAGCTAAACATGATTTTAAGAAACAATCCAGGAAGCATGCATATGCATATGCTTTAAGAAACAAACCAAGAAGCATAGGCAGAATGCGAGAAATTTTCCAAAACAGAATACATGGTTACATGTTAGATGAAACTTTTGGTATATCGACCAAATATAAGGTATGAGTTTTCTGGAATTTATTTGGATCTTTATTCAAATAACTCAATTTTTTAAAAGCAACTTCAATTTATTTTGCAAAGTTGAAAATCAAATGGGTATTTGATAACATTAAAGGATTATTGTTTATTTTGTTGATAATTTATTGTGTTTCCATTTTTAAAATGTATGCTAGGAACACAGGTGAAAGTTATTATTTGCAAAACAATGTGATATCTGTAATTTTTCATTTCAGTACTGTGAGTAGAGAGAGAAAATGTAGCTGCAGAATATCAATAATTTTTGACGATGCATGATCGGTGCTGTAGGTCCGTTATATTAGTCCTTCTACCTTTCTGTACTTCTAAAATGTTTCTGGGTTTCCCATGTAGTGCTTGTTGTAAAGACCTCATCTGCCAGTGCAAGAGAGGTAGGAGATAAGGGTTCCATCCCTGGGTTAGGAAAACCCCTGGAGGAGGTCACGACAGCCCTCTCCAGTGTTCTTGCCTGGAGAATCCCGTGGACAGAGGAGCCCGGTGCGATACAGTCCATAAGGCCGCAAGTCGGGACGCAACCGAAGTGACTTAGCATGCAAGCACACACATAGTGACTTAGCACACACACACAAAATGTTTCTAACGAATTTAGAAATCTGTTAAATATGTGAACAAATTTTTGAACAAATATTTTTAATAGTATCTTTAAATGTTTTTCTATTTCCCTAAAGTCTTTTTCTATTTTCTCATAAAATTATGTAACTCTTTGACATATGAAATACTTAAAACTATTTAAATATTATACTTCTCTCTATTTAAACAATTTTCTGTCACTATTATTGTTCCAGGAGGAATCTAAATATTAAAACTATTTTTCTGGATTTTCTTATTTTATAATTATGGGCATACCTCATTTTATCGCTCGTTGCCTTATTGCATTTTCCAGAGTTGGTTTTTTGCTTTTTGTCTTTTTTTTTTTTTCTTACAAATTGAAGGTTCACTCCAATCTTGCCTCAAACAAATCTATTGCTCTCATTTTATTTTTGTTATATTTATTATGGTAATCTGTGATCTTTGATATTACTCCTATGACTCATTAAAGGCTCAGATGATTGTTAGCACTTTTTAGCAATAAAGTATTTCTTAGTTAAAGTATGTACATTGTTTAGACATAATATTATTGCACACTTAGACTGCAGTAATGTAAACATTATTTTTATATACACTAGGAAATAAAAATATTTGTAGGATTTGTTTTGTTATGATATTTGCTTTATTGCAATGTCTGGAACAAGACCTACAATGTCTCAGAGGTATATCTGTATATGATTGATTAAAACAATATAGGAATACTTCAAAGTTAGATAAATAGCCATTGACCATAAAGGGACTTTTAAAATTAGTCTCTTAATGAGCTCAGATTGATTGTACTTTTCATAATTAATATACTTTTATTTGAATAAATTTCATGCATTGCTCTAAGACAGTATTTACCATCAATTCTAAGTCACTATTCTTTTTCTATAGATTTAAAAGCTTAATGAAATGAAAGTCACTCAGTCGTGTCTGACTCTTTGTGACCTCATGGACTATACAGTCCATGGAGTTCTCCAGGCCAAAATACCGGAGTGGGTAGCCATTCCCTTCTCCAGGGGATCTTCCCAATCCAGGGATCAAACACAGGTCTCCCGCATTGCAGGTGGATTCTTTACTAGCTGGGCCGCCAAGGAAGCCCAAAAGTTTAATAATTTTCTTCATATAAATAAAGATATGGAGAATAACATTTAGATGTTTGAATTACTCGTGAGTTTTAAGCAAACAAACACAGTGTTCTTTTATGGTAAAGAATCTGCCTGCAGTCAGGAGACCTGGGTTGGATCCCTGGGTTGGGAAGATCCCTAAAAAGGGAGAAGCTACTCACTCCAGTGTTCTGGCCTGGAAAATTCCATGGACTGTATAGTCCATGGGGAAGCAAAGAGTTGGACACGACTGAGCGACTTTCACTTTCATCCTTTCATCGTCATTATCATTTTACTACAACTTCTTTTTTTTCTTGTCAGCAGAAAAAGTTTATTCCTTTTAAGGATAATGAAACTACATCCAAGTCCTTAATCTAAAATGAATTATAATGATCTCTTAGTTGGTAATTGCTTTCATTCCCTCTTTAAATACATAGAAAACAAAGAGTTGAAATTTGATTTAAAAGTGCAATTGCTATGAGGTCTTTAAACTATCTAATGTTATATTAATATCAGCAATATCAATTTAAGTATACTTTTGCTAAGTATCCTAGAGATGTATTGGAGGGTTCTGTTTTTTTTTTTTTTTTTTTTCTGAATTCCAGAAATTGCGGGAGTGTGACAGTTTCTGAGAGCAGAAAAGTAGGAATGGGAAATCTGTATATTCTTAAAATAGCAGTCTCATGCAGATTGATTTTGGCAAAATAATACATACTTGAAGTTGAATATTAAAACCTCAAGTTTTAATAACTTCATGCCACATTCGTGCTCCCTTTGAAAAGTTTTTATATAATCCAAAAGTCCTTTCTGTAGTTTCAAAACCACTTCTCTAAAGACTTAAGCATTCTACACACTGCAGCAGGACTAGAATTCCTAAACCCCAGGTTGTCTATCACCACTTAGATTCTATTCTGCACATTTAATATTCTATACTAATTCTCTACATTTTCCATTCTTCAAGAATGTCTGTTGAGTACTATCTTTGACAAGCCGTCATTAGCAATGTCTCTGATATAATCTCATTTTGTCTCTGAAGAGTCCCCTTACTATCTCCCCTAACAATTCTGTAAGGACCTGGTCTCCAGGGAAGGATTCTCAGTTAGAGCTGTCTATAATCTCTCACACGTCACCTATGTCATGGGTATGTTAAAGTAATCTCTCCTTTTTGCCTATTTTAGCTTTCAAACAGTTTCTCACTCTTCTGTTAAATAGTCTAACACTTTATGTCTTATAACAGCTATTTATATTTATATCAACCTGCAATTCAGTGCCTTACTTCATGGTCTTATCTTAGCACTGGCATATGTCGGGAAGATTGCCTCTGGAGTGAAAAAACTGGCTAGATTTCCTAAAACCAGAAGCAATGCCATACACTTTTCTTAAGGCAGCAGAGGTATTGGCACATTCAAATCCAACCTCCAACATGCTTTCTTTACTGAAATTGTAAGCCAGTCTCTGGACTTGCCTTTCTGGCTTAAAAGGGAATTAGTTACCAGTCATGAAACTTTCAGACTTCCCAGGTAGTGCTAGTGGTAAAGAATTCACCTGCCAATGCAGGAGATGTAAGAGATGTGGGTTCTGTCCCTGAGCCTGGATTATTTCCTGGAGGAGGGCATGGCAACCCACTTCAGTGAGAATTCCATGGACAGAGGAGCCTGGCGGGCTACAGGCCACAATGTCACAAAAAGCTGGACACGACTGAAACAACTTAGCATGCATACTCACGTACTACTTTCACAAATCAAGATCTACAGATGGTTTCCTAGAGATGATGAAGCTGACCTTGGCCTCCATATTGCTAGCAGTGGTCTTCTTGCTGGCCTGAATATAAGATCCACCAAATCACTGTTTATCCAAATATATCTCAAGTCAATTTTGACTTGAGTTGTATCAAAATTTTTATTTCTCCTCTTTGTGTGTGTTAACTACTCAGTTGTGTCCAGCTGTTTGTGACTCCATGGACTGTAGCCCACCAGGCTTCTCTGTCCATGAAGAAGCCTCTCTCTCTCCAGGCATGAATACCGGAAAGAATTGCCATTCCATTTTTCAGGGGATCTTCCTCACCCAGGATGGAACCTGGGTCTTGTGAATTGCAAGCAGATTCTTTCCCATCTGAGCCACCAGGGAAGCCCTTCTCCTCTTAAAATCCTCTCAAATATCTATAACCTGCTGTTAGTTACAAACTCTTAATTATGAAAGTTTTCTCACTTGTTTTGCTGTCTAGAATCCCTCCATCACTGAAAAGCTCACATAAAATAATAGTCATTCATTTCATAGTTTTATCTACATCTGTCTGATCTACTAATAATGATGATAGGTAGATAGATAAACAACAAAATTTCTAGTTCTTGGAAATGTAAATAAATATTCCACCTAAACAAGACTGCAGTCCACTGGGACAGTCCTAAAATTAAGATGTTATTTCAATTATGGCTTCCCTGGTGGCTCAGAGGCTACAGCGTCTACCTGCAATGCTGGAGACCTGGCTTTGATCCCTGGTTCTGGAAGCTCCCTGGAGAAGGAAATGGTAACTCACTCCAGTATTCTTGCCTGGAGAACCCCATGGACAGAGGAGCCTGGTATGCTACAGTCCACGGGGTCGCTAAGAGTTGTACACAACTGAGCAGCTTCACTTTCTTTTTCAATTATGATAGGTTCTACTTACTACAGTGGGGAAATATGAAAACATATAGCAAAGGTGTTTTACCTAATTAAGGAATGAAGTAGTACTAAAGTCAATGTATAAATTTAGATCCAAAACATGAGTGAGCAAAAGATCAGAGGATGAAAGGGGTTGTTTCTAGGTAAAGAACAATATTATAAAGACTTTCTCAGTTGACTCGAAGTTGACAACTTGGTAGTTCAGCAGCCTATAAAGAATTCTATATCTTGGGATAGCTAGTGGGAGAATTTTGTTTGAGAGATTTGTTTGGGAAATTTGTTTGGGAGATATTAAGTAGTTGCCATATATATAGTATAAAATTATTTCATAGTGTTCTTAAGAAAAAATCAGTTGAAGTAGATAACAGATCCATGGTGCAATGATTTCACTAATAATCATTCCTTCCCATGCTTTTAATATATAATTTATTTTATATATGTTATTTTTCCAAAGGAGAAAAATGTAGGACACCTTACACGTGCTCATGAAAAGATGGCGTTTGGCGGAAATTAGAGGGTGTGACTGAGGCTGTTTTCAAAGAAAATGCGATAGGCCATGGCTAACTTCCTCTTAGCAATGCCAGGACGTGACCAGCATGATTGGTGCACTGCCACCTGGATACGTGACCTTTACAGTGATTGGCCAAGCTCCCAGAAAGCTCCGTTAGAAACCCCCACCCTGTTTGCCTTCCCGCACTGTTTGCCTATATAGGCTCGCCCTTCAGCTCAATAAAACGGAACTGCTTTGACAGAACCCCTTCGCATCTGAGTGTCTCTCTCTGGGCGAGGGAGGCTGTGGGGCGGACAGTCCGCTCACCCCCTCCTCGAGGCCGATCTTCCCGAGGCTCCCATCCTCAGAAAATAACTTTGGAGGGTCCTTCTGTCCAAGACCAAGGGTTAACCCGGCTTTCTGACACCCGCCCTGGAGCGCTCCAGAGCGGGTTAGAGAGTCAGAGAGAAAAGGAAAATAGAGAGGCCCCACATCTGGTGTTGTGACTCTGATTCTCTCAGAGGAAGACCTCCCCACTGCGCTGTCTTGAAAGAGAGACTACGAGACAGTTTCCTGGCTTCAGCGCAGAGATCCTGCCGAGGATCACAACCCCGAGGTAAGCATTTGAGAGATGAATCTCTGGGGGTGAGTACATGCGGTAACTTCTTTCCTTTGCCTTTCGTTTCCTACTAACCTTCCCCCATTCTTCTTTTTCTAAAGAGTTCAGTGAACAACTATCATTTGGTGGGGCAACTGACGTTTCCTGCCCAGGGCACTCCCTGGGGGATAACTGAAGGCCCCCTCAAATTGATGGTCTAGTAGCGGGAGCCCAGCTGGGTGAACTCTTTCTTTATCTTTCACACTGCCCAGAGAAAGGCCAATCCCCTTTCGTGGGCACGGGTCGGGCACTTAGCCATCTGTTCTGTGACCCGTTGCCCCAGCTCATGCAACCGTATATACACCTTTCTCCACTCTTCGTGTTACAGTACCTCCCCAAAACCTTGTACTTTTTCCCTGGGGAGAGAAAGCAAAAACCTCCCCAACAGTAAAGAGGTTCCTCCAAGGTTGGATCAGGACCATTACCAGAGATCAAGTCAAAAACATTCTCCTGGCTCAAACCTATAGATACGGTGCACCTAATCCAACAAGAGTCAAGCTGGCCAATCCCAAATCATATAAACCTCCCAGGCCCTAATCCCCCAAGTGCTAATACATAATAACCATTGTTGACCATGCTTGGTTGGATAGCCAATGACGGGTAAGATCTCCAGAGGGAGACAACCTAAGACAGGCACAACCACCAGGTCCCAACGAGGCCATGCGGGCGCCCCCCACCCCGATGGCTCCCCTAAAATAAAACAAAAAAGGGGGATATGTAGGGCACCTTACACATGCTCGTGAAAAGATGGCGTTTGGCGGAAATTAGAGGGCGTGACTGAGGCTGTTTACAAAGAAAATGCGATAGGCCATGGCTAACTTCCTCTTAGCAATGCCGGGAGGTGACCAGCATGATTGGTGCACTGCCACCTGGATACGTGACCTTTACAGTGATTGGCCAAGCTCCCAGAAAGCTCCATTAGAAACCCCCGCCCTGTTTGCCTTCCCGCACTGTTTGCCTATATAGGCTCGCCCTTCAGCTCAATAAAACGGAACTGCTTTGACAGAACCCCTTCGCATCTGAGTGTCTCTCTCCGGGCGAGGGACGCTGTGGGGCTGACAGTCTGCTCACCCCCTCCTCGAGGCCGATCTTCCCGAGGCTCCCATCCTTGAAAGATAACTTCGGAGGGTCCTTCTGTCCGAGACTGAGGGCTCGCCCGGCTTTCTGACACCCGCCCTGGAGCGCTCCAGGGCGGGTTAGAGAGTCGGAGAGAAAGGAAAATAGAGAGGCCCCACAGAAAAATAAGCTGTAACATAGAAATCATAGTTCATAATAGGATAATTAGATAAAATAAGTTGGGAGTCATTCATATTCTCCTGTTGGGAGTTTTATAATCATTAGCAACTTGGCATTCTTAAAAGATGACATTTTATCTCAAAGTTAGGGACATAGGAGTCCAGAGGGGAGTCTGTAAATAAAACACTATGCAATATCAACACACTAATAAATAATTTTAAGCATAAACTCAATTGACTACAATGTTAAAATCATTTGTTTTGACCATTATTTTTAAGAATCTTAGTTTGTACTTGAAGATGAACAAGTAAGCATAATGTTGTAAAGATAAATTACAAAGTTTGAAAATTACTACAGCTCTAACTCTAGAATAGAAAAGCAGAAAATGCATTTAGTGAAGAGAAAATTAAACAAAAGAAACATCTTTCAAAGCATAGGCAAAATTCAAATGCACAAGTGCAAAGAAATAGTCCTGAGTTATCAGAAACAAGATGAATAGAGAGGAAAAAGTTCCATCAAAACACATTTTGAAGTGATATTCCTTTTTTTGTAAGAAATTCAACAAAATTGGCAATTAGCAACTCTTGTTTATTGTGCAACTGCAATTCTATTTTAGTCTTGTTTGGAAGAAAGCCCAAAAGTAGAATTGCATAGTTAAGATCCTTTAAAAGAAGAGTAAGATATTTTGATAACCCTGAAAAAGCATATGTTATGCTTCAGATGACTGGATTAAATGGCTTTTTATTTAAAGCATTTATGGAAACAAAAATAGATGTTCCACAAAGTAACAAATAGCCAAAGGGCAGATGGAGGACATCAGTATCTAGAGAAAGGACAGACAGAATTTATGCATTGCAATTGACATGGAACATTACCTTAATTTTTCAGATATAAACTCAATGTTTGCAAATTACTATAAGAGCATATTTAAATGCACAACAAATAAATTAGTGTATTTTACTGGCCTAAATGTATTTTTATCTTCTAGTGCCTTTCAACATATTCCTATGCTGAAAATCTACTAAGGTTATAAAATAAGTTACTATCAAATGTATGTGTTTTAAAGTTTTGACTTGAGGAAAAATGTTTCATAGCTTTTATACATTCAAATAACTAGTCATATTTGTTCCCAAAACCCACCTTATTTATACTGAATTAAAATTTCTTATGTGTATTCAGCAATAACAACAGCAAAATAACCTGAAACCATAGAATGCTTATGTGACATTTTCTGATACTTTTTAGTTCTGTCCCAGATTTAATTTACCAGTTATCTCATACTTCAGTTAAAAACCATAGGTTTTTTTTTTTCCTGATGACATATATATATATGGCTTCACTTTGCTTATACCCAATAGTCAGAGGAAATAGTTTTCAAAGCAACTGCACATGTAAATATTTATCTAATATTATTTTTGGATATATTCAGCTTTATTTCACATGTGGGGATATCTACTTATTAAGATGAGGTCATAAAAGAAGTGAATGGCCCTTTACTTTACAATATCTATGTCATTCTTCTTTTCCTCCTCCACTAATTTTAATTTCTAATTTTGTAGGATTTTTTATATAGCATTTTAGTTTCAGCTTAATAGTAATTCATTCTCTTCGACTTTTGAAAAATCCCATAGCCTTTAAAAAGGAGAGGGGGGAACAACTAAAAGGAATCCTTTTATCTCTCACTAAAAGAAAATAAATACTATTAATTTTGGTAGTTATTTTTTTTTTCAATTTAGAAATACTTTGAACAAATGTTAAACGAACAACTCTATGGCATTGTTCCAAGGGGAATTTGCCTCTAACATCACATCTTCATCAAGACATACGGCATTACCAACATCACATCCCTCCTTGAGACCCATTCTGATCATTATCGCATCTGAGAAAAACCAATATTCTGACTTCTAAATTTTTACTGTTTACTAGCTTTATTTAAATGGGATCCTATCCCATGTTCATTTCTATTCCAAATGCCTGGCCTATTTCATGATTACTCTTTTTTTTTTGAGGTTCACCTAGCTATTATTTGCTGTTTCAGGGTTCAGTTTTATCTTTGATTCCATGATATGAATTCACTGCAATTAATAAATATTTAAGTTGACTTTATATTTTCCCCTTATGAATGATGTTTCCACTAACACACTTGTACATGTTTTTAGTAAACATGTATGTATATTGTATAAACAGGATGATGAATCATGAGGTATCTGTATATTCAGTTTTTTTAGGATATTATCAAGTACAAGACATTTGCAAAATAGTTGTCCCAACTTACACCCTCACCAGCCATGTAAGAAGATTTCAGTCATTTTATACCTCTACCAGTACTGAATATTAAGTATTGGTAGAGGTATAAAACAACTGGAATTAAGTGTGTTAATTAATTAAGTGTGGAATTAAGTGTGTCTTCCAATTTTGATAGATCTGAGTAGTATCTATTTATATTTTAAGTCTATATTTCCTGTTCTTTTTGAGGACAAATTGTACAACTACGATTTATATCATTTGTCCAGCACCATTTATTAAAAATATCTTCCTTTACTCACTAACATGTAAATTCATTTTGCCAAGTCAAGTGTCCTTAAATATTTAGGTCTGTTATGAGCTTCATGTATCATTCCTGTGGTCTGCAATCTTATCTTATAGCAATATCACATCTTGCTTATTGAGCTTTATAGAAGCTATCCAACCAGTGTGTTTGAAATACAATATAGTTGGTCAATGTATAAGAATTACTGGTGAAAATGATCAAATTTTAGGATAAGTAATTTAGATAAAACATTAAAGTCGTATCTATATTTTAATAATTACTAATTAGTAAATAAACCAAGAGAATAGTCAATTTTTGTCAGAACGATTCAATGGAATGTGAGCAGATATGCAAAAGTATCAGATTAAGGATTATTTATGGGAGGGACAAAACAAATTTACAAGCTGACTTCCATTATAGAACTTTCCCCTTGGGTCTGCTCATCAATTAGCATACAGAGGTAATATTAATCAAGTTTTTCAAACTCATGTCTTCTGCTTTATACAGATTTAATATCTATGTTCCTCATTTTTTAAAGATTTTTTGGTAAAGACCATTTTTAAAGGGGGCTTCCCTGGTGGTTCAGACTGTCAAGAATCTGCATGCAATCCAAGAAACCTCAGCTTGATCCCTGGGTCGGCAATCTCCCCTGCAGAAGGGAATGATCAAGTGGCTCAGATGGTAAAGAATCTGCCTATAATTCAGGAGACTCAGGTTTGATCACTGGCTCGGAAAGATCCCCTGGAGAAGGACATGACAACCATTCCAATACTCATTCCTGGAGAATCCCATGGACAGAGGAGGCTAACAAGCTACAGGCCATAGAGTCGGACAAAGTCGGACACAACTGAAGCGACTTAGCACAACACATGCATTTTTAAAGTCTTTGTTGAATTTATTATAATATTGTTTCTGTTATTTATGTCCTAGTGTTTTGGTAATGAAGCATGTGGAATCTTAGCTTCTAAACCAAGGTTTGAGCCTGCATCCCCTGTATTGGAAGACAAAGTCTTAACCACTACTCCGTCATTTATTTTTGAAATACTTTCCTCTCATTTCCCAAGATTCTTCTGTCTTACTTGTATCTTCCATGTCATGTTATGCTATTATAAATGAAGAAGAGGAAACTCGTTATCCAAAGTCATACAGTGTTGTTGTTCAGTTGCCCAGTTGTTTCCATCTTTTTGCCACCCCCATGGACTGCAGCACCGCAGGCCTCAATGCCTCCCGAACTTTGCCTGGGTTTATGTCCATTGCATCAGTGATGCCATCCAGCCATCTCATACCCTGATATCCTCTTCTACTTCTGCCCTCAATATTTCCCAGAATTAGGGACTTTTCCAATGAGTTGGCTGTTTGTATCAGATAACCAAAATACTGGAATTTCAACTTCAGCATCAGTCCTTCCAATGACTATTCAGGGTTGATTTCCCTTAAGATTGACTGGTTTGATCTCCTCGCTGTCCAGGGAACTCTCAGGAGCCTTCTCTAGCACCACAGCTCAAAGACATCAAATTCTTTAGTGTTCAGCCTTCTTAATGGTCCAACTTTCACAACTATACATGACCACTGGGAAGGTTATAGAGTGTATTGTGTGCTAAAAATAAAATGTAAATTTAAGCATGACTAATGATGAAAGAAGAAATCTACCTTATATTTCAGAAAGGCCTGATTATGTTTATTACTTACATTAGATAAATAGTAGCAGTATCTTTTAAGGCTTCCCAAGTGACTCAGTGGTAAAGAATATGCCTGCCAGTGCAGGAGATGTGGGTTTGATCCCTGGATCATGAAGATCCCCTGGAGAAGGAAACGGCAACCCACTCCAGTGTTCTTTTCTGGGAAATTCCATGGAGAGAGGAGCCTGTCAGGCTACAGTCATGGGATGGGAAAGAGTCAGACATGACTGAGTGACTGAGTACAATGAACAAATGAACATTGCATGTAGAACCAAAAATAGATTTAATACATTTAATATTTTTATACATACATTTAATATCTTTAATTATCATTTTTAGAAGTGATTATGTCACATACATTTCATTTAACATGTTAGAACCATTGACATTAAATTCCTTTTATAGAAATCTAAAATTTTATAGCACCTGGAATATAAGTGATACTTGCTAATAACATTATACAAATCATTGTATTTATTCATTAAGTAATTTTAAATTGCTTTTCCTTTTATTCCTATAAAGCCAATTTACAAATTCATTTTATAAAAAGTTTCATAACTATAACATCATTTTGCCCATATAATAAAGGTTAGTCATTGAAGCATTATTTTACAATAAGGGAATTGAGATTCAGAACCCTTGGTAGCAAGCTTCATTACTCTGTCATGTCCGACTCTTTGCGACTGCATGGACTGTAGCCCCCCAGGTTCTTCTGTCAATGGGATTCTCCAGGCAAGAATACTGGAGTGAGTTGCCATTTCCTTTTTCAGCGATTGAGCCCAGGTCTCCCACATTGCAGGCAGATTCTTTACCATCTGAGCCACCAGGAAAACCCTCAGAGCTCTTAGGTTTCCATTTCTAATAATTGTTTCAGCACTAGAATTCCAATCATTAGATGTCCCTTCAGCTTTCTTGCTGCTGCTGCTGCTCAGTCGCTTCAGTCGTGTCCGACTCTGAGCAACCCCATAGATGGCAGCCCACCAGGCTCCCCCGTCCCTGGGATTCTCCAGGCAAGAACACTGGAGTGGGTTCCCATTTCCTTCTCCAACCCATGAAAGTGAAAAGTGAAAGTGAAGCCACTCAGTCATGTCCGACTCTTTGCGACTCCATAGATGGCAGCCTACTAGGCTTCTCCATCCATGGGACTTTCCAGGTAAGAGTACTGGAGTGGGGTGCCATTACCTTCTCTGCTTCAGCTTTCTTGCCATCTGTATTTTTCTAGTAAATCCCTGCTACAGCTGATAGCAAACAGAACTTAAAATACTACCCAAGGAAAAGGAGAAGAAACATTTCTTCTACCTCCCAGAACTTCTGATTCAATACAGTAATTCATAGTTTCATTGGTTTATACTTTTCTTTTAACTTCTAAAATGATCCAGGGGTAGTATTGTAGATAGATATATTTTGAACTTTTTTTACAAATCAAGGGCTTTTTCTTCCTATTTTCAGTTTTTTGATGATTTACATGGTTGCTTTGTTTTTATACTATTAAAATTAAGAAATAAATAAAAGACACCGTATTATTATATGAAGAGCTGTAAAAGTAAAAGAGGAAAATTGCATTACATCTTCAGGTATATGGATGCATCCCCTTGGAATGTTTCTTGCTTTTAGTCAAGCAGGACAGGTCTCCTTTCCACTCTACTAATACTTTTTGCCATTAGATTCTGTGGGGCATGAATCATTACCCTAATATCCATTTCCTTAAAAATCAAAAGCATAAGCAAACCTCAAGGGAAGATGCATTCTTATAAATCTAAAAATAATAATAATAGAGCATTTCTAGGATGTTTAACATACCAGAAATAAGGTGATATACCTGTCTAGTTAACTCAATTATACTCTATATCTTCAGTTAGCATTTTCAAACTGTTGCTAAGTTTATGTTTTTCACCTGGATGTAAATCACACCATTTTTCACCTGAACAGCTTCTTTTGGATGACTTCCCAGATTGGAGCCATTTATACACAAAATTGCCTTTTTGGCAGGAGAAGTTCTAAGTGAAGCAAATAGTCTTGATTGGTTGGTACATAAAACCCACAAATGTACAGTTAGGAAAAGAAGAGTTGGTACTATAATTGTCCAAAAAGCAGTTTTTGGCACTTGCAGAATGAAGTCTTTTTTATTTGATTCTTCTATACTAAGAAGGAGATAAGATTATAGTTTTCATTTGGTAAATGGAATAAATCCAACCCTTGTAATTTTCCCTTCACTTTGAGATTTTTGTTGCCAAGTGCTGAGAGAGTGATACTCCAAATTGATTTGTTTTCCTGCAGCTGAGCCTCACCAAGCTTTAGAAGGAAAACAAGTGCTGGCTGCCTCTATTTTGAATTTATGGATTTTTGAATATGCTGTAGGTTCTGTTTACTTGGATAAGTGAAAAAGATTGTGCAAATAATTAGGCTACCAGTGAAGAGGGTTCATATATATTACAGATTGTCATTAAGAGTAAAGTCTTCAAATTGCATGCATTCAAATGCTTGCTTGAAAGGTAGAGTCATGTGCTCAAGAACAGTTTGTGTGATCTCAACAGAATTGTTTCTTCTCCCTTTATTACAAGCCAAAATATAGAAACTGCCTAATACAATATGTATGAGGGACAAATGAGGCGATATATAGAAAGGATAAACACATTATCAAAAATGTTTGTTTCTGTTGGTGATCATAATAGTATTTGCTTGTTTTTAGAATTTTTATATTCACATAAATCTCTTAAAGTTAATATTATGAACATTTTACACGTTTTATGTTATTTTAACGACAATAAAAAATAGAATTTAGGAATATTTAGTGACTTCTTCCTTGTCAAGTAGAGGAATGAGACCCAAAATTATGTCCTTTTGTCTCCATACGTGGTTAAGGATAAACATTCAGAATTTCAGTGCTTGCTTATTTGTTTTTTAAAGGCATTCTTTTTGTATTATTATAGGACTAAACATTGTATGCACTCGATACTTTGTATGTTGTACAAGTTTTATGACATATATTAGAATAAATACTGAACATAATAGATGATATTAACTATTCACTTTTTTGCATAGAGACAAAGTGAAAAATTCACTTCCAAACCAAAAAATTTGATGTCCTTATTTGAACTTGTTAGAACAATAGATGAAAATGAGAAATTCTGGATAAATTTAAACTTATTGGTACATTGGTACTGTAAAGAAATGAAGCCTTCATACAGGGGAACATAAATAATAAGAATATATAACAAATAATAACAATAATACCAAAATTGGCTTTTCTCTATAAGTATATGTGTTACTTTAAATCTTAGAGGCAATTTAATAAGCAGCCTGAAAAGGGAAACATATTATCAGTGGAAAATTTATTTGAATTGATTGGAAAGATAATTTCTAGATGCTTTTTGTCCCACTAAAATTTTTGCTTGCTGAAAATGAGCTCTTTTTTAATGCTTTGTCTTTGCTGAATTTTTACATGCTATATCATTTTTAGATTCTCTTTTCACTTGGTGTCTTATTTATTATTTATTTATTTGCATATTTACATTTTAGTGTGTGCCCTGTAAACAGCATTGAATTGGGCCTTTTATTTTATCCAGATTTTAAACTTTGTCTATTAACTGTGTGCTGTGCTCAGTCACTCAGTCCTTTCTGATTCTTTGAGACCCTTTGGACTGTAACTTGCCAGGCTCCTCTGTCCATAGGATATTTCAGGCAAGAATACTGGAATGGGTTGCCATTTCCTTTTTCAGGGGACCTTCCCAATTCAGGGATCAACTGGACTCTCCTAAGTCTCCTGTATTGCAGGCAGATTCTTTACCCTCTAAACCATCAGTGAAGCCCTGTCTATTAACTGTAGTCTATATTTATTTTGATGCAATTATCATTATAATTCAGTCAGTTCAGTTCAGTCGCTTAATTCTGTCTAACTCTTTGCAACATCCTGAACTGCAGCATTCCAGGCTTCCCTGTCCATCACCAACTCCTGGAGCTTGTCAAACTCATGTCCATCAGGTCCATGTTGCCATCCAACCATCTCATCCTCTGTCATCCCCTCTCCTCCTGCATTTAATGTTTCCCAGCATCAGGGTCTTTTCTAGTGAGTCAGTTCTTCGCATCAGCTGGCCAAAGTACTGGAGTTACAGCTTCAACATCAGACCTTCCAATGAACACCCAGGACTGATCGCCTTTAGGATGGACTGGCTGGATATCCTTGCAGTCCAAGGGACTCTCAAGAGTCTTATCTAACACCAAAGTTCAAAACCAAACATTTTTCAGTGCTCTTCTTTCTCAATGGTCCAACTCTCACATCCACAGATAACTACTGGAAAAACCATAGCTTTGACTAGACGGACCTTTGTTGGCCAAGTAATGTCTCTGCTTTTTAATAAGCTGTTTAGGTTTGTCATAGCTTTTCTTCTAAGGAGCAAGTGTCTTTTAATTTCATGGCTTCAGTCACCATCGGTAGTGATTTTGGAACCCAAAATAATAAAATCTGTCACTGTGTCCATTATTTCCCCATCTATTTGTCATGAAGTGATGTGACAGGATGCCATGATCTTAGTTTTTTGAATGTTGAGTTTTAAGCCAGCTTTGTTCACTTTCCTATTTCACTTAAATCAAGTGGCTCTTTAGTTCTTCTTTGCTTTCTGCCATAAAGGTGGTGTCATCTGCATATCTGAGGTTATTTATATTTCTCCTGGCAATCTTGATTCCAGATTGTGCTTCATGCTGCCCAGCATTTCTCATGATGTACTCGGCATATAAGTTAAATAAGCAGGGTGACAATATACTGCCTTGACGTACTCCTTTTCAATCATTGTAATTAAAGTTCAATAATTTGATATTGATTTTCTCCTTGCTGAATCAATAATTTATTAATTTAACCCATCTGCCCTGACTTTTTTGCATTAGTCGGCAATTTTAGTTTCTTCTTCTACCATTTTGCTACCATTTAAGAGAGAAAAATTGCAAGTATATTTTCTCAGATGATAAAATTCACAAAGAGATGAAGTGTCATAAGATGCCCAAGTGGACTGCCAAGTACATCCTCTGAAGCAGTTTTTGAATTTCTCTATAGTTAAAACACAGAGTGATACACAGTGTCACTTTCTACAAGTTTAACAATTAGTTATTAGATATAATATACTTTTTAATACTACTTGAATTGCTTTATCTCTGTATATGGGAGCCAGAGAAGTGATTAAATAGATCGAATAGTGAAGATAAAAATATTTAAAATTATGAGTCATAAGAAAGCCATTTGCAATGATAAGTACATAATAAGTGCACAAAGATATCAACATTTGGCATTTTAAATGTTTAAACTAAACTTCACAATTAAGTTCTAATTCTAAATATAACATTGTATTTTACCATTGATGTACATTTTATTAATGTCCTAGTTAAATCCATAACTTTTACAAAAATTTGATATCATCAAGGAAAATTTTATTCTTCCCTAGGATATATTTAAGCAAACCTGGGCCTAGATTTCAAGTTGTTTATTGGCCTAAGATACACAGCCTGTTGTTGTTTAGTTCCTAATTCACATCAGACTCTCTTGGCACCCCATAGTCTGTAGACTGCTAGGCTCCTCTACCAGTTTTCTAGAGGCATAAATCATTTATTCCTATAAAAACATTGTATTTTCTTGCACGTGAAATCTCAGACTCAGGACAAAAGGGTTTTTTTTTCTTTTTCAATTTCATGACATTTTGGAAATAGCTTTCTGGAAAAGCAAAAAGTTTAAAATTTTGTTTCATAATTCTTCTTTTGATGAGGCAATTAATGTACATTGTTTTTGTTTCTTTTAACTGTATACAAAAATTAGAATACATTCAAATTTTAAAAATACAATAAAACAGTACAGTGAAAATAAGTATGATGATCTGTTCCTCAGTTTTAATTATTAATACAGAACTTGAGGTATAAGTTCAGAT
Organism: Antilocapra americana; assembly: GCA_007570785.1. Lineage (NCBI taxonomy): Eukaryota > Metazoa > Chordata > Mammalia > Artiodactyla > Antilocapridae > Antilocapra > Antilocapra americana. The sequence goes on along the minus strand of ML661338.1, from coordinate 29,488,464 downwards.
TACTTCCTAGAATGTATGAAAAATAAATTATATCACATCTCTAATAAACATAAGATATAAGATTCTCATTTTTGAAACTTATATTTACAGTAAGTAAAATTGAAATAAACTCTTCCAGGGATTCCATGGAGGAGGACATGTTAATTTTACATAATGTGAGCTTCCCTGATATCTCAGCTGGTAAAGAATCCACCTATAATGCAGGAGACCTCAGTTTGATTCCTGGTTTGGTAGAATCCTCTGGAAGAAGGTGTGTATTCTTGCCTAGAGAATCCCCATGGACAGAGGAGCTTGGCGGGCTACAGTCCATGGGGCCACAGGACTAAGCAACAATGGTCAGCATAGCACAGCAAAATTGAAATGTGTATTTGAGATAATATAGCAGAAAATTCCATATAAAATATCAAAATTGTTGTTTTATGATGAATATAATAGTAAAATCAATTCACATGGTAGGAACTAGGCAAGAAAATTCACTGTGATTTTCATTGCTTTGGTGACTATTACTTGACCAATCAATATCAATTAATTCTGCTGCTATGTCATCCTGAAATCTAGACATATCCATTCATAGTCATTGAACTTTTTATTATTACATATTATAATACATGGAGAAGGCAGTGGCACCCCACTCCAGTACTTTTGCCTGGAAAACCCCATGGACAGAGGAGCCTGGTAGGCTGCGGTCCATGGGGTCGCTAAGAGTTGGACACGACTGAGCGACTTCACTTTCACTTTTCACTTTCATGCATTGGAGAAGAAAATGGCAACCCACTCCAGTGTTTTTGCCTGGAGACTCCCAGGGATGGAGGAGCCTGCTGGGCTGTGGCTATGGGGTCGCACAGAGTCGGACATGACTGAAGCGACTGAGCAGCAGCAGCAGCATTATAATACCATTTATACACTTTGATTATATTCTTCTTTCCTCTGTAGGAAAATAATTACATAACATCAGCACATAATTCCCTAAATGATTGCTTGTAAGTTGAAATATCTTTATTATATTTATGAAAATTTTTACCTTGTGAACTTAAAAATTTCCATGACATACTATATACAGCCAAATATATACTTCCAAAATTTAGAAAAACTTTTTAATTTGATTATTAGATGTTGAATGGACAAATATGGAGTCCTCAAAAGCAAAAATTAAAACTGTCATTTAGAAGTCCTTATTAGTTAAATTTGCCAAAAATAAAATATAAATTCCAGGCAATAATAAAATGTCTATACTTAATTTATTTTATTTATTTTGCTTCATTCATCTCTTATTGAATCTGACTAGTTTATTCCTCAGCTCTAAGTATACCTGTCTATTCTTTCCACTAATGATATCAAGCTAAATTTATGATGTCAAATTAATAAAGAATAGATATAAGCTTAATGCAATTACTAAGTTTGCTTTGCTTCTACATACCTTCCAATTGCAAACTGTTATATATGGATATAGGCATAAATACAGATGTAAATGTAGACACAGATAGCAGTGTGGACTTCAGTAAAAATGCATGTTAGGTAGGGTTTTAGTAGTAGAAAACAACTAAAAATACAAATGGAATTTGTTGAGCGTTTATTTACAGTATCCATGAAGTTTCTAAGAACTTTATCTGCCTTTTTTCACTTAATTCTCAAAATATTTCTGAGCTGTAGCTATTGTTATTCTTATTTTTCATAAGTGGTCTATGAGAATCTGAAGGTTTATAATGCTCAGGTTGTTTAGCTAGAAAATGTTGGATCCAGGATTCAAACATAATCCTGTTTTCATCATAGTTCTAGAACCCAAATAAAGCTTAGAATTTACCTGAGTCCTGAATCATTGAAACATTATCACAAATCTCTCAGGATAAAAGTACTAATATATAGAACTTTCTCTATTGTTACTATCTTAAACACTTATTGAATAGATATTGCTTTATTTTTGAGAAGGAAATACAACCTACTCCAGTATTCTTGCCTGGTGAATTCCATGGACAGAGGAGCCTGATGGACTAGAGTCCAAGATGTCACAGAGAAGTCAGACATGGCTGAGTGACTAACACCACCACCACATCATTGCCTTATTTTAGAGACAACATAAAGAACTTTCCTATATGATTTTCAGACCACAGAGTATCAGAAGCAGCCAGTTAGGATAAGAAATCTGTTAATTAAGTCCAAATACACTGAAAACAGGAGTGACTACTGATAATCTATCAGTGTGGGGATTTAGGAAAACTTCTCTAGTGTAGTCTTGTATAAGAATTAATATTCATTCAGGTGAGATGACTTATCATGGGAGAATTCGATTACATTGAGTATATGTGTGTGTGTGTGCGCTCAGTTGTGGCTGACACTTTGCAACCCTGTGAATCATAGCCTGCCAAGCTCCTCTGTTCATGGAATTTTCTGGACAAGAATCCTGTAGTGGGTTGATGTTTCCTACTCTGGGGGATCTCCCTGATCCAGGTATCAAACCTGCATCTCCTATGTCTCCTGCATTAGCAGGTGGATTCTTTACCAGTGTGCCACCTGGGAAGCCCATACTGAGTATACCTTGCATATAAATGAAGTAGGTAGTATGTTTTAGTCTCATTAGAAATAAAGCTTGCATTAGGAAAACGAACATGGAGATACATAAAGAGGTAAGATTCAATTAAGAGCAGAAAAATAACTTATGAAGAACACCATATCCTTAACAAATTGTATCAGGTCAATGTGGAATTATTTTGTGTTTATGTGTTGTGCACAAAACAGGAGTTTAACAGGAGTTGTGCAGGGGTTTAAACATTAAGACCTGATTGATATGAATTTTTGTATTCCTAATATATATATGTATATATGCAGATATATATGTTAAGTGGACTTCTCTGGTGGCTCAGCTGGTAAAGAATCTGCCTGCAATGTGGGAGACCTGGGTTCAATCCCTGGGTTGGGAAGATCCACTGGAGAAGGGAAAGGCTACCCACTCCAGTAATCTAGTCTGGAGAATTCCATGGACTGTATAGTCCATGGGCTCACAAAGAGTCAGACACGATTGAGTGAGTTTCACTCAATCACTCATATGTTAAGGGCTTCCCAGGTGGTACTAGTGGTAAAGAACCCACCTGACAATGCAGGAGACATAAGAGACACAGGTTCAATCCCTGGGTCAGGAAGATTCCTTAGAGGAGGACATAGCAACCCACTATAGTATTCTTGCCTGGAGAATCCCCTTGGACTGAGGAACCAGGTGGCTACAGTCCATACAGTTGGTTGCAGAGAGTTGGACCCAACTGAAGTGACTTAGCATGCACACACATATGTTAAACCTGAAAACTTAACACCATAAAGAATAAAAGGGTAAATATCTTGTCTTGTAATATTTGAAGAGTTTTATGATAAAGTCATATATATTCATACAAGTTATAGCTTCAGAAGCAAAATTTGGGCTAAAAGGTAGTGTAAATAGAATCATAAGCAGATTTTTTTTCTAAAATCAAGCTATACACAAAATGGAATAAAGTGTCTCACAAATGAAGAAGCTCTCAAAAGTAGAATTCAAACACAAATTAAATAGATTATTATCAGTGATATTGTACAGAAATTTTAGGTGATCTCCAAAATGTGTATGTAAAGAATTGAATGATCTCTAAAAATGGTTTTAGTCATTTAATCTATAATATTTTATAATTTCTGTTCAGTGTCTTTACTGAAAAAAGAAAAGAAAAACTTTTGTTTTCTTCTAATAACAGCTTCTTTATTTCAAATACTGTTCATTGTCTAGCTGTGCCTATACAGAGTGTGTATGTATGTGCAGTTTCTTGCCAAATTCTCTAGAGATATTGTAAGGACATTCAACCAAATAATAGAAAACTTTTAAACTCTGCTTCCTTGATTTTATCTATTCTTTAATATTCTCTTCACTATGACCATCTGAAATACTTATATCTACTTTCTGTAGCAACAATTAATATGATACACACACACACACATACACACATGCACACGCACACAGATGGAGCTACATACCTGCCTCGTTCTGATGAATGATGTATCAATAGTTCAGATTCGACTTTGAGAGAATTACATAAAAGAATTACCTGCTACTTACTGTAGAACATTTTTGTCCTTTCATTTCAAGATTAAACTGAAAACTGCTTCACTTTAGGAACAATCTTATATCATGCTTTGGCACACCCCTCTAAGAATATCTTACTATGAAGGAGACAGAGAACTGACTGACTTGATCCTCCTTGGGTTTCAGGCAAATACTCACATGAATCACTAGAGTCTTCTTGCCATGAAACTTTTTTTTAGCCTGAATTTTCTAATTCCCTATTAAATATAATAATCTCATTACTGAACTCAGGTTTAGCTGCTCACCTCTTGAAAGCCAATACTCAACAGACAAGTGTTGGTTAGAAAAGAAAGGCTTCTATATTCAGGAGGTAAAAAACCTGGGGAGAAGGCAGACTGTGTCCAAGGAAACCAACCCCAAAGATTCTGCTGAACAATAAAAGTATTTACTTACTTATTTTTTTAAGTATAGTTGGTGCCTCATATGGTAAAGAATCTTCCTGAAATGTGGGAAACTTGGGTATGATTTCTGTGTTGGGAAGATCCCCTGGAGAAGAGAATAGCAACCCACTCCAGTATTTTTGCCTGGAGAATTTCATGAACAGAAGAGCCTGGTGGACTACAGTCCCTGGGGTCACAAAGAGTCAGACATGACTGAGAGACTAACTCTTTCAATTTTAACATCCCTAATTGGTTTACAATGTTGTGTTAGTTTCAGCAAAGTGATTTAGTCTTTGAATTTATGTGTATATGGGGCTTCTCTGGTGACTTAGTGGGTAAAGAATTCTTCAATGCAGGAGATGCTGGTTCAATTCCTGGGTCGAGAAGATACCCTGGAGGAAGGCATGGCAACCCACTCCAATATTCTTGCCTAGAGAATTCCATGGACAGAGGGGCCTAGCTGGCTGCAATCCATAGGGTTGCAAAGAGCCATACACACACATCAGAATGACTATATATATATATTTCTGTGAAATCATGAACCTGTGTAAAGGGAGAAAGGTGAAGTTAATCACGATCATTTGGGAGGGAATCAGGTCTTCATTATCTTTCACTGTGTGAAGACTTTCTTGGGATTGGTTGGTAGTGCGGTAACAGGATGGAAATAGTGGACATGTTGGAAACAGGAAGAGACTTTATTTTCTTGGGCTCCAAAATCATTGCAGATGGTGACTGCAGCCATGAAATTAAAAGACATTTGCTCCTTGGAAGAAACTATTACAAACCTAGACAGCATATTAAAAAGCAGAGGCATTACTTTGCCAACAATGGTCCATCTAGTCAAAGCTGTGGTTTTTCCAGTAGTCATGTATGGATGTGAGAGTTGCACTATAAAGCTGAGCACGAAAGAATTGATGCTTTTGAACTGTGGTGTTGGAGAAGATTATTGAGAGCCCCTTGGACTGCAAGGAGATAAAAGGAAATTCAGGACTGACTCACTGGAAAAGACGCTGATGCTGGGAAAGATTGAGGGCAGGAGGAGAAGGGGGTGACAGAGGATGAGATGGTAAGAAGGCATCACCGACTCAATGGTCATGAGTTTGAGCAGGCTCCAGGAGTTGGTGACAGACAGGGAAGCCTGGCGTGTTGCAGACCATAGGGTTCCATAGGTTTACAAAGAGTCGGACATGACTGAAAGACTGAAGTGAACTGAACTGAGGTGGCAGGATGATGCTCCAGAACGCCTGAAGTTTCGATCTTCTAGTTGTGTTGTGGCCTTAATTTCTTCAGGAAAACTCAAGATATTGTTCTGGATATCCTTTATGGATGAACCAGAACCCTGCTTTCTTTTTCTGCACTATTGTTTCTTAATAGCTCCTCCTTTGTTTTGGCATTCAGTCACTTTTCTGATTAGCAGCTGTTTAAATCTGCTTTTTGGTACTCAGCGGATGTCAAGAAGGCTTCAGCCTCTTTCCTACAAAAAAGAAACAGGAAACTTAGAAAGAATCCAATAATCATCCTCTGGAAGATATGGTGAACATTCCATTTGTTCTATGGTACATGAATCTATTGGGAATTTACCTGCTATCAGTGAGTTCTGCTTTTCTCTAGGCATTTTTGAGAGCACTTACAGAGAGGGAACATGGGATTTCTATTTGACTAGAATTTATTTGAAATAGATGTCGGTCGGTATTTTTAGTTTTTCAAAACGGTATATCTAGATGAAACCAGTTAAGTAGCATTCCCTGCAAACACCCAATACCATACATGCCAACCCCCATTCAGGTCCTTGTGTAGTCAGAGGAGAAAACAATTTAATGTATTTCTTAGAGACACTTCAGAACTGTACTTTGAATTCTTATCAAGTTATACCAGGTGCAATCTGAGATTTTTCTGAATAATATCCTTACCCTCGATTCTTATCCAGGAAGATTCATGTATTATGAGAAGCAGAGGCTGTTGTGTAAATGACGATGTTTATTAAGTTTCTCACAGCTGTGCTTTTGCTTCTATTTTCCTACTAAAGTAGTGATTCCAAGAAAGGAAAATTAATTGCCAACCTATGAAGGAGAAGCATTCAGATTCAGCATCAGGTAAAGTGTAAATAATATTTCTAGAAAAATATTCAAGCTGTAATAAATCATACACATGTGTATGATTATCTATTTAATTATTTATTAATGTGTAATACAGAGGCCTCAAAAACTATCTGCAATAATAGGTAAAATATTCCCTCTCTTTTTCCCCTTGGTGACTGATATCTGGAAAGTCAACTTTCCTAAAATCGAAAGTGGTTAGCTTACAAGGAGGCTCCAAGAAAATCATCATGTCAGGAAACTTCTTTAAGGTATATTCCCCCAAAGATTAGCACAGTACAAGTTGAGACACATTTACAGAAAAAAAAATTAATCTTATTTCTATTAACTGCCTTGTATTACCTAAGAATACTGATAACATTTGAAAAATAAAAAGTCATCATGAAACATAACATGAACTCTGATTTGCTAAGGAAATACACAGATGTGAATTTTCATATGGATTTTTAAAATCATTTTTTAATGTAATACATTTCAGGCTTGATCCAGGAATAACTTAGCCCCACATGTGGAACTTGGAAATAATTAATATGTAAGCACCTGGAAAATTATCTGTTTTCAAAAAATTAATTTCTAGGCCCTGTAAATGAAAAAGTCTTCTGAAGCAGAAAATAGGGGAAGATTATTAGTGTGTGTCCGTGTGTGTGTATGTGTGTGTGTGTGTGTGTGTGCATCTCTGTTTAGAGAGGCTAGAAATTAATATATGTAATCATATAGGTGCTACTTTATTCTCTAAACAGCTAGTACAAGAAGATCTTGAACTAGAGACCTTTATTGAAAAAATAGAGGCCTTTATTGAAAAAATATTTTAAAGACTCCAAACTATAGAACTTGAGTTAGCTCAAAGGAAGTAAGAAGCAACTTTGAGTATCAAGGGAAAGATAAATGTCAAGATTTTGGAGAATGAGCAGGAAGTTTGCTGAGATGCTCAAGTCAGAGGTAATTAAGATATCTAATGCTTCAAATGGGTTTTCCTGGTGGCTCAGACAGTAACAAATATTTAATACAATTTTAAAATCATGATCTGGGAGCATGTGATTAAAACCTATTTTGTTGAATTCAAGTCTTCAAAATCATATCATAAACTTGACATTGCTAATATTGCTATATTGTTCTTTCCATATAAATGATATAAGATTCAGATTTCTATACATAGAGAGATCTTGTATTAAGAGGAAGCATATTTGACCAAAGGAAGCAGGAATGGAGAAGACTGGTCTTTTTGTTTTTACATACAAATTACAAAATTCTCTAGTTAATGTCTGACCCTAGTACTTGTAAGCTCTGGTGGGATTGTTGTGTGCCACTGTGTGCTATATCTGCCCAAACTAACTGCCCCCTCTATAAAATTCTGAAGTGTAATCTCTTAACCTTTCCACCTAAGGGTGGGTGCTGTTCATTTGAATACAATTAGTGGTTTCCCTTCCTGTCCAATTCTCCTTACTATATACAGAATTCTATCAATAACTTTAAGTGAAAGTATTTTTTTAAATTTCAAATCCCTTAAAAGCATGGAGATTAAATTCATTTCATGTCTAATTTAATTAATATATCATGAAGAAAGCTATGAACAAGAAAACAAATATCAACTTATTATATTTAAAAATAACTATTACACATGATATTGCTTACTGTACACAGTGACTAGTGCTAATTCATAAAATTTTCCCTAAGTTGGCAGGATAAAATGCCAGCTGAAAAAATTGTGTAGTTGTCATAATGTGAATGTTTTAAAAAAAGTACACACATATATTTATAACAGAAGATCTAATCTATAACAAGATCAATTATTTATAATAACCTCCCTCTCTAAAAATTATGAATATCAAATCATACTCAGATTACCATATTTAAGTGAAACTTAGATTTATAAACACTGTTACAGCTTATATACTTATATCCTTTCTATTTTCAGCTTTATTTATTTAGATTTCTAAAAATGACCTGAAAGAATTCGAGTTTGGTTAGCAGGTGATTGCTTTTTCACTAATTACAGTCTTATTGCTATAGTTTCACATTTTTTCTTTTTGTCCAGAAGATGCTGCTGCTGCTGCATAGATGCTGATACAACTTTGACTACTGCTGCTCTGTAGTCTCACTGTCACATTCTCTTTGACTAAAAAAGAGATTGATGCATTTTTTTTTTCTTACTGATTTTGCTGTTCATTCCACCTTCTGATTACTGCAATCTTGGGAAACAAGGTATCATAAAATGTAAAGGGTGTTCTAAGAAATCCATTTATGTTATCTGATCCAGGAGAGAAGCAAAAACGAAGATTGGATTAAGATGGGATCAGGCAGTGAAGATTTAGGAGTGGAGGGGTAAAGGTAATAACTGTGCATTTGCAAACACTACCAAAACCCAAAGAAATCATTTTAACTGAAAAGCTAGCACCCTACAGGAGAATACACTGCAATAAAACAGAATGGCATGTTCCAAGGAGGGGAAAAGAGAAAAGAAAAATAATGATTAGATTAGGAATAAATGAAATCAGACAATCAATCAGATAATCAATTTTCCTATGTTTGTTTATTTATGCTAAGGTATATAAAAATTAAAATATATATATTTTTAAAAATCCACGTTTTAGCTCAAGGAGCTACTGTGTATGATGCTGCTCATGTATATGTTCCGCCCTCCATCTTCCAATTACAAAATTAATTAACAATAAAACTGGAGTGGAATTCTGAGAGAATATAGCTCTGCTTTTGCTCTGTAAAGATGAAGGCCTCTTTACAGCAATGCACTAGTCCATCTCCTGATTTCCTTGTTTATATAACTGCTGACCAATCACATCTCTGTTTCCTCCATAGACACACAGAAGACTGCACACATCCACACATATACAAGTAAGGCTAGAATAGTATTTAATATAATATAGGTCAGGTTTTCAGGCTTTTTCTTGTTTCTTTAGGTTTTTTTTTTTTTATATGGACTTTTTTTAAATTTTTTTTTTTTTTTTTTTTTATTTTTTTTTTTGTTTTTTTTTTTTTTTTTTTTTTTTTTTCCTTTGGGGGGGTGAGAGGAGGGAAATGAGGCATGTGGAGAGATTGAAGGCAGGAGGAGAAGGGGAAATAGGGGATGAGATGGTTGGATGACATCACTGACTGGATGAACATGAATTTGAGCAAGCTCTGGGAGTTGGTGATGGACAGGGAAGCTTGGCGTGCTGCAGTCCATGGGGTCACAAAGAGTTGGACACAACTGAGCAACTGAACTGAACTGAACTGAACTGAATTAGGCATGTGAGATCTTAGCTCCCCAGCCAGGGCTCAAACCCACATCCTCTGCATTGAAAGGTGAAGTCTTAACTGCTAGACCTCCAGGGAAGTCCCATCATTCAGTTTTAATGCTGTTTTCCAGTAATGCAACTCTGTGAACCATCACAAAATTTAAGTCAGATATTTAATCTGTTTTGAAGTAGCAGTGTTAGTGTGTATATTTTGGAGGTGAAATATTAGTAGTCATTTGTATGCAGACAAAATGATAACTAGATTAATGATATAGGCAAGAGGCATCTTTAGAACTACAGGTAACTTTGGATTCTAGACTATAAGAAGAGATCAATTCTTGGCAAAATAATTAAAATTCCTCCTAGAACAAAATAGTTGAAGGACAATGGGAGATTAGCAGGTAGAATTTGATATGGGGAGCTGAGAAAATGAATTAAATACACTCAAACAGATAACATTTTCTTGACAAAGTATGAGGCAGAATGTTGGTTCGCAATAATGAGAGTTCAGGGTGCGATTTGAAACTGACTCTGGTAAAAGGAGGGCAAGGAGAAACCAAAGTAAGAAAGAAGCTGCTCCTGATTGATAGGCAGCAGTTTTAATAAACAAAGGAACTTTACATGAGAGACTTATCTTGGACTGCTGCAAAATGAGTCGCTCTCCACAAATGCCCACCCGAATCTTAAGAATTTATATAAAGGCCATAACTGAATTCAATCACATATAAATGATCTCAAAACCACAATGAGATATCACTTTACACCACTCAGAATGGCTGCCATCCAAAAGTCTACAAGCAATAAATGCTGGAGAGGATGTGGAGAAAAGGGAACCCTCTTACACTGTTGGTGGGAATGCAAACTAGTACAGCCACTATGGAAAACAGTGTGGAGGTTCCTTAAAAAACTGCAAATAGACCTGCCATATGACCCGGCAATCCCACTGCTGGGCATATACACCGAGGAAACCAGCATTGAAAGAGCCACGTGTACCCCAATGTTCATCACCGCATTGTTTACAATAGCCAGGACATGGAAGCAACCTAGATGCCCATCAACTGACGAATGGATAAGAAAGCAGTGGTACATATACACAATGGAATATTACTCAGCATTAAAAAAAATTCATTTGAATCAGTTCTACTCAGATGGACGAAACTGGAGCCCATTATCCAGAGTGAAGTAAGCCAGAAGCAAAAACAACAATACAGTATATTAACACATATATATGGAATTTAGAAAGACGGTAACGAGAACCCAACATGCGAGACAGCAAAAGGAACGCAGATGTATAGAATAGACTGTGGACTTTGTGGATGAGGTAAGGGTGGGATGATATGGGAGAAGGACATTGAAACAAGTTAATTATCATATGTCTAATCAATTGCCAGCCCGGGATTGATGCTTGGGGCTGGTGCAGGGAGATTTCCTGG
>ML661338.1:29376360-29477126 GCA_007570785.1 Antilocapra americana | reverse complement strand
GGGGGGTTCTGGAGGGGGAGCATATGTAAACCCATGGTGATATCATGACATTGTATGGCAAAAACAATTTAAAAAAAATGTTAATAATCTTAAAAAAAAAGAATTAAATGCATTTACATACATAGAATATAAATTCAATAGAGTATGTTTCTAATATTAATTTGAATACTATTTCTCTACAAAATGAATGATAGACTTAGTAGTTAATAAGAACATTTTATTTTTCTGATAATGGCTTCCTTTTTTGGTTTCATCATTTTACCAGGAGTATCTTTTCCAAGTCAGTGGGCATTTGAGCGGCATTTTCTTAGTCAGAGCTTTCATTGACTACCTAAAACAGTTCGATTTATTTTAGTCAGTAATTTCCTGAAACCTAAACTTTAAATGTCTTAAATGAATATGTTAATGTAAAACTATTTCTTCAGTTACTTTCTACACAACGGCAGTTTGTCTTAGCTTAGTGTGGTTAAGCTAACAAGGACAGATGGGCTGAAGCTGAAACTAAACTTGAACAAATACATCTGTATAGCCTTACATAAGTTACTCTTCCATACATAAGATGTCATTTTTTTAAGATATATGCTTCAGAAGTATTTAAAGTTGGAGAAAATGTTCATCACTAAAATATAGTATTACTCAATTTTACCCTCTCTAAAAAAATATATTAAAAGGGAGATAATGAATGCACATCACTTTAATTCTAATGGAAAGATTTAATGAGTTAATATATGTAAAGGGCTTTGAATATTGCCTAGCATATAATAAGTGATTAACAATTAATAGTTATTTGACTATCATTGTCAGATGTTTTCTCTTTATTAGTGCCATGCTCTAGCACTAAGTTTTAGTCTTCTATCTCACTTCTGCTGTAGCTTTATCATACAAAAGACCCTATAGAGACAGTATGGGAAGATTCTTTGTACTGTAATTAGAAGGTCCAAAAAAGTGACATTAACAACATTCAGGATGAATCCAACTTGAAAAGGAGTAGGTGCAGTTTCCTAGAAATATAGATTTTATTGACTTCATTAAACGTATATTCCTCCTCTTTAAGAGATTTTTTACTGGTTGCTTTGCAGTTTTCATTTGATTTATAAAATGAAAAGATACTTATAAAAATTATTTAGAATATATATTGCCTGAGAATTTTCCTGGAAATTCAATTTTGTTCAAATACTTTATTATGATTCCACTGGATACAAAATGCAGTTTTATTAATAACTGTGAAATCAATTGCCAGCCCAAGTTTCATGCTCAGGGCTAGTGCACTGGGATGACCCAGAGAGAGGGAACCGGGAGGGAGGAGGGAGGGGAGTTCTGGAAGGGGAACATATGTATACCCATGGCAGATTCATGTCAATGTATGGCAAAACCAACACAATAATGTAAAGAAAATTTTAAAAATTAATTAATTAATTAAAAAAAACAAACAAAAATTAGGGAAATTGTTAACACAAAATAGATTTTCTCAGTTTTGATGACTTAGGGTAGGAAACCAAAATTTTTTTATCTTAAAAATCTGATTTGAACTTAGAAAATCAAGGCTTAATTCTATTATTGCTTATTATTATTACAAGTTCAGAAATGTAAAATAATATATAGACATGTTTAAATGTGTTTAAATTGTATTATCAAATTATTGTGAATTTATAAAGTATAATCCAGTCAATTTACTATTCATTTAAAATATTTAGGCCCTTGTTATTGGTATTGTTAATTTAATAATGTACATATGTATATATAAATATTATGCAATTCAATATTTGAAAGACCACATTTCAGATTCAACAATGCAATATGAATTAGTACAGCTTTAACATTAAACCATGTTCTTAAAAATGATGCGGGCCTAACTAAAGGAAGGATTTTTCACTATTTATAAACTATCTATCACAGTTGACGAACTATAATTTACTGTTCAGTTGAATAGTGAAATAATATGATTTAGTATCACTTCTTAAGGGAAATGTGTGTTCCAAGCAGTGCTAGTGGTAAAGAACCTGCCTGCCAATGCAGATATAAGAGACATGGTTGAATCCCCGGATTGGGAAAATACCCTGGAGGAGGGCAAGGCAATCCACTCCAGTGTTCTTGCTTGGAGAATCCCATGGATAGAAGAGCCTGGCAGGCTGCAGTCCATAGGGTTGCAAAGAGTTGGACACACGTGACGTGACTTAGCACTGCACATTAAGGTGAATGGGTTTTGCTGGTGGCTGAGGCCATAAAGACAGGAGACATGGGCTCAATCCCTGGATAGGGAAGATTTTCTGGAGGAGAGATTGGCAACCCACTCCAGTGTTCTTGCCTGTAAAACTCTACGGACAGAGGAGCCTGGCAGGCTATATAGTCCATAGATTCCCAAATAGTAGGACACAACTGAAACAACTGAAGATATTTGCATTAAGGTGAATATTAGGAGACAGAACAAGATTGTAATTCATATTTAGATCTTGCCAGTCATAAAAAAGGGCAAATATGAGTCTGTATTAGACACAAAATGAAAATATCCCATATTTGATAGTATAAAGTTTAAATTAACTGAAATAAATGAGTTCTTATATCAGATTTAAAGAAATATTTAGAATTTGGTTAAACTGAATGCTAAATAATTAGCATATATTTTGAAAAAATTTAACAAAGTGGAAACCAAAAATCAAACTAAAAAAAAAAAAAACAGCAGACCTGCAAATTCTGTTAAATGGTGCTAATTTTCATATATGTAGAATTTTTTTAAATGTTGGAAACACTATCTGAAATTTAGGTGCATTTTGGTTTTCATATTTTTACTATTGAAAAGAATTTTAATGTGAGTTAGCATTATGTTTAAAATCCATGCCCATTAAATGTAGCTGATGCTTTGGAAAGCTGTTCCCTATAATTTAAGTTTCTATTAAATAGTAGATTAACATGATCAACTTCTGATTATAATGGTAAGTGCACAACAAATGTAAGACAAACCAAAATCAATCTACAGCAACCCAAACAAAAGCACCATTTACCCTCACCATATTTCATGAAGGATGGATATTTTGGAACCTAAGTTATAAGAATTATGTTATCTCACAGTAAAATACTGACTTTTCCCCAAAAAAGATATTGCCAACTTTGCAAGATCTACAGTATAAACATATGTTAAAAACAGCAAGGCATAAACAAAATTTATTTCAACATAGTGCATTATGTTGGATTCACTGATACATTTTTGTTAATTTTGTAGCTATGTAATATAGTACAATATAATTGAATTTCATATTAATTTTTAAAAATTCTAATCCAAGTTGATGTCATATAGGATTATTGGCAAAAATGGAAGCAGATTCAATGTGTAAAAATTTAATTATTTTGTGAATCAAAATATTCTAAAAGCTAATATCTTCCTAGGCTCTACTATAATCCTTTGCCTTGGGTGCTTTGCAAGAAAGCATATAAACTTTAAAGTTTAATTCACTAACCAACCCCACAGAAAACATATCATGTCTTTTAAAAAACTGACTTTTTTTTAAATTTAACTAGGTGACTCTGAATGTGTGAGATTTGGCAGTCTTGTTATATTTCATGAATTATCAATATATAAACTCAGATGTAAACACATGAAAAGTTGTTTAAAAAATGTATTGCGGCAGCCGCCTGGGCTCCAGGAGCCTGGAGCCGGCGCTCTGCCCCCAGAGCGGCCGCCACCCCGAGAAGCCGCGCACCGCCGCTGGAGACGGGCCCTTGCGCTCTGCAACGAGAAAAAGGCTGTATACAATATCGTAAATATTTTGATAAAAGTAATGAGAGTATATGTCTGATATCTAGGATAAGAATGCAAATCTGAAAAGAATAATCATATTTATATTTATCTCTGCATTGCATTTTAAATAAATTTACTTACATAAATAACTTTTTATTTCATATCAGATGTAAAATATTTTATGAACTTTTATTTACTTTATTGGTAATCTTTTTTTTTTAAGCTTCATTTTCTTCTTCTTTTTTTTTTTTTTTTTTTAATTTTCTTTACTTTATTGCGTTGGTTTTGCCAAACATTGACATGAAACCGCCATGGGTATACATATGCTCCCCCTCCAGAACCCCTCTCCCTCCTCCCTCCCGATTCCCTCCCCATGGGTCATCTCGGTGCACCAGTCCCGAGCATCAATCCTGGGCTGGCGATTGATTAGACACATGATAATTAACATGTTTCAATGCCATTCTCCCATATCATCCCACCCTTGCCCTCATCCACAGTCCACGAGTCTGTTCTATACATCTGCGTTCCTTTTGCTGTCTCCCATGCAGGGTTCTCATTACCATCTTTCTAAATTCCATATATATGCGTTAGTATACTGTATTGCTGTTTTTCCTTCTGGCTTACTTCACTCTGGATAATAGGCTGCAGTTCCGTCCACCTGAGTAGAACTGATTCAAATGAATTTTTTTTTAATGCTGAGTAATATTCCATTGTGTATATGTACCACAACTTTCTTATGCATTTGTCAGTTGATGGGCATCTAGGTTGCTTCCATGTCCTGGCTATTGTAAACAATGCTGTGATGAACATTGGGGTACACGTATCTCTTTCAATTCAGGTTTCCTCAGTGTGTATGCCCAGCAGTGGGATTGCTAGGTCAAATGGCAAGTCTATTTGCAGTTTTTTAAGGAACCTCCACACTGTTTTCCACAGTGGCTGTACTAGTTTGCATTCCCACCAATAGTGTAAGAGGGTTCCTTTTTCTCCACATCCTCTCCAGCATTTATTGCTTGTAGATTTTCGATTTGCAGCCATTCTGACTGGTGTAAAGTGGTACCTCATTGTGGTTTTGATTTGCATTTCTCTGATAATGAGTGATGTTGAGCATCTTTTCATGTGTTTGTTAGCCATTTTTATGTCTTCTTTGGAGAAATGTCTGTTGAGTTCTTTGGCCCAAATTTTGATTGGGTCTTTTTTTTTTCTAGAATGGAGCTGCAGGAGTTGCTTGTATATTTTTGAGATTAATTGTTTTTCCGTTGCTTCATTGGCTATTATTTTCTCCCATTCTGAAGGCTGTCTTTTCACCTTGCTTATAGTTTCCTTTGTTGTGCAGAAGCTTTTAATTTTAATTTGGTAATATATTCTCATAGGAAAGAGTATTTACCATCTGGATTAATAGATACTTAATATCTATTTGATTAGAGAGTTGCTGTCTGGATCATAAAAATATATTTTCTCTCTGTATAAGCAAATTTGTAGCATTGAAAATAGAAGAATAATATTCCATTGTAAATTTTATCTTGCTGTTTAGTCTTTCTTTATCTCTCTGTACCTGAAATTATTTTCAAATCTTTGCTTACTTTGCTTGTAGTTTAAATGAGAGGTTTCAAAGTATATTATTTGAAACATTTTTTCTTTAGTATGTTAAATAATTTTATTTGAACAAAGTCATCTTATGTTTATTAATTTTATATTTTGTTGAGTTTTAATTAGCATATAATATTACATTAGTTTTAGGTATACAGCATAATGATTTGATGTTTCTAAACAGTATTTTACATTTTGATCATTTTGAAATAAGCATTGCAAGAAGACCAATGACCATACAAGTTGTTACAATATTATTAACTATACTCCTTAAGTGTACATTACATCCCTGTGACTTGCTTATCTTATAGTTGGAAGTCTGTACCTCTTAATCCCCTTCACCTATTATGTTAGCATCCCATTCTCTCTTCTTTGGCAAGCACCAGTTTGTTCTCTATATTTATGGATGTATTTTAGTCTAGTTTTGTTTGTTTAGCTATTTTAGATAGCACATACACACAAAATTATATGGTATTTGTTTTTTTCTGACATTTCGTTTGGCATAATACCCTACAATTAACTATAATTTTAACAGCAAAACTGTACAGCAAATAATGTAGAGAATACTTACGGTGTACAATATATGTTACAAAGTAGATCCACTAATATGTGTCAGTAACTCATTCTAAACTTTATTACACTTAGGTTTTTTAATAGTTTATTTTTATATTGAAAATAGAATGTGTGCAGATTTATAGCCATAAAGAAATGGAGAAAAATAATAAAATGTCAGTAGTACCCCAATTTGGAGAAGGAAATAGCAATCCACTCCAATATCCTTGCCTGGAGAATCCCATGAACAGAGGAGCCTGGTGGGCTACTGTTCTTGGGGTCACAAAGAGTTGGACATGACAGAGTGACTAAGCAGTGCCACAATTATAACAAGTACTAATAGATTTTTCTCTTATTATTACATTGATTATTCACTCTTTCACTTGTTTATATTGTACTTAATTTATAAATTATAGTGTTTGTAAAAATAAAGGAAGTATTACATGAAATGAGAAAATAGGAATTATAATAATGAAGGGGAAGTTAGCTTATGAAAATATGTTATTAGGTTGTGTATAATTATTTGATTTATTCTATAAAATCAGCTATATAATTCTTCTAAGCAAAAAAATAATTTAAAAAGCAGAGTCAGTATCAATAATCACAATATGCACTAGATAAAAAATTAATCTGGAGAAGTCCATCTTTTCATGGCATTGGGACTAGGGAATAAAATTCTCTTATGAAATCTAATAAAAATATAGAGAAAGCAGTGATATTAATCTGATCTCCACAATTGGACCCATATTAAATGTCACATAATTTATTTTTATAATTCTCAATATGACCTTATAGTCCAAGAAAAATGAATACATAGAATATTCAATAGATAGCACAATGTACTTTTCTTCTTATATAATATTTCATGATTTTTCTGGTTCAGTCTAATAATATTAGTTTACTAGTTTAAGTGTCAAAAATAGCTAAAAAGTACCAAGTTGCATTTTTATATTTTATTAGTTTAACTATATCATGCTAATTTCTGGTAATACTCGATGTATTTAACATTACTGTAGATGTCAATCATTTAAAATCTTTCCAAAGTACTTTAAAAACAATCAGGAGTGTTTTACCATTATAACTGTTTTTAATTCACACAATGATGCTATTTGTACCCATACAATGATCTAACCCTTCCATGGAATAAAAACAAACATACAAAAACCCATACCCCTGCATTTCTTTTTTTTATTCTAAGCTCTGACATAGAGAGCCTAACAGAACCTTGTGTCATATTTTACAACATAAAATTTTAATTATTTCAGTGTTCAGCTGCATACGGAATACAAAGACAATAAGCTGGAAAAGTGCCCTTCAAATGTATTTCACTGTAATTTTTGATTTTCTGATAGTCCTGCAGTTTTGAACTCAGAATGTTTTGTATTAATAGTAAGAAACAATGGCTATCGCTTTTATGTAATATCAACTAAAAATTGATATTAATTTGGCATCAAGAGAAGAAGAATCATGGCTACAGGAGCAGTGACATCCTGTATGGAGATCTGTAGTCTCCTGAAGACTTTTACACCAAATCTTGATCAAATGTTGACATTTTCAAAGGTCATCCAGCTCTTCACTACTAGTCAATTACTGAATAAGGGGTACTACTGGCAGTTAAACACAGCTGCAAAATTATCTAAGGCCGTAGAGAGACACTAAGCACTTGTGACAGAAATATTCTGCATGTATTTCAGAAAAAAAAAATTCCTGGTACCCTCAGATTAGCTGTGCATACCATTTTGTTCCCTTAAAATTTTCTACTATAGGTTGTAGGATCAGTCTTTATTTCTAGTTTGAGGAACTGACTTCAAATTTATCCTTTAATGCTTTCTACAATAACATTAAAAAAATATCTTTACAAATTAACTGAATCCTGTGATAATAGTATTAGATAGGGAAACATACAGATTCTTTGGAGAAGGAAATGTCAACCCACTCCAGTGTTGCCTGGAAAGTCCCATGGGCAGAGGAGCCTGGCAGGCTACAGCCCAAAGGGTTGCAAAGAGTTGGATACAACTGAGCATAGCACATCACTCTACTACATGGAATATGAGGGTAGAAATTTTTGTCTGTTTGATTCAGTGATGTATACCCAGTGCTTAGAACAACACTTCACTTAGAGGAGGAACTCCTTAAGTATCAAGTGAAACAAATAATGGAAAATGAAAAGAGAAATGTGGTATGGGTTAATTTTTCAGTAATAAAGTTACTGAGGAAGCACAATAAACTTAGAAACAAATGTCGTTTGAAATAACATAATGAAAAAAAAATACAAACTATTCAGTTAGAAACACAGTTTCACACGCTTGTCTGTGACATCCAGCTGGAACATTATATAAAGGTTCCATTTGATTAAGATTTTGATCTCTGGAGTGAAACTATCTTGCTCAGGATCCCGATTCCACCTCCTACTTGCTGAACAGTTACGTATAAGGGATTCTATTTCCAGGCTATAGGATTTTCAAATAAAAGATAAAAGTAGAAGTAACACTAATACTTAGCTCCTTGGGTTAATTTAGAAATTCCATGACATAATAGATTGAAAAAAAATGTTGGCATCTGCAGTGAATTGAACCATATCTCTCAAAAAATATGTTGAAGATCTAACTCTGAGTACCTTGTGAACATGACCTTGTTTGAAACAAGATCTTTGCAGAGAGGTCGAGTTGAATTCATACTAGTTAGGGCAAGTATGGTCCTGCTTATACTTAGTTTTGGATTTCTGTCCTCCAGAATTCTGAGAAAATAAATTTTTGTCTTTTTAAGCCACTTAGTTTATAGTGACTTATATGTTAGATCTAATATTTTAAAAACGTAATCGCTCCATACCTTGATTTCTTCATGGGAAAAAAAAATGGGGCATAATAATACCCAGCTTGCTAATATTTCCATCAGATTTTTTTTCAAAAGTACTTTGCATAATATATAGAATCTGCCTGCAATACAGGAGACCAGGCTGAATTCCTGGGTTGGGAAGATACCCCTGGAAAAGCTATAAGGTGTCCATTCTAGTATTCTTGAGTTTTCCTGGTGGCTCAGATGGTAAAGAATATGCCCTCAATGTGGAAGACTTGAGATTGATCTCTGGGTTGGGAAGATTCCCTGGAGGAGGGCATGGCAACCTCCTCCAGTATTCTTGCCTGGAGAATCCCCATAGACAGAGGAGCCTGGCAGGCTATATATAGGCCATGGGGTCGCACAGAGTGAGACATGACTGAGGGACTAAGCAGAGCATAGCCCAGAAAATAGATGATCAAATGTCCTTTCAAATTATTCCTGATAAATTATAAAAATATCTTTTAGAAGTAGAGATTTGGGGAGTATTTATTCATGTAAAATGAATATATCTGGATAGTTACATTGTGTTTTAATCAATGCTGTAGAATGTGCACTATTTATTCACAACTCCCTTAATAAGTATTACCTAATATTTCTCATTGATATCACTGGTACCAGCACACTTGCACAAAATATTTCTCTTAACCTTGATATTTTTGAGACTAATATTAGCATGAGAAATATTTCAGAGGGAAAACAATTCAAAGCTAATCAAAACATTCAAAATTATGCAGACCACCCAAACTTTAAAGTAAAGTATGTAATTTATTTTCCTCCTTAGTTTTGATACCTAGCAGGAAAAAAGCTCACTGAATTAGAGAAGGTAATCCAGATAGATGGGTGTCTTGTTGGTCTCAGACAGCTCTGACATAAAACTCATCCCTGTTGCTGGCTTCAGGGAGGCATCTAATCACACCAGCATAATTTGTTTTCTGTAATTTCCTTCAGGATGCATGGGGTTTCAGGCACGGTCACCTTGCACAGTACACTAAATATGGCATTTCACTTGAAAAATCCCCTCTGCACTTGTTTCTTGTCTAAGTTTGCTTATGGTAATTCTTCTTTCCTTCATATAATACTCAGATCGCTGGCTTTTCTTTCTTCTAGAAAGCCTCTACCTAGTTTTTAATTTCTATTAAATCTCTCTTTGGTTAACTAGACCAATTTAGTTTCTGTTGTCTCAATAAATGAATATTCACATTTAGCAAGGAAAATGTCTTTTCATATACGTGGTGCATTTCCTTTCTCGCTCTTATCGTCTCTCAAGTCTCCTCTCTCCCTTCTTCCCCAGAAAGTTTAGATGACTTTAAGACTGTCTTAACTTCCATGTTTAAACTTCCCTTTCTACATCTATTTAAATCTAAAAGAGAAGTATTTTCACATTCTCTGTGTTCTAAATAAGGTATATTAGAAATGACAATGGGCTGAAATGATAATTTCTCACAACCTTTCTGAAATCAAAGGTATGTGATGTGTGTTATCAGTCCCTTCCTCTGATGCTACATATCTCTATTTGAGAAATTAATAATTGTCAAGCATGCTATAGTAAAAAATGCTAATATGTCTGATTTATGTCTTGATATATGTATGTCCTACTACCTTAAAATGATTAGAGTTGAGAGTCAGCATGCATCTATATAAGATCTGCTGTAATGGGTGTTGTAGTAAGAATCTGGAGACAGGAGGACAGAGCCATGGGTGAGCTCACAAACCGTGACCGAGCAGACACCTATATAACTGAGCATCATACAGCTGAGAAATGCACATCTAAGTACATATTATTTTACATTTTGATGTGGTTTGATATGTGTCAAGAGGAACAGTGATAAGAGTCATCAAGAGGACTCAAGCCAAAATGAAATGTGTTAAAACCCTATTCCTCTACTCACTTTTGGTACTGAGTGATTTTCTTGACATCTTTGTGCCTCACTTTGTTTATTTATAAAAATGAACTCCTGAATAGTTTTCATTTCATGGGAGGTTGTGAACGGTAAATGATACCTGTAAAACACTGTGATCTATGTGGTATATTATAGGTGTAAAAGAAATGTGTATTTGTTTCGGTTGATGCTGTTATTGTGATGATGATGATCATACTGATTATAATGAATGAAAAAAATACTTGAAAATTTAACCCTTTTCAGGTCTTCTAAAGTCTTTATTTTCTTCTCTCTTTTTTTGCTCTTCATGGAGTCCCTTCCCTCTTATGAGACTATCAAAGAAAGAAGATGCCAACATTTATTAGGATTCTACTATGAAACAGAAATAGTATTTTTATGTGTTTTATATATATACATATATATGTGTGTGTGTGTGTGTGTGTGTGTGTGTATGTGTGTATGTGTGTATGCATTACTTATATGTATTATATATCTGAGTTTCCCTGGTAGTTCATGTGGTAAAGAATTCACCTGCAATGCAAGAGATCCAGTTCAATTCCTGGGTTAGGAAGTTCCCCTGGAGAAGGGATAGGCTATCCATTCCACTATCCTTGGGCTTCCCTGGTGGCTCAGATGGTAAAGAATCTGCCTGCATTGCAGGAGACATGGGTTCAGTCCCTGGGTCGGGAAGATCCCCTGGAGGAGGGCATGACAACCCACTCTAGTATTCTTACCTGGAGAATCCCAATGGACAAAGGGGCCTGGCTGTACAATCCATGGGGTCACAAAGAGTTGGACATGACTGAGTGAATAAGCACATATATTTGTATATATTCATAAATATATTTTTATGTACTGGTTCTCTTTTACTCAAAAGATATATGTGTACTTATTTGTTTACAGTTAGAGAAAAAGATTTATTATGAGCAATTACTATGAGGAAGAGTTGGCTCAGGTAATATGGAATAAAAGAAGTTTCATAATCTGCCCTCGATAAACTGGAGACTAAGGAAAGTTTGTGGTGTATTTAAGTTTGAGTTCAAATGCCTGAGAACTGGGGACCTGCTGGTGTAAATTCAGTCTGAGGGCTAAAAAGGGAGAATTGTTTTGTTTTTAGTCATGTAGTGACACAGGAAGCAGAAAGGAGTAAATTCTTCCTCCTCCTTTTGTTCTATACAGGCCTTTAGCAGACTGGATGATGTTCACCCACAGTGGGGAAGGCAGATGTACTTTCCTGGGTCTAGATTTCAAATGTTAATCTCATTGAGAAACAGGCACAAGCAGAAATAATATTTAATCTGGGCACACCATGACTAGTCAAGCTGACACAAAATTAATCATCAAAGAGCAGTTTTAATTTCTCAAAGTAATCTACTATTAAAGACAGTAATGATGAAGAAATAAACTTACCTACCTGAGCTATACTTCAGCCATATTCTCCCCCTTCCCTCTTCTTATAAATAAAGATCACACATTTTCTTATTTTAAAGCAGACTCTGACTGTTACTATGTTAACTACTGTCCATATACATTTCTCCAGCCCAACAACCTCAGATAATTTGAAGCAGAATCTCTAATACTTCAAGTTTCACGTGCTTGTGGATTGTCTGGAAATGCGTTAAAATGAATTGGGTTCTGATTCAGTAGGTCAGAGGTGGTGTTATTTTTGTTAAGTCCCTAAGTCAGGTCAGACTCTTTGCAACCCAATGAACTGCAGCACACCAAGCTTCTCTGTCCTTCACCATCACCTGGAATTCAGTTCAGTTCAGTTCAGTCGCTCACTCGTGTCCAACTCTTTGCAACCCCATGAATCACAGCATGTCAGACCTCCCTGTGCATCACCAACTCCCGGAGTCCACCCAAAACCATGGCCATTGGGTTGGTGATGCCATCCAGCTATCTCATCCTCAGTTGTCCCCTTCTCCTCCTGCCCTCAATCTTTCCCAGCATCAGGGTCTTTTCAAATGAGTCAGCTCTTTGCATCAGGTGGGCAAATATTGGAGTTCCAGCTTCAACATCAGTCCTTCCAATGAACACCCAGGACTGATCTCCTTTAGGATGGACTGGTTGGATCTCCTTGCAGTCCAAGGGACTCTCAAGAGTCTTCTCCAGCACCACAGTTCAAAACATCAATTCTTCGGTGCTTAGCTTTCTTCAGCGTCCAACTCTCATCCATATATGACCCTGGGAAAAACCATAGCCTTGACTAGATGGACCTTTGTTGGCAAAGTAATGTCTCTGCTTTTTAATTACATTAAATAAATGTTTCTGCCTGGTCCATTAGAGAGTACGTGATTTCAAAGCATCTGGAGTAAGTTTAGTGCATCAGTATTAGCATTTATGTAAGGAATTAAATCACTGAACATTAAAGCAAGTGTCCATGAAGACAAGTTTGATGCAATAAATCTAGGCAAAGTATGTTATTAAATGAAGATGAAGGAATTAAATCACTGAGCAGCTTCAGCATCAGTCCTTCCAATGAATATTCAGGGTTAATTTTCTTTAGAATTGACTGGCTTGATCTCCTTAAAGTCCAAGGGACTCTCAAGAGTCTTCTCCAATACCATGGTTCAAAAATATAAATTCTTGGGCACTCAGCCTTCTTTATGGTCCAGCTTTCACATCCATACATGAGTACTGGAAAAACCATGGCTTTGACTATATGGATCTTTGTCAGCAAAATAATGTCTCTGCTTTTTAATTACATTAAGTAAATGTTTCTGCCTGGTCCATCAGAGAGTATGTGGTTTCAAAGCATCTGGAGTAAGTTTAATGCATCAATATTAGCATTTATGTAAGGAATTAAATCACTGATCAGTAATGTGAATGTCCATAAAGACAGGTTTGATGCAATAAATCTAGGCAAGATAAAGTGATAGCTAGAAAACTACATAGTAGATATTCAATGATGATTATAGTTATCAGCCTAATCTGTGAGAACAAATAGTCGCACAACATTTCTTTTATTAGAAATTATAGTTGATAACTGGCCAGATGCTTGGATAAAATTTGTGGTTAGGTAAGTTCTTGAGCTAGTAAGTGTTTAAATATGTATAATTAAACATCATCTTTATTATTAACTTTGTGTCCAGAAATGAGACTGCCTTTTGATGATGTTACTCACTTCTCTAGATGGTTGTCTTCCTAGATGTTCCTAGGACCATTCTCTATGTGATCATTTCAAGGTTAACCAAATCCTGAAATATATACATTGAGTTATAATGAACCCTGGTTTAGTTTGAGGGCTTTAGGCTTTCTTCTTAATGGTGTTCTAGTTAGTGACTTTCAAACAAGAATAAGGTGATGAAAGAAGGCAGCAATTTGTATATATGAGAGGAAATAATGAAATTGTAATAATTTCTTACTTTCTTCCAAGCAAAATTGATCTCAATAATTAGTTGAAATTTGGTTTAAGTCCAAATAAAGTCTTCATCTTTAACATAGTTAGTTTAGTATACTTAAAAACATTAGTAAATGAACGCTAGGACACCCAAGCTTCAAGCTAAACATTAAATATTTCTGATTAACTTTGTCTATATAAGTAAAGATGATAACTCATTACATGGCATCTATTCAATGTTAAGGTATGTAGGGTATATTCAGAAATAAAGCAAAATTTAAAATTTCCTAGGTTCTGTGATGTTTTTTCAGCTACGTTTTTTAAAAATGCTGCTTTCTGGATAAGCATCTTGTACAAGATTATATGTGAGACAAGAACTCTACCATGATCACCTGAAAAGTAGTCTAGATTCTAGACACTGAAGTGTGAATGACACTTTCAGGTGATGTTCCTTTCTGGTGAGAGATTCAGTATGGTTAGCAGACAAATTGCACGGAATCTGAATTTACAGTATAACTATTCTTCCCTGTACCTTTCAATTCTAATATTTCCTTGTACTAATAATAATTACTCACATACTACTTTCCTCAAAACAGAGAGAAAGGATAATTCATCACTAGACATGACTTGAGATGAGCTTGATATAAACCTGTAATCCTTCTTAATTTGTGAAATGACCATAATCAATTATCTCTGCTGTTGATATATCCCCAGTGATCCTTTATTTTAGATTCATAAGACAAGAGCAAGAGGGGAGCATTTGTTTATGAGACTCTTAATGCTCAGGTGCTTCATATAAGCTGTAGTACTCTTCCTTTCACTCACTCCTCAAATGATAAGAAAAATATGCCACATATGTTTCTCTTGAAAAATTGTGAGAAGCTGAAAAATATCTTAACACCCACTGCTTTCTGATGAAGATTGGTAGTATGGAATATTTACATATAAAGCAGAAATATCACCAACAACATTAAGCTTTTCTCATCAGGATAAGAAATTTGAGGATTGAACACTTTTCTAGGGTTACATATTGGCTTTCAATATAGAAAATTAATCTCTGCTTACAACTGAATGTTAAATGGGGAGGATGCTTGTGAAGGTCCAGGAGTTGGGCGTAAAAATGGATTTTTATTTTATTTATTTATTTATTTATTTATTTTTACTTGTTTTTGCCATGCAATGTCATGATATCACCATGGGTTTACATATGCTTCCCCTCCGGAACCCCCCTCCCTCCTCCCTCCCCCGCGGGAAATCTCGCTGCACCAGTCCTGAGCATCAATCCTGGGCTGGCGATTGATTAGACACATGACAATTAACATGCTTCAGTGCCCTTCTCCCATAACATCCTACCCTTACCCTCATCCACAAAGTCCACGAGTCTATTCTATACATCTGCGTTCCTTTTGTTGTCTCCCATGTTGGGTTCTCGTTACTGTCTTTCTAAATTCCATATATATGCGTTAATATACTGTATTGTTGTTTTTGCTTCTGGCTTACTTCACTCTGGATAATGGGCTCCAGTTTCGTCCATCTGAGTAGAATTGCTTCAAATGAATTTTTTTTTATGCTGAGTAATATTCCATTGTGTATATGTACCACAGCTTTCTTATCCATTCATCAGTTGATGGGCATCTAGGTTGTTTCCATGTCTTGGCTATTGTAAACAATGCAGCGATGAACATTGGGGTACACGTGGCTCTTTCAATTCTGGTTTCCTCGGTGTATATGCCCAGCAGTGGGATTGCTGGGTCATATGGCAGGTCTATTTGCAGCTTTTTAAGGAACCTCCACACTGTTTTCCATAGTGGCTGTACTAGTTTGCATTCCCACCAACAGTGTAAGAGGGTTCCCTTTTCTCCACATCCTCTCCAGCATTTATTGCTTGTAGACTTTTGGATGGCAGCCATTCTGACTGGTGTAAAGTGGTACCTCATTGTGGTTTTGATTTGCATTTCTCTGATAATGAGTGATGTTGAGCATCTTTTCATGTGTTTGTTAGCCATTTTTATATCTTCTTTGGAGAAATGTCTGTTAAGTTCTTTGGCCCACTTTTTAATTGGGTTGTTTATTTTCCTAGAATGGAGCTGCAGGAGTTGTTTGTATATTTTTGAGATTAATTGTTTGTCTGTTGCTTCACTGGCTATTATTTTCTCCCATTCTGAAGGATGTCTTTTCACCTTGCTTATAGTTTCCTTTGTTGTGCAAAAGCTTTTAATTTTAATTAGGTCCCATTTGTTTATTCGAGTTTTTATTTCCAATATTCTGGGAGGTGGGTCATGGAGTATCCCGCTTTGGATTATAGCAGAGAGTGTTTTGCCTATGTTATCCTCTAGGAGTTTTATAAAAATGGATTTTTAAATCAATGGAAGATGAAGAAGGACTGCTATCTGGAAATTCAGTTAGGATGACGAGACTGAAAAATGATGAATACAATTTGCAATTTATGAGTAGAATTTATAAATACAATAACCTAGGGTATATTTCATATACCTCCAAATAATATATCTCAATATTATGAGTAGATTTTCTGAAAGTGGTGATTATACAAACATTCATTAACTCTGTGACTAATCTCTGGCCAATCCTCACCCCCAACATGCATCCATCTCACTTAAAAAGGTTTCCTTCTTTTGGGTGATTATGTAACTGGAGAGAAAAACTGTAATGACCCACTCCTCCAATGAGACTGAACTCAGAGTTTGCTTTCCTACCACAAGTAAGTTTTATACTTTTTGAATTACACAGGTTCTTGATACAGGAGAGTCCCTGAAGACTAGATCAAAGTTTTTTCATGTGTGATTAGAAAGTTCACTCATCCGGACCTTGTGAAGACTAATCTCACTCCTAATAGAACATTTTATTAGATTCTAAGAAAGCTATTCTCACCCCTAAACAACTGCAAAACTCTTGAGGAATCTTACCCAGCAACAACAGTGAAAAGTGAAAGTGTTTGTCACTCAGTCATGTTCAACTCTTTGTGTCCCCAAGGACTGTAGCCCACCACGCTCCTCTGTCCAAAGAATTCTCCAGCCAAGAATACTGGAGTGGGTAGCCATTTCCTTTCCCAGGGGATTTTCCTGACTCAGGAATTGAACCCAGGTCTCCTGCACTGCAGTCAGATTCATTATCATCTGAGCCATCAGGGAATGATCCTTCCCAGAAGCAAAGCCAGAATAAAATTTGGGAATCCTATGTGTAACAGTGGATTAATACAAGACCCCAGCAGTCACACTTATTTTGGATGGGATCAAAAAATGAGACAAATTCATGGCTCATGAATCCCATATTGCAGGATACCTTTGATCCTTCAGTTCAGATTCTATAATAGAATTAGCACTAAAATTATATATATATATATATTATATATCTTTTCAAAATAGCTAACTTTGTTCATTCCTGTGGATGCCAGATTCAAGAAAAGGCCCAGTGAACTTTACCTCCTGGTATTCACATACTATACAGCCCTCTCTGAGCTGTATAATCAGCACAATATGGAAATGACAGCATAAGATGTTCAAGGCTAGGTTATAATAGAAACTGTTATTCCACCTTCTTTTTCATTTAATATCTTATACCAGATGCTAATTGCCTTGTGAGGACACTCAAGTAGCTGGAGAGGTTCACATGGTCAGGAACTTTGGCTTCTGTCGAGAGCCAGGCCCAACTGATTAGACATGAATGAGGAACCATTCTGGAAATAGGTCCTCCAATCAGAGTTTAGCCTTCTGATGACTGAACAGCAGTTTGAGCCAACTTCTTAACTACAACTTCATGAAAAGTTCTGAACCAGGACAATTCAGCTCCTGTGGACTGGGTTTTCTGAACCACAAAAACTATGTGAGATCAAATAATTGTGAGATAAAATAAGTGTATTGCATTAAGCCATCATACTCTGAAGTGATTTATTATGTAACAACAGATTACTAAGTGACCTCTTTCATTATGTTTCTTTTTTCTATTTTTTACTTCACTTTTTTCTTTGAATCCTAATCTTCCAGAATAAAATATGTTCTTATCATTATTGATCTGGGTCATGACACCCATATCAAATAATCCTTATATTTTAAAATGACATACTTAGGGAAATATCTATATTTCAGTCTCCATTAGGAATCTTTTCTTTTGCAGTTACAGTAGGGTTTCAGCAGAAAAAAAAAAAAAGCTGAATATTGGATCCTGGGATTAACAGATGTTAGCTGAACAAGTTATCTTTTTGGTTCAGTTAGCTGCTATCCTTTCTTTTTATTTTCTGTTTGAAGCTATGACTCAATAATTTGCTTTTCTGCTTAAAGAATCAAAAATGTTTGTTTTAAAGTAATAGCTATAAAGTATTCAATACATAATTTACAAATGGCTACTGACTTTTTTCTTTAACTTTTATATTAAGCACTGACATTTTAGTTTTGACAGCTTATTTACCACATAATTAGAATGAGTAAATTTCTCATCTAAAGTGAAAAGAAAAATGTTGCCAGAAATTTCTTATGGAAAAAGGAATGTTATATAAAATAAACGTGTAAATAAAATTTAGTACATTAAGTATTATTGACCTCTGATGTGAAATGTTGAGAACTTTTGAAAAATAAATTCACATTGTTCATTCAAACTCGGTGTTAAATTATTCTAAATCTGTAGTCCGTTTCTTCCTTAACTCTTAGCTCTGTTCTAAATTCCAGATAGACATCAAGATATTTTTCTTAATAAATATTTTTATAAGTTTAGTTTTATTGCATGGCTATTTTTTCGATTCATGCTTGGTATTGTTTTCTTCATATTACTATTTTATTATTAATTGTAGTGTTCTGTCTTCCTCAGTTTCTTGGCTGCTCACACTTTATAAGTAAGGAATTATCTCTACACCTGGTTTCATTTCCATTTCTCTTCCTATAGTGGCAGAGAATTTCAATAAATTATACCAAAAATTAGATCATAAAACTGTTTTTTCACTTTGACGTCTTTCCTAAATTTTAATTGTGTGTTTATATTTTCTTTTTCTATTGAAAACTCTTTTGTGGACTTTTTGTAACAGACTCTAAAATAATTAAGAGTGACTTTTTGAAGGAATCATTATGACACAAATTAGCCTATTTTATTAATGCCAATGTTCTCTATTGTTTTATATATCTCTATGTTTATTCCAAAACTTTTCTGGATGTAAATATTACATTTTGCTTCCGTAAAAATATATATTTTAATATCTTATCTGATTATATTATTTTGTCACAGTGCGTGTAGGGGTGTGTTTGTTTAACATGTTTGATATTTACCTCATTTGCTGAGTGGTCATATGTTTTGCCAAGGAAAATTTTGTGGGAAAAGAAGCTTGAGAATTTAGATATTTTTTCTGTATTTTGTATCTGGCAAACATATCCATTTCTTGTTGGATTTAAAGAAATGATACTGGGGAAAGAAAATAATCAAATCTCCTTAAACACCGAAATAACTAAAAGGCAAGAAAGTCCTAGAAAGTAGCTATTATGTGCTTTTCTATAAGTACCTTTCTTAGTAACATTGAAAGCTTAAAAATAAATAAAATCAAGTTCAATTGTTCCTAAATAATTTAATTGCCAGAACATTTGCATAAATGAAAAAATTGAATTTAACTTGCATTTATGAATAATTAATAAGGATGTCAGAATCATCAACAATAGTTAAAAGCATTGTATGGTTCCTGAATAATAATTGCTGATAAGATGTTATCGTGGTATAAGTTTAAAATTAAAATAAATTAGTCTTAGTTGCATCAGACTCTGTGACCCCATGGACTGTAGCCCACCAGGCTCCTCTGTCCATGGGACTTCCCAGGCAAGAATACTGGAATGGGTTGCCATTTCCTTCTCCAGGGTATCTTCCCAAACCAGGGATCAAATCAAGGTCTCCTGCACTGCAGGCATATTTTTTACAGTTGAGACTTTGCAGATGAGACTGGGGCTTCCCAGTGGTAAAGAATCCACCTGCCGGTGCAGGAGATACAGATCCAGCCCGTGTTCAGAAGATCCCTGAAGGAGGAAATGGCAATCCACTCCAGCACTCTTGTCTGGGAAATCCCATGGACAGGGGAGCCTGGTGGGCTACAGACCATAGGGTCGCAAAGAGTCATGAATGAGTGTGCAGAGGCAGATGAGATTAATGGTACTGAAATGAGATTCTCCTGGATTTTCCAGATGAGTACAACGTAATCACAAGGCTCCTTATAAAAGGAGGCAGAAATGTTAGAGTCAGAAAAGTAAATGTGACTAGGGAAGCCAAGAGAGTTTTGAAGGTGCAATACTGCTGGCTTTGAGAAGGAAGCAGAGTGACTTAAGGAATCAAAGTAGCCTGCAGAAGCTAGGAAAGAATGGAAATGATAATCCATTCTCTGTCCCATTCATGTCCACTGATTCGATGGACATGAGTTTGAGCAAGCTCAGGGAGTTGGTGAGGGAAAGGGAACAATCCATTTCCTCATCCCCTAGAGACTAGAAGGAACCAGATTTTCTCCATGCTATTCATTTTGTACTTATGACAATCAAAATTGTAAGATAATATCTTTGTGTGTTTTAAACTATTAAATGTGTGTTGATTTGTTATAGAAGCAATTATATATATACATATGTGTATATATATATATATATATATATAATATGTGTTATATGTATTATATGACATATATAATGTTATATATTCTTGAGATTTGTTTTTTCTTCTTTGTTTTGGACAGTTACTTTTGTTTCTTATTACTTTCTCCTTTTATCATTTGATTAAAATATATATTAGTTATCAATTATTGCTTTGTGCAAAGAATTGTGCTAATATTTTCTGCACTTCATCTAAGTATTTTGTTTTCAATCATGAGATCTTACATGTGAGTGTGAATTTCCTCTTTTTCTTTCTCTTATTTTAACCAGCAGAAGTTTCTAACAATAGTTACTATCTTTTAATCATTTATTAATTAGAAAGAAGTGTGCATATGTACCTGCACTGATACATACTGATGGTTTCAACCAGTAGCACCTCATAGTTAGCAAGATTTATCTGTGAAAATTGAGCATAATGACATTTTCTTGGCTCAAATATAATTCCCGACCTCCTTTCTCTGTTTCCCATCATGTTCTAGCTTTTTGACCTAACCTATTACATAGGGAATATTGCTTAGAAATCAAAATCATGTAGTGCCTTAGATGAACAGATCTGCATTTAAATCAAGTTCTAACACCACTTGAAACAGTTGTTCATTGCATCTGGTCATCAACTTTCCTATGTGTCTAAGCATGGATATACTTATCTGCAGGTAAATAGACATATGAAATGAATAATTTTCACTCCAATAATATAATATGGATTTTAGGTTGTTCATTACACATAAAGCATTTATAATATTATCTATTTATTTAGCAATAAATCAATTGCTATTTTGAGTATGCAAAATAATGAAAAATAGTCGCATAGCACCTAATAAAAACTGAAAACAAAATGATAGCCAGTAGCAATACTTTCAGTATTTTTACTAAAGTGCTATTAAAAGTAATATAAGTGCATAGATTACTATTAGCATTCATTTTAATATTATCTAATAGAATGGTGATGAGAGTCAGCAGTCACATTCTCTCTCAAACTGTCTTCATTCTAGTAAGAAAACAATTTTACACTCAAATTTGGATCTCCTGCCTTATATATTTTCAAATGTAAGATGATTCTTGAGCTTTGAAGGTTGATTCATGGGCAAAAGAAGGTCAAGTGTTTTGGGGAGTCCACACTCCAGCTTGGACTGCAAGGGATCAAACCAGTCAATCGTAAAGGTAATCTTAAAGGAATATGTCATATTCACTGACAATGAATATTCAGGATTGATGCTGAAGCTGAAACTCCAATATTTTGTTCACCTGATACAAAGAACTGACTCACTGAAAAAGATCCTGATGATGGGAAAGATTGAAGGCAGAAGGAGAAGAGGACTACAGAGGATGAGACGGTTAGATGGTATTGTGGACTTGATGGGCATCAGATTGAGCAAGCTCCAGGAGGTGGTGATGGACAAGGAAGCCTGGAGTGCTCCAGTCCATGGGGTGTCAAAGAGTCGGACATGACTGAGCTACTGAACTAATTAACTGACACTCCAGCATTTTTCCAAAGCTATTCATTATGCAAGACAGTGTCGGTGATTCTAAACCATCTTGAAGATGTGTGTGTACATGTTAAGTCTCTTCAATCATGTCCAACACTGTGATTCTGTGGACTGTAGTCCACCAGGATACTCTGTCTGTGGGATTCTTCAGTCAAGAATACTAAAGTTGGTTGCCAGGCTCTCCTCCAGGGGATATTCCTGACCCAGGGATCAAAACCACAATTGTACATCTCCTGCATTAGTAGACAAGTTCTTTACCATGAGCACCACCTGGGAAGCCACAATCGTAAAGATAAATTTCTTACAGTTACTGAGAAGTGTTTCTATATTAACTTAAAATAATAATGTTTGGTAGTCATTGTACTTTCATGTGCTAAAGGCTTCAATAATTTCATGGTTTGTTTTTATAATTTGCTTGTTTGCTTTTTTTTTTTTTTCCAAATTCTAGCTGGGGAAGGCTTTTCCTTCAGTTTTAGGTAATGGTTGAAACAGCTGGCTAGCCATATTTTAGTGAGTCACTTGGTTCTCATGATTTGTCCTAAACATAGTAGTATTGTCTAAAAAAAATTGAGAAAGAAAAGCTAAACTCAAGTTTATAGTGTAATGAAGCTGTGATGCTGTGAATATCATTCTTCAGAAATCTTGGAAGGCTGCTTAAGAAGTCAATTCCAATTGGGAAATACATCAACATTAGGATGAATATACCACTTATTTTTGGTTTCACAGAATTACTAAGAGGAAGTTTTAGCTTATTTTTCTAGTTTTGGCAAAAATGTATATACTGCATGGGTCATAAACAGTCATAGAATTTTGCAATGGTAGAAAGCAGATACTAGAAAAAAGAGATTTTAAAGGTTATTTTAGATAACTTTACCATTCACTAATCAAGGTATAAGATAAAGCTATAAAAATGAATAAAGTGTATTGTCATCAAAATCAGATTTATCTTTGTATCTGAAACTTTAGCATGCCTTTCTATAATTGTGTTCGTGTAGAAAGCTATTCTTAGCATTCATGTAAACCTCAATCATAAATAACTGAACAATTATATATGATCTCTTAAATATTAACTCAAATGATGTGGGAAGGTTTCATAAATGCACAACCCCAAATCATCATGATAACTGATAATTTCAAGGCCTTTTATCTGCTAATGTGGTTTTAGGCTAAAATGATAGACTATTTCACTAAAAGTTTCTCAAAAGTAAATCTTATTCATGTGTTAATTTATTTATCTGCTTACTTAACAATACCAAGAAATCAAGGGATAGCGGATTCTAAGGATATCAGTTAATAATGTTGGGATTTTTGTCAGCTTCTCTGTTATTTTTTGTCCTTTCCTTTAGATGATGAGCATGGCTTTTAATCTTTAGTACTCCTAATACAATGTCCACTAGGAGGAAGGCCAAGGCTGGTCATTCCTTTTTTCATCTTTTAGTCTATCAGACTTTTCAGAAGCTCCCAGACTATTTCACTTTTTATTTAGTCAGCTGGGAGTAGGCTTCCTGTTTGACTCCTAGCTACAAGAGAGAAGAAATATTTGGCCAGTAACTTGCATTTTTCAACCTACAGAAGGATGGGCTAGACACTGGTGCAAGGAAGATTCAGGTGGAAAATGTTGATGCCTAGGTAACCAAGGAGGTCTCCTATATGTTTGACTATAGAGGCCCCAAGAGAAAGATGAATCAGTCAGTGTCTCAGATGCACACTTACAGAGGCCTATTTGAGGATTTGTCTGGTACTAGTATTTGAGATTTGATTTTAGAGAGTGAATGTATTTATAAATATATTCATATATATTTATAACTATATTGTATAGATGAAATCAATTATACACATATAAAAGAATAATTCTGCAAAAAATGTAAAAATATAGTATTGGCAGTTTCATGACAATTTATCAGTAACTTTCAGTGTTAGAAAAGAATATACTTTAAAATGCAGGTTTTTGTGAATCCACTCAGTTTTAGCTATGCTATCTGTTAGCTCTTTGATGTCAAACAAAAATGTCACTCGAGTTCTAATCTCTTCACATATGATGAAGTTAATGATACTGTTATTGGAAGGTTAAAATGAAATAAGATAAGTGAACACATAGCACAGTTACTTTCCTTTAGAAAATCTTCTGAATATTTTGCTACTCCATCCTTCAGCCAGCCAGTTTAATTCTTAAAAATTCTTTATTAACAAGAACTCAGTAATCTGTACCTCACAATAATCTACTTGATGACTTAAAGTTTAGATTGTTATATAAAAATGTGCTTGTTTAACAAAAAGGAATCATAAAGTTTGAGGAAAAATTATTGAAGTATAGAATTCTCATTCATGTAAATCAACTGAATTAGTCATTTCCTGAAACACATTATCTTTCATCAAAGCATATCTGTCAATATATAGAAAACAATATTCAGAAAATCTTACTTTTCTTGTGAAAAAGGGCAAACAATTAAAAAAAATATAGTTACACCTTGGAAGGTTAATAAACATACTAAGGATACTGACCTACTATTTTTTTAACTCAAGTTTGAGTTTTCTTTGGAGTATATAGTCATACTTAGTGTGTTTATTGATTTAAATATCACAAACCATTTAAAGTTTCAATTGGTTAATTAGCATGAAGTTCTCAACCAGAAAAATGACATTTATGCAAAAAAAAAAAAAAAGCAAAGTAAGCAAACTGTAAACACAAGAAACAAGCACAGAGGAAAGAAAACAAAAGAATGCTAAATTTTTCTTGTATGGGATTATAAAAACCTGAGCAGTACCGCAAAGTGGGCATGACTCTTGTGTACTTTACGTTTGTCAATGTTGTTACTTTTTATTCACTTTGAATAATGATGAATACTTGCCGTCAATTTCCCCTAACCCTCAGTAGGCGATGTATGTAATGTAGGTGACATATGAGCTAAGGTCAAATTCTGTTTCATAAATCAAGAAAGTGTGCCTTTCAATGATGCCTAAGTTTAAATAAGTGCTTGCCGGAACCAGCCGGCAAAATCGCACGGTCGAGAACGTGACGACCAAGCACCTGAGAAAAATGAAGACACTCAAAAGATGGGGTTGAGAGGAGCAGAGGGAAACTCCAAAGAGCTTCTCACTACTGCCCCTTTATTATAGCTGATTAACAGTATATATACATTTTTCTAGTTACTAGCAAGCTTGAGGGAGCAGTTAACGATAAACTTTAAGAATGCCTTTGATATGGTCAGCACATTATTAAGCAGGGGAAAAACAGACCCGCATACGTCAGGCGTCCAAGAAAACAGAGTAAATGGGAAAAAGGTCATCAGGCTGTTTTTCCCGTCACGGCGCTTGATCTTAGTCAATGAAAAGGCGTCAGGGTGGCGGGACAAAGAGAGGTTTTCAGGTCCTCTCTTAGGGCCGATTGGGGGATGGAAAACATCCCGGCTCCCCGCATCTCCCCCTTTTTTATTTTTTAATGAGACGGTTGTCTCGCCTGTATACGGGAAAACATCATGATGCGCCTATTAATAGAATCTGTAAGGCACTGACAAATACATGGTCCAAAGCAGAGCAATACAATAATACAGATTACAATAATCAACAAAGACTTCCACCATCCTACATGAAACCAAGAAGAAATTTGCTCCCAAATCGAGAGGTCTGAATTGCCTAATGCAGCAATCTGCTTATGCATGTCTTGCAGAGCATCAGATACATTTCCAGAATAATCAGGGATATATACGCAGCACTCCCTTTTGATAAGGGCGCAGGTCCCTCCCTGAGCTGCTGTTAAAATGTCCAAAGCCATGCGGTTTTGGAGAACGGCCTTCCTCATTAATTTCTGTTCTTCATTCAAAGAGGCCAGTGCTTTCTCGGTGTCCATCAGAGCTTGCGTCGTAAAGTTGTTCAAGGCTTCGACTCTTACCATGATGTCAGCAGTTCCTAAAGATGGCACAAACACAGCTACAAGATAATCATACCAGTGAAACACAGAACGAGACCATCTTGCTTTAATAAAAGGCAGATTAGCAGGGACAGGGAGATCCTGGCGGTGAATTCTTCCTGGGGCAAAGACAAAACCCAACGTGCACCGCCCTACCCAACCTATGGGCAGCCAAGGCCAGAGATTATCTCCACAAATCCATTTAGTATTATTAGGGGCAACCCACCTTAGGCCAGGATTATTTTTCCAATCAGATCCAGGCCAAACAAAAGCAGATTGGGGTTTAAAAGTTACATCATAGATGATTTCACATTTCTGCGGCAGCAAATAACCAACATGTTTTAAATATTTCAAGGGTAGAGGCCTTCCTCCGAACATAGGGGTGTGAGATCTTTGCTCCCAGCAGACGGAGGCCCTTTTAACAAGTTGTCCTTTCTCCGGGGTCATCCAAAAATATTCATCCCATATTTGATAACATTCCCCAGCAATTCTGCCAGTATTGCGGGGAGTAGACCGAGATTGATTCATATAATAAGCATATGCCTGAGTCACTTCTATCAAACTTTGGCTGACATTGAAATGAACAGTGAGGTTGGTGCCTCGGTATTGGCACCAAGGAATGTTAGAAATGTTAAGAGTGTTAAGGCTATAATACTCATTTTTGTAATCCTGTAAATATTGACACAAAGATGGCAACTCTTCCTTTGGCAACGGAATCACCCACCAAGGCAATCCATCAGTGGCCGATAAAGGCATGCTAGTACATACCCAGCAGGCAGACTCATTATAGAAGTCAGCATAAAAGTGGGCCCAAGAGATAAATGTATTGGCCTCAGCGGCGGGAAACACCTGATTAAAAATAGCACAAACCAGTGAGAAAACAATGTAAGTAAGAGCTACTCTGGGTTGTTCTGTTTCTCCTGCTATTTGCCTCGCCTGCAATATGATCTCATGCATCTGCTGCGGCGTTGGAAATCTTCTGGTCTGCAACGACAATCGGCTCATCCGAAGGTTTAGAGACCGACGTTGCCTGGCGTACCAGCCTTTCCGGGAGCCAGCGCGGTGTTTCGGCATCCTGGGGAAAAACACAAACATGGCCCCTTCCCCAAATTAGGACAGGGTCTGGTCCATGCCAGATATTATCTAAGGGATCTTTCCAATGGACTAGTGGTTTATCTGAGGAAACGCTAGGACTCCAAAACCGCTGGGCTGCCAATCGCCCTTCTTTATCCAATGAAAGAAAATTTAAAATGTAAAGAGCATGATTAAGATAGTTTCTTGGCTGCAGGGGGTATAGTTCCCCCCTCTGTATTTTAAAAAGTTGATTTTTAAGCGTTTGATGAGCACGTTCCACAATGCCTTGTCCCTGCGGGTTATATGGAATCCCTGTTTTAAGAGAAATAGAAAAGGAAGTACAAAATCGTTTAAAAGGAGATGAAACATAAGCAGGGCCATTGTCTGTCTTGATAGTTTTAGGTAATCCTAATACTGAAAAGGCCTGCAAACAATGTGAAATGCAATGTTTAGCAGCTTCTCCAGTCTGTAAGGAAGCAAAAATAAATCCTGAAAATGTATCTATTGTAACATGAATATATTTAAGGTTACCAAAAGAGGGAAAATGAGTAACGTCCATCTGCCACAAATGGTTAGGGAGAAGCCCACGGGGATTAGCTCCATAATGAGGAACAGAAAGAAATTTTGGACAGGTATGACAATTTTTAACAATATCACGTGCTGCCTCGCGAGGAATATGAAACTGGAGGAGCAAGGTGTTGCTATTCTGATGATGAAGAGCGTGAGATTGTTGCGCAGCTTCAACCTGCGAAAGAAACACTTGAGTAGCAGCGTCTGCCAAAGAATTTCCAGTTGTTAAAGGGCCTGGCAGTCCTGAATGTGCCCTGAGATGACCGAAAAAACAAGGAAAAGACCGTTGCTGCAGGAGGGATTGGATCGCACGGAGCAGTTGTTGAACAGTGGAATTAACTGTGGTTATAAAAGGAACAGTTTCAAGGTACATTAGAGCATTAGCAATATATTTACTGTCAGTGTATAAGTTAAAAATACAAGCATGGTATACATGGCAAACTTTATGTATAGCAGCTAATTCAACTTCTTGAGCAGATAGTTTGCCAAGAGATGGGATGATTATTTACCACATAGGTAGCAATACCATTAGAAGATCCATCTGTGAAAATAGTGAGAGCATCCGCGAGTGGTTCCGAGGAAACAATCTTTGGAAAGATGAACCCATGTTGTTCTGCAAAATGAAGAATTTTATCTGAGGGTAGATGGTTAATAATTTTTCCAGGAAAAGCTTCCAAAGCGATAGCCCAGGAATCGGAAAACTGGAAGAGCCAATTCTGCTGCTCTTTGGTATAAGGCACATAAATATAGGAAGGATCGGAACCAAGCATTTCACGAGATATTTTTCTTCCCTTGGCAATAAGCATACTGACAAAGTCAAAGAAAGGTGTTAGCACACGAGCAGGAGAAACAGGTAAATGAATCCACTGAAGAGGGGCATCTTGATATAACACAGCTGTAGGAGTATGCTTAGAAGGAAATACAAAAAGACCCCATGGTTTAGAAAAATCACACTGAACAGCAAAGTGCAACGAGAGGGCTTTTTCAACGCGCTGGAGAGCTGCATTTCCCTCTGGCGTAAGGTTTCGTGGGGATGTAGGGTCGGAAGGTCCTTTCAAAATATCAAACAATGGTTTCAGTTCTCCAGTAGTTAATTTTAAATAAGGTCTGATCCAATTAATGTCACCGAGAAGTTTTTGAAAATCATTAAGTGTCGTTAGTGTGTCTTTTCTTATTTGAATCTTTTGGGCTTTAAACCGTTCTCCCTCTAACCGAAAACCTAAGTAAGAGTAAGGAGGAGAACGCTGAACCTTTTCTTCAGCAAGCTGTAGCCCATGAAGCTGTAGACATTGTAGTAAGGATGCATAGGCTTGTAGTACCATGCTTTCTGAAACATGAGCTAGCAGAATGTCATCCATATAATGGACAATATATACTTGTGGAAAAGCTGCCCTTACAGGCTGTAAGGCATTATCTACAAATTTCTGGCATAACGTCGGGCTGTTGGCCATGCCTTGAGGCAAAACTTTCCACTGGTATCTTTGGGACGGTTGAGAAAAATTTACTGAGGGCAAACTAAAGGCAAAGCGACAACAGTCTCGAGGATGCAGAGGTATTGTGTAAAAACAATCTTTTAAGTCTATAATGAGCTTATATGAATCACGGGGGATTCCCGCGGGGGAAGGGAACCCAGGTTGTAAAGGGCCCATGATTATCATTGTTTCATTAACCTTTCGTAAATCTTGCAAGAGTCTCCACTTTCCAGATTTCTTTTTGATAACGAAAATAGGGGAGTTCCAGGGAGAATTAGACGGCTCTATGTGTCCAAGTCTTAATTGCTCCTGCACCAATTGATTTGCCGCCTCAATTTTTTCTTTTGTGAGGGGCCACTGATCCACCCACACAGGCTCGTCATTCTTCCATTCTATCGGATCTGCATGGGTCGCAGGAGAGATCGTGGCCCCCATTAAAAATTTCCTAGTCCCTGTTTATAAACGTTCCCCCTTACGGTTATAGGTGTTTTGATCCCCTGATTATTTTTTCCTAAACCTTGCCCGGGCAATAGCCCTTGATTCATTAGCATATTAGAAACAGTTGAATTGGGTGTAAATATATAAACTCCCATCTGTTGCATTACATCTCTTCCCCATAAATTCACAGGGAGATGTGGGAGAATGAAAGGCTGAAAGTCGCCTTCATGTCCCTCGGGATCTTTCCAGTGTAAAAGATTGCTGCTTTGCCTAGGATTTTGTGACTGCCCAATTCCTTTAAGAACAGACAGGGCCTCATGACAAGGCCAGGCAATAGGCCAATGCTCTTTGGCAATAATGGAAACATCAGCTCCTGTATCTAAAATTCCAGAAAACTTTTTGCCATTGATTGTTAAATCTAATTGCGGCCGTTGAGCTGTGATTGATTGAACCCAATAAGCATCAGAAGATCCAAATCCAGTAGCCTGCCTGTCTCTTTTTGAGGCAATATTACCGGCAGGATGAAATGGGACAAGGATTAGCTGGGCAATACGTTGATTGGAGGGTATACTAATAATATTTTTAGGAGCATCAGCCATTACCTTAATTTCTCCAGTATAATCTGAGTCTATCACTCCAGGTGCAACCGCAAGTCCTTTCATAATCCAGCTACTTCTTCCTAACAATAAGCCCACTGTTCCCTCAGGTAAAGGGCCATAAATGCCTGTTGGTATGGCCTGCATTCCCATTTCTGGTGTTAATACTGTATGGGTGGCGGCACACAAGTCCAATCCTGCGCTTCCTTTGGTGGCTCGGAACAGATCCCTGATGCCAGGCCGGCAGGATTGTTCTGCTTGCTCCCCTGCATGGCCCCATAACACTGTTTCGGGGCCTGGGGCTGGCCCCTCACCCAGTTTCCCGAACTCTGGGAAATGGGCTTTCCATCAATATCTGTTTTAGACCTACAGTCCCGGGCCCAATGTGGCCCTTTTCTGCACTTTGGACATAGTCCGGGTGCCTTCTGCCCTTCACTTGATTTCTTTGGGCACTGGGCCATGCGGTGACCTATTTGCCCACACGAAAAACAGCTTCCTGGGGGTCCACTACTTTTTCTTGAATTATTTTTCTTTGTCTGCTGATATAAAACTTCCTTTACTGATTTCCCCTGCAAAGCAGCGGCCATAGATAGCCCCTGTAAGTATGATGGCCCAATATCAGCGCATATCCTAATGTAGTCAGATAGTCCACCCTTCTTTCTATATGGACGCAGGGCTGCCTGGCAGGCGGCATTAGCATTTTCGTAGGCCATTTGTTTAGTAACAATTGTGCCTGCTTCCTCATCCCCTATGATTTTAGAAACAGCTTCTAGCAGCCGAGCAACAAAATCTTGATAAGGTTCATCAGGTCCCTGTCTAATTTTTGACAAATCCTCTGTTTTTCTATTCGAGGTGGGAAGTTTTTTCCAAGCTTTTGAGGCAGCCTCACCAATCTGTGGATAGGCTTGCTCAGGGTACAACAATTGTTGATTTAATCCTCGAAAATTTCCTTCTCCCATTAGCATGTCATAGCTTATTTGTAATCCATTGCGGCGATTTCTATCTTCAATAACACTGCATATCTCCCCATATTCCGATCTCCACAGCAGATATTCCCCCCAGTCAGACAGGCATGGGCTGTAGCCTTCCAATCATTTGGTGGTAAGTATTGAGCGGCCAAACTGTCAATCATGGCAAGAGTAAAAGGCGCAGTCGGGCCATACTGCGCACAGGCTTGTTTTAACTCTTTCAATTGTTTAAATGGAAGTGACTCATGGTACCGCTGCTGATTTCCATCCTGGAAGACAGGGAATACTAGGGAGAAACCTTCTAAATCCTCTCCCTGTTTTCGTGCCTGCTGAATAGCCTGTTGTAGTGGAGACAGAGCCGTTTTCCCTCCACTAATGAGGGGCTCATAAATTGGGGCTGATGGTATAATGGGGGGCTCCACAAAAGGATTTGTGGAAGCTGGTGGTGGATCAAGGCCAGCAATAACAGAAGGAGATTGATGTATTAAGGGGGGCTGTGGATCTGCAAGATCAAAACGATCCATTCTTTTAGCAAGCGAGGCCACCATATGTTTAAGTTCCATGAAAGGCCGAAATTCCCCCTTTGGTTTTGTTACTAAGAAGGCATCCCAATCTCGATCTTGATTATATTCAAAAGCTTGCTCATCTAAATCCTCCTGATCTTCAGGAGACAGCTCAGAGTCAGAATCGGGGGCATTTACACCTCCTACAGGTGGACGATTAATGGTTTCATGACATCGTTCTGTATGCCCCATTACAGGCTCTTCTTTTGGGGATATTAATTTTAAGGCTGTTTCTAATTTTTTCATTTCATGTTCTGGATCTAAGCAGTCTCGAATTAGAGTCCACAATGAATAAGCTTCTACTGGAATCCTCTCTGCTCCATCTTTAACATATGCTTCCTGTATATGTTCCCCAACTTTAGCCCAAGTATTTAAATTCACTGTCCCTTCTTTAGGAAACCAAGGACAAATATCCTCTATAAACAAAAGAAATTTCTCTAATTTCTGCTGAGCAACAAGAATACCTCTAGCTTTTAACATAGACCTTAACATAGACACAAAGAATTGCCTACTGCTACTTTGCCCCATAATTTATTACTCTCAACGAAAAAACCCTCGCCGGCTCGGCTCCCTTACCTTATTTCTTCTTTTCTTGTTATTTTATCTCCGCGGAACTTAATTGCGAGCGGCTGCGCTTGGTCGCCCGTCCACGTCCCTGTGCGGGCGCCACTCTGCCGGAACCAGCCGGCAAAATCGCACGGTCGAGAATGTGACGACCAAGCACCTGAGAAAAATGAAGACACTCAAAAGATGGGGTTGAGAGGAGCAGAGGGAAACTCCAAAGAGCTTCTCACTACTGCCCCTTTATTATAGCTGATTAACAGTATATATACATTTTTCTAGTTACTAGCAAGCTTGAGGGAGCAGTTAACGATAAACTTTAAGAATGCCTTTGATATGGTCAGCACATTATTAAGCAGGGGAAAAACAGACCCGCATACGTCAGGCGTCCAAGAAAACAGAGTAAATGGGAAAAAGGTCATCAGGCTGTTTTTCCCGTCACGGCGCTTGATCTTAGTCAATGAAAAGGCGTCAGGGTGGCGGGACAAAGAGAGGTTTTCAGGTCCTCTCTTAGGGCCGATTGGGGGATGGAAAACATCCCGGCTCCCCGCAAGTGCTTTGTCTTCTAGATTATCAGGTCATAACTGCATACTAGGATAATATCTCAAAATAGCACTCCATTTCAATAATTTATTCAAAGTAAATAATTGCTTTTCTCCAACTCTCTTGTTCTAATATGTAGAATATATATTTATAACTATCTGCTATCTATCTACATATATATATATATATATATATGGAAAGATGGATAAAAATATATTCTCACAGTAATAAAAATCTTTATTTTATTCCATAGCATTTAATCTCTAAAGTAAAATTTTAAGCAAAGTGTAAAATACTTACTTATATTAGTCATCTACATAAGACCTGGACTGCTATGAAATATTTAGTTTTCATTTATCCCTTTTAATGAATATTCATGTTTCATTGCATACCTATGTT
Organism: Antilocapra americana; assembly: GCA_007570785.1. NCBI lineage: Eukaryota > Metazoa > Chordata > Mammalia > Artiodactyla > Antilocapridae > Antilocapra > Antilocapra americana. The sequence continues at coordinate 29,443,998 of ML661338.1, read as the reverse complement.
TGGTTAGGGGATAATCAATATAGAGCATATACATCAAATTAGATTTTTGAAATCCAAAATTTCTTAATTTGAAACACATTTGGCCTCATGAGTTCCTAATTGTGTACTGTGGATTAGCAGTACCTAACATTCATAATACTTATTTTATTTTCAAATATAATTATTACTTTTGAATTTCTTGTTATTGATTATCTCATCTGTAGAGGTCAGGTAATAGATTAATACCTTATTTTGAAAAGAAATTACCCACATCTTACAAATATAATGAGTGCAAGTATTAACCCTTCTTTGTAAATAAGAGGCTGAGAAATTAACAGATAAAATAACTTGTCTGATGCTGTATCACTAGGTCACTCCTGAATCAGCTCAGTACCTTCCCCAGTGATCATACTATTGCTTTCTTCTCTGTCATCTCTCATCCCTGTAGTATTCTGTTTAGACACAAACTCTTAATCTAAGAAATTAATTCATGCTCATACTGAGATGTTTGCAGGTGACAATGGCTTTTTTTTCATTTTTATTTATTTATTTATTTTAAATTTTCTTTACTTTATTGTGTTGGTTTTGCCATACATTGACATGAATCCACCATGGGTATACATATGAAAACACAAAATTTTTCTTAGAAACTATTAGTTGTGTATCATATGGCAACATGACAAACCTCACTGCCCATATTTTTAAAATGTGACTCCTTTCTTAGCACTTACCAACATGAGCCCCAAATCCTATTTCTAACAATTAGTACAAATCTATATTTCAGGATGCTACAATTTCTATTTAAAAAAAGTAATGTGGGGATTAATTTATCAATTACTAATGAGTAATCTTATCTTTTTATATTTGTGTTATTTTATTTAGTAATATTTCTAAACAGAAATATTTTCAACAAATTGAAGAACAATTAAGTTAAAAACGGTGGTGCAGCCATTGCAATCAGTGGTAAAAATAATTCGTGGGGAAGATGATTATCATGCTATTCATACAAATTTAAGAATCAAAGGGATTTTCTTGCTTACAATATCACCTACACATTTAACTATGTTTCCTTTAAGTAATAAAAAAAATACCAAATTTAAGTGACCTGTCAAATATGCATGTATCATATACACTGATATATCATAATTGATTAAAACTTTTTAACCTGAAAGCAAATTACATAAATACTTCTACATGTATGGTTTATTGTGATATTCTGCATTAATACATCTTTGGATTGCAGTTTATTCTTCTTTATGTTACAAACATAACTGAATAGTGTTATTTTTTAATTTCAAATATAACTAAATACAGTTATACTAAATAATTTTAAATGGGTCTTTAAAAACACATTTAAATAAATTTTCACCATTATAAATCAAAAGATATTAAAACTTCAAACTTACAAGAGCCCACAGAGCAAACTAAGAATTAAATGGAAACAGGACTCACAGGGTTTCCTTGGTGGTTCAGATGGTTAAGAATCTTTCTACAATGCAGAAGACCAGGGTTCTATCCCTGGGTTGGGAAGATCCCCTGGAGAAGGGAATGACTAACCACTCTAATAGTCTCTCCTGGAGGATCCCATGGACAGAGAAGCCTGGCGGGCTACAGCGCCCATAGGGATCTAAGCAGTTGGACATGACTGAGTGAGTAACATTAAATTAATACGAACTTATGACCTTCTGGATCCCACAGAGCAAAATTCTGAGCTTAAAGTCAAGGATCCAGGCTCACAGATGCTCCAAGGGTCCACTATGCACACTTTCCCATCAAGCTTGGCATTTGCAACTGGTCCCCGCTGTTACACTGGGCTGTCCTTGCTGGTCCTCATAGCCTGGCTGTTCTGACCCTTTCTGAAGTGCAGGGATTGCTGATTATACACTGTTTTGTGTTATTGCCTCTCACCTCCTCCTCATCTTGAACCATGAGCTGGCTCTCTGGCATCATTGAAGTGCCAACCCTAGCCCTTTGGCAGCAGATTGTTAGAGAATCTGCATTTGATAAGGTTTCTCAATTATCTATAGCTACATAACAAATCACTCCAAAACACAGATGCTAAAAAAAGTAAACATGTATGATCTTACATCATTTCTGAGGGTCAGGGAGCTGCCTTTCTGGGTGGCTTAGTTCAGTCCTTCCTAAGACTGCAATAAGATTTGGCCAAGACTTGTGTGGGTCTGGAGGACCCACTCACAGCCTGGCCAGTTAATACTGCCATGGCCAGAGGTGTCAGATCTTCATCATGGGGCCTCTTCACCCTATGGGACACCTTGAGTGTCCTTACAACATGGCAGCTGGGGACCCACAGCAAGTGATCCAAGAGAGCCAGGAGGAAGTCCCAGTGCTCCAGAGTCATGTGTGTCATTATACAGGTTGGCCTCGCTAGTCCTGGGAGGGACAACCTGGGCCATGAATACCAAAGGGCAGGCTCACTGGTGTCAACATGGGGTGCTGACCATGCCTGTTACAATTGGGGAAGCAATTTCTCCACAAGCTCACACTTCCAATGCGTGGAGACTGGGAAGGTTTCTGAGAGGTGTTGAAGTTGGGGGTATGGGACCTTCTTTAGGGCAATGGGCTGCTTGCACCAGCCAGTCCTGGAAAGGCCTTGCTCATCTCCAGCGGCAGATGCCCACATCACAACCCACAGGGTCACCATTATACCAAATGGTGTATGCAGGGCTGACATGCACAGCTGTTTAAACAGCATGGTGGTTGGTGAGCACCACTGTCCTTCCAAGGAGTTGAGGAAACTTGCTCTCCCATAGGCATTCTCATCCTTTCACATCCCTTCAGCCCTATTTCTATTTTTTTTTTTTTTTTACTGCTTTGGTAGGTGTGAAATGGATTTCCTAATTTTCATATACATTTTCATGTTTACTAATAAGACTTACTAGCCATTTAGATTTCCTTCCTGTGAAATGCCTATTTTCCTACTGCACTATTTCTTTCTTGACCATTGTCATCCTTTATATATTTTGGGTATCAATCATTTGCAGTTACATATGTTACAAATTAAAAAAAAAAAAAAACATGGTGAGTAAAACTATCAAATACTGGGGGAGATGCAACTGGTAATTAACTCCTCCACCATGAGCACTTAAATCCTGAAATATGATTACTTGGTCTCACTCAATAGCCATAGTCTTGAAGCAGATTTTTATCTGCAAACATTTAGTATTGGAATGAGGTGCGACTCCTACTGCATAGCCAAGAACAGTCCCTTGGAGGATATTGCTTTATTGTAGACAAAGATTTAAAACACCCTCTAAATTATGAAGATGTAAGGCAAATAGGCATCCTTGCCAGTGAAAATTTGTGTGTAGGTGTAGGTGTGTAAGATGTGGGTTTATTATTTAACAGCATTTGCCTTTCCCCTTTGTGCTGAGATGCTCCCAGGGAAGAGGAGCAAACCAGGCTCCATGGGGAAGACTTATTCCAGCACCTCAGGAGACCAAGGCTGAGTTCTTCTCTAGCATGGCTCACCTGGTCTGAGCTAAACCTCTGTGCAGGGCAGGGGGGGATCTCAGTATGTGAGTGTGATCAAAAAGAGAAGTGTCCTCAGAGTTCAGGGGCATGCTGCTGGGGTGATGGGAAGAAAAGAGTTGAATTAATGGGAGTACTGTAGAAACTATGAACAAATTTCCTGCCATAAGAATGTGCCAGACCACCTGTAAATCCATGTGGCAGAGACACTAGCCAAGGCGTTAGTGGATTGGTCATGCCTCTGGGTTTTCTCTCTCTCCCTGACTTCTTGAAGGTGGACCAATCTTTTTTGATCTAAGTTCCTAGTGTTCTTGCTCAAGTAGGGTGGTCAAGGAAGGCTTTTTAAATTAAGGGGATTTCCTGTCACTGAAGGCAGGTAGATGCTTAAGCAAGAAAATGAATAAATAAAAATGAGGTAATTGTATTTGTATTCCAAGCTAGTAACATGGATCATTCCAGATACACTATTGACAAAGATTTTTCTACCAACTGGGTCATTTCCCTTATAGTCTTTCTCTAAATGTCTTAACTGTATTCCCACAACACCTGCAGTTAAGCCCAGTGTTTCTAGTGATATAAGAACAAAGCACACAGCCTATCTCTGAGGAAAATGGATCCAGAGAGCAATAATGAGAGCTTTGAGAATGAGAAATCTGAAAAAAAAAAAGAGGAAACACTGTAGTTTCATAGATTCAGATATTTCAGCAGGAAATCAATGTTCAGTGACTAAACAATTTTCAAAGTTAAATTATATTTTCTATCCTTAAGGATTATCCATAATAGTTATATAATTGTAAATATATATGTATAAATATCATTGAGAAAATTTTGACATCGGTTACATCTGTCCTTTTTTCTAGTAAAATTATTTCCCATTGCATTATTAATGTATTTCTTATGCATTTCCATCATCTTTATCATAGTTACTCCCCACTGTTTCAGAAAAACAATAAAACTTCATGTTTACAAGCTGACATTTCTTGATAAGAGATAAAAGTATTTGTTTAAAAAGAATTCTGTAATTTTTTTCTTAGGCTGCTTCAATTTATAAAATGCACTAAATTTTTAAATAACTTCAAGTTACATGGAATATAAAGCATCATTAAAGAGCATACCTAAATAATTATTTGTTAATGCTAATAATACATTTGCTTGTTTTTTTGTTTGTTTACTTTTTTAACACAACATGATTAAAGGATCCTGTATATTAAGTGTTAAAAAAAATACACAGTGTTTCCCTAGAGACTGGTTTTGAGACTCTGCAGCTTTTCCAGTTTCTAAGTGTAGAGGATATTATAAGTGATTCCCCCAATAAATGATCTAGTGAAGTTGTCATCAGGCAACCCTTCCAAGTCGATCCCTTACAAAGGTCCTCCTGTAGCTGTGCCAGTAGAACAAGACTGAGTTTGGTACAGAAGCAAAAAAAAAAAAAGCTTCAGTTTTTAATCAGAGGATGAAGAAGTGTTACCTCAGGCTCCAGAGTCCTAACTATCCCTAACAGGCTGTAGGGTGGACCCTTTCTAGGGCTTAGTCAGTGGGAAGGGAAGTGAGCAGAATTCTAGTGGGGCTATTGCAGCTGTGTTGTTCAGGTTCTGGAGTGCAGTTCCAGGTACAACGTGTCTGCACATGGCCTACCGCCATCTTGAATTGGGTGACCCAGAGCTGAGGTGATGGACACAGCCATTTGGCACTAGGAACTCTGGCCAGAAGTGCCAGGTAAAGACCTCTGTAACTGGTACCCCATGAGCAAGTGAGAATGTAAGCACGAAGGAAAATAAATTTTTAGCTCCTAATAATTGTTAATAGGTTTGCTTGGATGATGTTCAGAGGGAATGTTTCCTCACAAAGAAAGGTTGGATTGCTGGAGAAGTTGGGTTGGTGTTAGTAAAACTGAATTTGGTCCACAAAAATACCAAGTAGCCTTTGACCATTACAGTAACATTCTGAACAGAGGAACCACATTCCCTGGAGTAGAGAAGTTGTTCATCTCTCCTGATTGAATGGTCTCAGTTGCCATTTAGTGACATTTGGTTTATGGAGATAGGAAAGGCTACCGACTCCAATACTTCAGCCTGGAGAATTTCATGGACTATACAGTCCATGTGGTCTATATAAAGAGTCATATAGGAACTAAATGACTTTCACTTTCACTTTTCCTCACCACATAAAAGTTCTTTTTTCATTTGATTTTAAGATGCTTGTATATTTCTGAGATTCAGGCATTTTCCCTTTGTAGTAGTTTTTCTGAGAAAAGAATTTTCATATTTCTGTTCAAATTTATATGTATTTAACACTACACTGTAACTCAAATTAGAATGCAAAAAGCAGAAGAATTGAAACAAATGTTTATTCTGAGAAAAAACCCAAGCTCATTTCCACAGACATTTCCCTGTCTTTTATTTATGATACATTCTGCCCTAGGCCTAGAATGCTGGGCCAGGTGGAGAACTGCTTGGATTCCCCTCCATATTAACAACTGAGTTATGAACCATTTAACACTGAAAAGTTGTGGATAAGTCTTAGCCAAAACTTTGATATTTTTTTTCTTTTTTTTAATTTTTACTATGGTCTCCACCATCATGGATAAAAAGATAAAAAAGCTATTTCCATCTAACTACTGATCTTTGTAAACAGAGGCATTGAAGAGGAACAAAAACAACTACTACAACAGAATAGCTTGTATCACATCTGAATGTATTAATTTGTGAGGAAAGGGAGATTCATATCACTCTAGAGAGAGTTCAGAGATTCACTCTGTGTCATGTAGGTGCTTGATTTATGCAAAACGAACATTTACTTGCAAACATGATGGGATTTCCAAAACATTTTTTGATTTGTTGCTAAAAGAAACCTAAAAATTTCTCTTTTGACTGATCATTTTTCATCATGAAATTATTTGGGTGGGTATAAAACTGGTGGGTATTAAATAAGGGCTTCTCCTGTGGCTCAGCTGGTGAAGAATCCACCTGAAATGCGGAAGACCTGGCTTTGATCCCTGGGTTGGGAAGATTCCCTGGAGAAGGGAAAGGCTACCTGCTCCAATATTCTGACCTGGAGAATTCCATGGACTGTATGGTCCATGGGGTTGCAAAGAGTTGAATACAACTGAGCAACTTTCATACAAACTGGGGATTAATTCTTAACAAGCTCTGGAATGGCTGCAAAATCATGTAGGCATATAGATATGTAAAGGTTTAAGTAGGGGATTCCTTTATAGAGGTCAACAATATGTTTCTTAGATATTAATCTCTCACACAGGAGGTGAAAAATGTACTAGTATTAAATCTCCATCTCATAATGGTAAAATTTATATTAAGAAAGTGTTATGTTATTAAAGCCCAGGAAACATTCATGTTTACCATGAAATCTTAAAAGGAAATGCATGTTTAGGATAACATAGACCAATAAAAAGAAGTCCAACAAACTTGGATTAAGGACTTAAAGTTTTCCCAGGCCTTAAACTCAAATGCTCATCTTAATATTTAATTAGTTTGCTAAAGCTGCTGTAACAAAGTACCACTAACTGGGTTGTTGGTCAGTGGCCAAGTCATGTCCTACTCTTTGTGACCTCATGGACTGCAGCTCACCAGGCTTCCCTGTCCTCCACTATCTCCCGGAGCTTGCTCAAACTCATGTCCGTTGAGTCAGTGATGCCATTCAACCATCTTTTCTGAATAAGCACTCCAATACTTTGGCCATGTGATACAAAGATCTGACCCATTTGAAAAGATGCTGATGCTGGCAAAGATTGAGGGCAGGAGGAGAAGCGGATGACAGAGGATGTGATGGTTGGATGGCATCACTGACTCAATGGACATGGGTTTGGGTGGACTCCGGGAGCTGGTGATGGACAGGGAGGCCTGACGTGCTGTGATTCATGGGTCGCAAAGAGTTAGACGTGACTAAATGACTGAACTGATACTGATACCAAAGCATTAAAGCACAATATGATGCTCTAACAGGTAATCCCCTCAGATGTTGCAAAGACAGAATTAAAAAATAAAATCATTTGATATTATCAAGCAGAAATAACCCATTACATACATGTTATCAAGGTGAACAATAATTAGTCCTGAAGTAAGAGCATTGACAGCACCATTTTTCACACATAGCTTATTCCAGGTTCATCTGATAAGATCAGGCGTTATCTAACTGGCGTTATGAAGACAAAAAACAAACTTCTCATATATTTGTAATGTGAGACAACTTTGCAATTTAGAAAAATAGTATCCTTAGAGGGCAAGTTCCTACCTTACCAAAAAATCTGAGATGCTGCAGCACTATCTCTTTAATTTCAGAGAGATGCCTCCCAGATTCTAAAAAAGATATTCCTGGGTCATAGAGCTGCCAAAAGCCTCATTCAGTTCTAAAAATATCTACAACATTTCAAAGAGGCAGTGAAAGAACTTATACTTGCAAGTTTTCTAAAGTAAATGATCTAAAAATAGGACAGTGAAGTAAAAATCTCCATCCTTGTTTATGAAGCAGAATTAAACTCTTATTTTTTTTTATCTCTATTTGTTCTTACAGAGGGAGCATTCTGCTCCAAGGCTCTGCCTGCTTTGTAGATGACCATCATTGTTCCATGTTTCTTCATCATCTTCCTTCATCCTTGTCTGCTTCTGTTTCCAAGTTCCTGTGTTTTTATAAGGACAGCAGCCGTGTTGATTTCAAACCCAAACTAATAACCTTTTTTAATTCAATTACTTTTGTAAAGATTCCATCTTTAGATAAGGCTACACACTGAATTTCTAAGGTTTAAGACATATATATATATATATATATATATATATATATATATATATATATATATTCACACAGATGTGATTGCCCTTTAGTCATGAAGTTGTGTTCGACTCTTTGTGACCCCATGGACTGTAGCCCACCAGCCTCCTCTGTCCATGGGATTCCCCAGGGAAGAATACTGAAGTGGGTTGCCATTTCCTTCTCCAGGGAATCTTCCCTCCCCAGGGATTGAACCTACATCTGCTACATTGGCAAGTGGATTCTTTACTGTCTGAGCTATCTGGGAAGCCTCTCCTTCTCTTTATATATATAGGGAGGGGCAGAGTTAAATCCATAACAGCATCATACAGCCACCTGCAAAGATAAGAGACTGAAGAAATTAACATTACACAAAGAGACAGAAGACACTGGTTGCTGGCTGGAAGTTCTGATCCAGCAGGAAAAGGAAAACTCTGTAGCTCATTTCCTCAGCTATAGGAAGTACAGAAAGGTGAAAAGAGAGAGAAGGAAACAATTCCAGTGCTGTTTACAAAAGAACTGTCAGTTTTCACATTCTTGCTACAGGAAAAGTGGAAGAAACGAGGGGTTCTTTATCTTTCAGCTCAATTTTATCAATTAGTAAAAGTAGTTAATTAGAGATAGAAGTTTAGAATTTGCACCTACAGCCTGGAAAGATCTGCAATTCTTTCTGTAGATTGTCTCAAAATTGCAGGCAAAAACTTAATTGATGAAATGTAATTAAGAATCAATGCTCTTACCCCACAGTTCTGTGAAAACTATTCTCCCCTGAGGCAAGTGACCACTTGTTAGGGACAAGTATATTATATTCTTCTAGGGAGAGGATTTTTACTCATTACAAGAGTATAAGTCTCCTTGTTTGATAAAACATAAATAAGGAAATTTACCTACCCTTTATCAACCACAAACCAAGAGTTCTGTGTTTTCATATTGATATGTTATGGAAAATACAATATGATGCGAAGAAACATGAGAAGCATCAATTAAATTTGCTATCCTATCTTCCAGTCCCTGGTGATTAAAAGATTATCAGAATGGAATATTTTAAATCTACTGGAAGTACAGTTATATCACCTGAATTTTGAGCTAAGCCACGAATCATAGACCATGTGTATTAGATGCAGGGAATGAGAAGGGCAAACAGCCAGGTCTCCATTTCTTACAGCCAATTCTTGCAAGAACCATGGCAAATTGTCACGTTAATTCCCTTCATATGAAATCTGGACTTTTCAGCAGCCAATGCTTTTATGTTGGTCCAAAACCCTGAATAGAGTAATTTCCACTCAAGTTCTTATGGGAATGTCAAAACTGTGGATCAAATAGAGCTATGAATGCATGAGAAAGACAAAGTAAACATAAGTAAGAATGAGGGTCAGGATAACAGATAAATTAGAGGAGAAAGAAGCATATACAAGCACTACATGGGTTGAGATATGAAATCCATAGATTAACAGCTAAAACAAGCAGATGAAGAGCAAACCAAAACCATTCACAATAATTTCTAAAAGAAGTTATTTCAATCAAAGTTCAAATGGAAAGAAATGCATATACTTGAGATATGTATTTATTTATTAAAAAAATTATTTCCCAATTACTACATTGTTTATGCACTAAATTTAAATAATCTGGAGTAGGACATTAAATAACATATTTTATTTTGGATTAAATAAGTGCATTAACATCATATACTAATTTTGTCATTGAAAAATACTTTTGGATCTAAATTAATTCACTATGAGGTCTCAGATATCTCACAAAAAGAATAGAATTGACAATATTAATATATGCAATGTAGAGTTTGATATGCTATTGTATAGAATGTAATTATTATACTAAAACAAATTGCCTGCTCTGCTTCAAATTATTTATTCTGGTACATACTCCAGGTATAAAATGATACAGTATATGAGAAAGACATAAATTCATAACAAAACAATTGACATCAATGCATGACACAGTTCATTATATGATTAATTTTAACAAAATGGTGAGTAAGCAGAACTCAACAATCTGATACATACAACATACAAAAAATACATATAGTATACAAAAACATGTTGAATAATAGTTTACCTGATGATAGTGTTTCCAAGCATATAATTAAAACATAAACTCCATATAAAGAATAATTAGCCATTTAAAACAGTAAGTTAGTTCATTAATTTATTTGAATAGGTATTGGTAATTTATTATTACCTAGAGGAAATGTGTCAGAGGGCAATTTTATTAAATAATACATGCTCTGGCTTTGTAATATGTGTATGCAGATAAACACACACATACATGTATGGACGCACATACATATGAATGTGTAATTTATATCTGGCTTGCTACATAAAATTAACTTTTCAAATTAAAAAATTATTTACTTTCTAAATAAATTAATATGTAGAAAGATGCAACATGTTCAAGCTTTAAATAGATGAGATGGTGATTTTTGTTGGCCTTCATTTCCCTGCAGAGAACATTTTTTAATGATCTCTGAGGAAAGATAATGATGCAGTGTCCCTAAGTGAGTATCTCATCTTGAGAGAGCACAAGATGATAGTTTTTAAATGGTAATGTGCTTGAATTAAATTTTGGCACAGTAATGAGTTTACACCATTCCACTCTTTGTCCTTGCTCCAGTCTCTGTTTTGAAAAGGAGGTATAAGGCTGTTAACAGCTAACATTGTCAGAGCCAATAATGGTAATAGAGACATCTTTTCCGAGGGATTTTGACAGAATCTGTACCATGGAAACAATCTCTCAGCAACAAAATCTAAATTGGGAAATAATCCCCAGGTCTACTTACCCTTTTTGCTTCTACTTTTGTGATTTTCTTTAAGCTCTCCTAATTCCCCCCATTAAAGAAACTCCAGGGATAAAAATCTATGACTACATTAATACGGTATTCTATTTGAATTAGAAAATCAAACTGCAGAATCAGGGCTTTGAATGTTCCCTTAGAAACAATCAAAAGTAGCACGCTCATCTGAGATAGGAGGAAACAAGTTCTAAGATGCCAGTGTGTGTTACCCAAGGCCAAGTAGCTAGTGACTGGCAGAGCTTCCAGGGAAATGCAATTGTCCCTACTCCTTTGAAAAGACTATTGTGCTTAAGCTGTAACAAAAACAGAACAAAAATTGAAGGAGTTATCCATACAATTAGGGATGAAGTGCATTTTACAAAACTTGTATTAATTTTTAGAAAGCTTGATTCTTTAAAATATTTCCTTTATGAATCTTTTACATGAATACTATTTAAAATTCATGTGATTAGAAATGTGATACTTAATTTAATAAACTTTAATATTTAGTAAATTGAATTTTTCAATATTGCATTATATATGTTAGTTCTTGTAAAACACAGCAGAATAATTATATGTAAGGAAATAATTATCTTGTTCTCTATTGTACGAGGAACTTGCTTCAAATTAGACCAAGACAATTGGAAAATTGAGTAATGATTTATGAGCAATCAATGGAATAAATGTTTCCTCTATAGATAGATATATCATTAACCTAAATATATTTTGTTATTTGATTTTAATTTGCTTTATTTATTTATTTTTATATAACATCTATTTTCTTATATGAGCAGCTGCCATCTGTTCAAGCAAACAAAAAGTCTGCAGAATCCTCTTTTAGCTTGTGCAATTCTGCACAATTGATTTCGGAATTGCTTCTGGCACCTTGCTTCTGAAGAGAAAAAGGAAGGGAAAAAAAAAAGCATGTTTTTGTTAGTCTAAAACCGAAATGTTTCTAATAAGTCTATAATGGCTCTGTCTTTGGGAAGTTATTATATATTCTATGGAGCATTATTGCTCTACAGAAGTGTTTCTGTGTACTTTTATTTAGCTATCCCCTCAGCACTATTTAATGGACATTCTATGAGCTCCTTCTGAAGTGGACCCTACTAAAATAGGCTCTTCCCTGGTTGGCTCAGACGGTAAAAGCCTCTGCCTGCAATGCAGAAGACCCGGGTTCGATCCCTGGGTTGGGAAGATCCCCTGGCGAAGGAAATGCCACCACACTCCAGTGTTCTTGCCTGGAAAATCTCCCATGGCCGGAGGAGCCTGATAGGCTACAGCCCATGAGGTCGCAAAGAGTCAGACACGACTGAGTGACTTCACTCACTCACACTACTAGTGAACAAAGCACACAAGGTCTGCTGAAACTTGTGGAGTCCCTGTCTAATGAGATACACAGAAATCAAGCAGATATTCACAAAATACAAAAATATATGTAAAATACCATAGCTCTGGTGAAACAGTACATGTAACAGTGAATCCATATAAAATAAATAAATAATGGGCTTTGGATGTAGTGCTAGTAATAAAAAGCCTGCCTGCCAGAGCAGGAGATGTAACAGACGCGGGCTCAATCCGTGAATTGAAAGGATTCCTTGGAGATGGGCATGGCAACCCACTCTGGTATTCTTGCCTGGAGAATCCCAAGGACAGAGCCTGGTGGGCTGCAGTCTGTAAGGTCACAAAGAGTCAAACATACATGCAACTTTGAAGTGGTGCAAGAGGAGCAGTTCCTTCGGAGAGACCAAGGAAATCTTCTCTGGAGATGTGACTTTTATGATAAATTGGAAGGAAAAATATAATTTGACAAAGCAGAATAATGTATGAGGCAGTGTTATCAGTGTCCCAGGTGATGGAGACAACATTAAGTGCCTTTGAACCGAAGCACGTCATATTTTTAAAAATGTAAAAAGGACAAAATGACTAATATTCAGAGAGAACAGAAAGTGTATCTGAGTCAAAACTGGAAAGGCATATAAGAGCCTCACCTTCTGTGTCATGTTAAATAATTTGAGAACAATGGGAATGCACTGATCTTAATTTTTAATTTAAGTTTTGGGGATATGGAATAACATAAATAAGATTTAAACTTTGTGTAACTATTCCTGAATACAGAATAAATAAAATTGTTTGAAAGAGGCCAAGGTACTTGGAGGCAAATTAAAAGGCTGTTGCAGAAATCCAAACAAGTTTTGGCAGTATTCTGGAAAAACAATGCAGTTTTGCATTTGGGAAAAAAAGGAGACACATGTAAATATTTTTAGGAGAAAGCAAAATTGATAGACATGTGATGATGGATTAATTAAGGAAGAATGCAGGAAAATATGATATTGTGGCTTCTGGCTTGTATCATTGTTGGATTCAGTTGTCATTTACTAAGACAGGGAATACTGGAAGATAATCATTTTTGATTGTAGAAAGATTGTGACTTACTTTGGTCTTGTTCAGTTTAATTTGTCTTTGAGTCAGCCAGGAAGTGATTCAAGCAGGCATGTGGATTGTACGTCTATGGCTAAGAGTATTTTATGATAAAAAGTTTTATATATGGAAGCAGATTTGGCTAGAAGTAATTTTTAAAGTAATTTTGGCTGACAGTATAGAACAGATATTAAAACTGTGTTCATCCCAACCAAATTTAATTCAATCACACTCTAAAATCCACTCTCAAATATGACAGTTATGAGAATGAGTAATATGTCCTCTATTCTGAAATTAGTGCTGATCTTTAAACTATTTAGGAACATGTTCAAATTTCAAGTGAAAATTCCAGTCTAATCAGGCACAAAACACAAGGTATCTGAATAGAATTCTCCTATATACTTACATATTCAAGTATAGGCCAAAATTAAGTCCCTCCCCCAAGAGAAGAATGTTTAATTGATTTGCTTTATTAGTGAAGATATAGGCTTGGGAAGCACCAAAGATGTTTAAGTACTTCAAGTACATTATTGAAGACACTTCTGCTGAAACCCTAGATATCTGTGACTGTGTAAATAGTGCAATTTGAAGGTCCCTTAGATATCACATTGTGGGAACTGTCTGATATTTAAATTTATGATGAAGGTGTCAAATTTTATCTCTTAACCAATACTTCATCATTTGTCCCTTTAATGAAACATATAGTAAGAGAATATTATGTGCACACACTGGGCATACCATGAACTGTAAGACAAGTGTTACAACCTTTGAATCACTTAGTCTATCAGAGTGAGCCCAAGATAAATCTAATGTGCCAGAGAGTGTTACAGGAGGAGAACAAACTTCAGAGTCAAGTAATCCAAAAGAAAGGTAACCAAAAACAAAGAGTGGTAAATTCTACCTGGGGTCAATTCTCCTGTACCAGTGCTTAGAGTCTTAAAAGGGTAAAATGGAAGATATGCATGATGTGTGCCTGCATGCTAAGTCGCTTCAATCTTGTCCAACTCTTTGTGATCTCATGAACCATAGCCCACCAGGCTCCTCCGTCCATGCGATTCTCCAGGCAAGAATAATGGAGTGGGTTCCCTTGCCCTCCTCCAGGGGACCTTCCTGAAGGGAATCCTCCTCCAGGGATTGAACCCATTTGTCTTACTTCTCTTATATTGACAAGCAGGTTCTTTACTACTAGTACCAGCTGGGAAGCTCCAAAAGAAAGTAAGCGGTCTTATTTTGGAAAGAATTAATTTAAGTACAGTTAGTTGATTTCAGAGATGCATTCTTAGATACCTATGTCACACCTTCTCTTCTATCCTTTATCATTTAACACTTTTGTTTCCTTGTTTCAATATAACTTTAGCTCTCTTCCACTGAAAAAAAATGGAAGCATTGAGAAAAAAATTTCTATCTGCATTTACCACCAAACCTATCAAATCTATCTGAATCTGTTCTTTGTCTTCCTTCTCACCACAATGGATCATTGTTTTCAGTCTTTCTTAAGGCAAAAAATATCCACTTGTGGTTTTTATCCCTTCCCTTCTTTATTGAAAAAGCAAGAGAGTTCCAGAAAAACATCTATTTCTGCTTTATTGACTATGCCAAAGCCTTTGACTGTGTGGATCACAATAAACTATGGAAAATTCTGAAAGAGATGGGCATACCAGACCAGCTGACCTGCCTCTTGAGAAACCTGTATGCAGGTCAGGAAGCAACAGTTAGAACTGGACATGAAGCAACAGACTGGTTCCAAATAGGAAAAGGAGTATGTCAAGGCTGTATATTGTCAGCCTTCTTATTTAACTTATATGCAGAGTACATCAGGAGAAATGCTGGGCTGGAGGGAGCACAAGCTGGAATCAAGATTTTTGGGAGAAATATCGGTAACCTCTGATATGCAGATGACACCACCCTTATGGCAGAAAGTGAGGAAGAACTAAAGAGCCTCTTGATGAAAGTGAAAGAGGAGAGTGAAAAAGTTGACTTAAAGCTCAGCATTCAGAAAACTAAAATCATGGCATCCAGTCCCATCACTTCATGGCAGATAGATGAGGAAACAGTGGAAACAGTGCTGACTTTTTTTCTGGGCTCCAAAATCACTGCAGATAGTGATTGCAGCAATGAAATTAAGACGCTTACTCCTTGGAAGGAATGTTATGACCAACCTAGACAGCATATTAAAAAGTAGAGACATACTTTGCCAAAAAAGACCCTTATAGTCAAGGCTATTGTTTTTCCAGTGGTCATGTATGGATGTGAGAGTTGGACTATAAAGAAAGCAGAGTGCCCAAGAATTGATGCTTTTGAACTGTGGTGTTGGAGAAGACTCTTGAGAGTCCCTTGGATAGCAAGGAGATCAAACCAGTCCATCCTAAAGGAGATCAGTCCTGGGTGTTCATTGGAAAGACTGATGCTGAAGCTGAAACTCCAATACTTTAGCCAGCTGATGTGAAGAGCTGTCTCATTTGAAAAGACCCTGGTGCTGGGAAAGATTGAAGGCAAGAGGAGAAGGGGACGACAGAGGATGAGATGGCTGGATGGCATCATCTACTCAATGGCCATGGGTTTGGGTGGACTCTGGGAGTTGATGATGG
Organism: Antilocapra americana; assembly: GCA_007570785.1. Lineage (NCBI taxonomy): Eukaryota > Metazoa > Chordata > Mammalia > Artiodactyla > Antilocapridae > Antilocapra > Antilocapra americana. Next base: position 29,427,969 of record ML661338.1, on the reverse strand, counting down.
ACAGGGAGGCCTGTGGTGCTGCTGTTCATGGGATTGCAAAGAGTTGGACACGACCAAGCAACTGAACTGTGCTGAACTGAATTTCTTTATCTTCACTTCAAAGCTTAGAGCTTATCTCTGATTTCTACTTCCTGTATTCGCATGATTTTGTTCTTTTGAACCATTTTCATCAACAAATACCTGGCTTTAATATCTCCCAATTTCAAGACTCTCCTTTGACTCTGAACCCCTTCCAATGAACATAACTTTTGTTGACTTATCACTTAGAGAAAATGATTTAAATTTGATTCTTTTTTAATTTTCTGGTTTAGTTTCCCCTTTCTCTTTCAAAAAACATTCATTCACATTTCTTTCTCCCATGAGTCCACTGGCATAGCTCTTGAAATCATGAATAGACTCTGGATGCCAAATTCAATGGACAGATTGAAAACTTCATCTTTTTCAACCATGAGCAGTGTTTGACAAACTGATCTTTATTTAGGTAATCATATTTAGTCTCTACACTTTTAAAATGTTCTATTCAGTGATTAGCTGCAAAGTCATATCTCCAGCCTAGAGTCTACTACTTAACTCCATGAAAGTATGTCCTTATGTCTTAAGGACTTGTAGTTAGATGCCTAAAAACACTTTAATTTGCAAAAAATGTAAGTTTCATCATCTCCCAATAAACTGATACTGTCTATGGTATTCCAATTTCAGGAAAATGACCCTTTTTCTTCTGCTTTCCCAGATCTAATCTGGAGAATCATCCTCAAGCCATCACTATCATATTTCATACCAATACATCAATGACATTGATGTCCACTGAAATGTACACCTTGTCTGACCACCTCATACTACCTTCACTGCAACCATCCTTGTCTTTAACACCAAACTTGATTCTTTGAAAATACATTGCACAATATTGCTCAAAATTTTCCAGGGTTTCCTAATGCTACTCAGACTAAAATCTAAATACCTCGTGTCACTCTTTCAGCATTTATGGATCTCAGCCACAGCTACACTTATAACCTTATCTCTTAACTCCTCCTCTTTTTCACTTTCATTTTGACACACTGGGTTTCTTGTTGTTCCAAAGATCATGCCATAAAAATTCCTATCTTGGTCACTTTGCATTTGTTTTTCTCTCTGCCTGGGAAACATTTCTCTGGGATTTTCAAGCAATTTTTTTCCCTCTCATTTTTATCGTCTAGTGTCTGTCTGCTCAAATATTGCCACATCAGGGGGATTTTTATTAATACCCTTATATAAAATAATACACACAAAAATACTTTTTTTGCTTTATCCAATTTATTTTCTTCATAAAACTTAATCAACCTTCCATTACACTCTTTAATATCTATATATTTGATTTTGTCTATTGATTAGAATAGAAGCTGCATCCACTAGAATATGACTCCAGTAAAGTTGTCCATTTTTATTCATAGCTGTGTTAATGATGCATAAATTTGAGTGTAGCACATATTATATTCACAATATTTTCTAAAATAACAATTGACTGAAAAAACAAATGGATAAATAATAAATGAAAGGAACTGGAGCGTATTATCCAGAGTGAAGTAAGCCAGAAGGGAAAACAACAATACAGTATACTAATGCATATATATGGAATTTAGAAAGATGGTAACGAGAACCCAGCATGCGAAACAGCAAAAGGAACGCAGACGTATAGAACAGACTCGTGGACTCTGTGGATGAGGGCAAGGGTGGGTTGATAAGGGAGAATGGCATTGAAACATGTTAATTATCATATGTGAAATGAATCGCCAGCCCAGGATTGATGCTCGAGGCTGGTGCACCGAGATTTCCAGGAGGGAGGGAGGTGGGAGGGGGGAGGGTGGGGGATTCTGGAGGGGAAGCATATGTACACCCATGGCGATATCATGTCATTGTATGGCAAAACCAATTAAAAATAAACTCAATTTTATTCAAGGTTTCTTGATATAAATGAATAGTTCTGAGTGGCTCTCATACATTTGGCATCACATTAAGTAATTGGTATACAAAAAGCAATGAAGACAAGATATTGTTGACTAGGGGAAACAACCATCATGCAAGTTTCTATATAGGAAAATAAGTCCTATAATTGGAGTGTGTAGCTTTAAAGTACACTTAATAATCATTTCACATGGTCTTTATTGTAAGCTTTGCAGATTTAACCATTAGATAAACTATTTACTTAAATAAATTAGAAAAAAAAAAACATTACAAATTTTGATACCTAAAAGGCCCCCAAGCAGTTCTAACACTGTCTCAATGGTCTTGTTTCTTCAAGTGGCACAGATTGCAAAATCTTTAGCTACAATTTTCAAAGCATAAGCCTATATCTTTAATATTATCACCAAAAACTCAGTACAAGAGTCTTTTGTTTAATGTCTGTGACTACATTTATCTAAAAACTGTGCACTACTGAATGCTGAGACATCTGCCAATGCAGATCTTAGATTATGCTGGACCATTTAAATCTTCATGGGGTGATTCATATAAAGTGAAAAGTGAAAGTGTTCTTATTCCGTTTCCCTCCTTCCCTGAATCTAATGATGTCATTGATCTTGCTCAGGAGCTATAATTGGGATACTTCAGAATTAGTTGACCAGGAGTTTCATTGACAGGGGAGTAATTTTGTTTCCAGAAATTCTAATCATCCCTTTGTTATTTGCAAAGCATCATATTTTTTAATCCAAATATAATGAATGGAGTATTAAGGAAAATACATAGTGTTCCTACTGTGCAAAAAGGGATAAAATAACCATCCTCCAAAATAAAGTTACAAAGGGATCACAGTACACATGAGAATATCTATTTTGCATTGGCAGTATTACATAAAGTAATATGAAGATACAAGAACAAAAGTTCACAATAAGTGACATAAGCAAAATCTTCAAAAACAAAAAGAAAGAATGAAAAAGAAAGATGAAGGGACATACAGTGTTTATAAATTTTCTCAGTAAGTGAAATGAAAGCTTAATGAAACTAATCAGTCTTACACACTGAATCATTTCAGAGAAATCTTTTGCTTACAAAGTATAGAGAAACAGGCAAGTCAGTAGAGGAAAGAATACAGTTTGAATGAAGATGGCTCCGAAAGAAGAAAAAAATTTCTAAAAATACATCTCAAAAGAGAGAGTTTTACAAACTATCCAGGGAATACCTTGAAACAAAATTGAATATCTACATTTTTGCTATGATAGTTTTTTTTTTAATTTATGTAAAATATATAGTATTTAATGTAAAGACTTTATACATTTGAACATATATTTAGCCATAAACTAAGTTCTTCATACTACATTCTATATTGAGTAAATAATACAATATATGGTGGTTAATTTAAACTGGAGACTTATGTCAGTTAAAATAAGCTGAGCAAATAAATTTATGTTATTATTTTCTTATTGTCCATCATCATCTGCATATCTGAGGTTATTGATATTTCTCTCAACAAATTAGATTTCAGATTGTGCTTCATTCAGCCTACCATTTCCCATGATGTACTCTGTATGTAAATTAAATGAGCAGGGTGACAATATATAAGGAGCCTTGATGTACTCCTTTCCCAATTTGGAACATGTCTGTGGTTCCATGTCCAGTTCTGCATACAGATTTCTCAAGAGGCAGGTCAGGTGGTCTGGTGGTCTGGTATGCCCAGCTCTTTCAAAAATTTTCACAGTTTATTGTGATCCACACAGTCAAAGGCTTTGGCATAGTCACTAAAGCAGAAATAGATGTTTTTCTGGAAGCCTCTTACTTTTCTGATGGTCCAGTGAATACTGTCAATTTGATCTCTGGTTCATCCGTCTTTTCTAAAACCATCTTGAACATCTGGAGGTTCATAAGCCACATATTGTTGAAGCCTGATCTGGAGAATTTTGAGCATTGCTTTGCTAGCATGTGAAATGAGTGCAATTGTGTTAGTTTGAGCATTTTGGGGCATTGCCTTTCTTTGGAATTGGAATGAAAACAGACCTTTATTTATTTATTTATTTTTATTAATTTTATTTATTTATTTATTTTCTTTACATTATCATGTTGGTTTTGCCATACATTGACATGAATCTGCCATGGGTATACATGTGTTCCCCTTCCAGAACTCCCCTCCCACCTCCCTCTTGATTCCATCTCTCTGGGTCATCCCAGTGCACCAGCCCTGAGCACCCAACATCAAGCATCAAACCTGGGCTGGCAATTGATTTCACATATGATAATTTACATGTTTCAATGCCATTCTCCCATATCATCCCACCCTTACCCTCTCCCATTACCCAGTCCATCTCACCCTTACCCAGTCCAAAAGACTGTTCTATACATCTGTGTCTCTTTTGCTGTCTCACCTATAGGGTTATCATTTCCATGTTTCTAAATTCCATATATATGTGTTAGTATACTGTATTATTGTTTTTCCTTCTGGCTTACTTCACTCTGTACAATAGGCTCGAGTTTCGTCCACATCAGTAGAACTGATTCAAATGTATTCTTTTTAATCACTGAGTAATATTCCATTGTATATATGTACCACAGCTTTCTTATCCATTTGTCTGTTGATGGACATCTAGGTTGCTTCCATGTCCTGGCTATTGTAAACAATGCGGTGATGAACATTGGGGTACACATGTCTCTTTCAACTCTGGTTTCCTCAGTGTGTATGCCCAGCAGTGGGATTGCTGGGTCATATGGCAGTTCTATTTTCAGTTTTTCAAAGAATCTCCACATTGTTCTCCATAGTGGCTGTACTAGTTTGCATTCCCACCAACAGTGTAAGAGGGTTCCCTTTTCTCCACATCCTCTCCAGCATATTTACCAGCCCCATGGCCACTGCTGAGTTTTCCAAATTTGCTGGATGTTGAGTGCAGGACTTTGAAAGCATCATCTTTTGGGATTTGAAAGAACTCCACTAGTTTTGTTCCTAGTGATGCTTCCTAAAGCCCATTTGATTTTGCATTTCAGGATATCTGGCTCTAAGTGAGTAGTGATCACACCATCGTGATTATCTGGGTCATGAGGATCTTTTTTGTACAGTTCTTCTGTGTATTCTTGCCACCTCTTCTTAATATATTTTGCTTCTGTTAGGTCAATACCATTTCTGTCCTTTTATTGAGCCCATCTTGGCATGAAATGTTCCCTTAGTATTTCTAATTTTCTTGACGAGATCTCTAGTCTTATCCATTCTATTATTTCCCTCTATTTCTTTTCACTGATCCCTGAGGAAGTCTTTCTTATCTCTCCTTGCTATTCTTTGGAACTCTGCATTCACATGGGTATATCTTTCCTTTTCTCCTTTGCTTTTAGTGTCTCTTCTTTTTCACAGCTATCTGTAAGGCCTCCTCAGACAGCCATTTTGCTTTTTTGCATTTCAATTTCTTAGTGATGGTCTTGCTCCCTGTCTCCTTTGCAATATCATGAGCCTCTGTTCATAGTTCATCAGACACTCTGTCTATCAGATCTAATCCGTTAAATCTATTTCTCACTTCCATTGTATAATCTTTAGGGATTTGGTTTAGGTCATACCTGAATGGCCTTGTGATTTTCCCCAATTTCTTCAATTGAACTCTGAATTTGGCAATAAGGAGTTCATGGACTGAGCCACAGTCAGATCCTGGTCTTGTTTTTGCTGACTGTATAGAGCTTCTACATCTTTGGCTGCAAAGAATATAATCAATCTGATTTCAGTGTTGACCATCTGGTGATATCCATGCGTGGAGTCTTCTCTTGTGTTGTTGGAAGAGGGTATTTGCTATGACCAGTGCGTTCTCTTGGTAAAACTCTATTAGCCTTTGCCCAGCTTCATTCACTCTAAGGCCAAATTTGCCTGTTATTCCAATGCAAATGACACTACCTTTATGGCTGAAAGTGAAGAAGAACTAAAGAACCTATTGATGAAAGTAAAAGAGTGTGAAAATGTTAACTTAAAGGTCAACTTTCAGAAAACAAAGATCATGACATCCAGTCCCATCACTCATGGCAAATAGATGGAGAAACAGTGGGAACAATGGCATACTTTATTTTGGGGGGCTTCAAAATCACGACAGGTGGTGACTGCAGCCATGAAATTAAAAAATGCTTGCTCCTGGGAGGAAAAGTTATGAACAACCTAGACAGCATATTGAAAAACAAAGATATTACTTTGCCCACAAAGGTCCATCTATTCAAAGCTATGGTTTTCCCAGTAGTCATGTATGGATATGAGAGTTGAACTATAAAGAAAGCCGAGTGCTGAAGAATTGATGCTTTTGAACTGTGGTGTTGGAGAAGACTCTTGAGTGTCCCTTGGACAGCAAGGAGATCCAACCAGTCCATCCTAAAGTATATCAGTCCTGAATATTCATTGGAAGGACTGATGTTGAAGCTGAAACTCCAGTATTTGACCAATTGTTGCAAAGAGCTGACTCGTTTGAAAAGACCCTGATAGTGGGAAAAATTGAAGGAGGGAGGAGAAGGTGATGATAGTGGATGAGATGATTGGATGGCACCACCAACTCAATGGGAATGAATTTAAGCAAACTCCAGGAGCTGGTGATGGACAGGGAGGCCTGGTGTGCTGCAGTCCATGGGGTCGGAGAGAGTCAGATATGACTGGTGACTGAACTGATCTGAACTGAACTGAACTATCCATGGTTGTCATGGAATAAGCCCTTTATGATGAATAACAACTTAGTTTCATTTTGGAGAATTTTTCAGCCCTGGAATTGTTGATAAATTAATATGCATTTTCCTATTTTTTCTACAAATTGTAAGTTATTAATTTTAAATAATTATCTCATGTGCACAGATTGTCAGAGAGCCATCTGAAAAGGTAAAGTGGAAATTTATTGTCAATTTAATGCAAATGTTTTACTATGAACCTGGCTCACATTTATAGTGTTAGCTGATATATCATATAGTTCTAAGAATGCAGAATAAGAAAATCAGAATTTCAGCTGACAGTATCATGAGAAATATTACAGAGTCCCACATTTACCTCTGAGGCAGGTATTTGTCTTACATGATAATGATTTTATGAAAAATGTTTATGGGTTAATGCAAAAAGGCTGATTTTATGTGAGATTGGAAATGATTCTATTAAGTTGATATATTCAGTAACTTATGCATGCTTTGGGGAGAACTTTTCTTTCAACTGAACTTGCAGAATCCTTTTGTCTTCTCAAATGAGTACAGTGGAACCCTTCCTTCAATAAATAGCCATAAAACTCCTTGAACCTCAAAGGAGTACACTTTTGGCCCTCACTCTTTCACTCTGAAGTGTAATGGGCCAATCATTTTGCCTTGGACTTCTGATAAACTCACCACATGGGAAAATAGTAAATTTATTCGAATCAGATCTAGGAAAAAATATGACTATGGCTTTTAGTGTTCAAAGGTAAGTACATATCTCTTAGGTATTGGAAAACAGTCTTGCCCTTTCCATAACCTCTATATATTTTTTCTTCCTGCAGTATGATCTGACAGCAAAACTGAAGTTGATTCAGTCCACAATCATTCACATATCCATTCAGCTTGATCATTTAAAATTGTTGTGTTTGATGGTATATATCTAAAGAGAGAACAAATTGAATGGACATTGTCTGCTTTTTTTCTTTATTACTTTGAGAATGTTGTAATAATTACTAGCTCTTCACAACATGTATTAGGACTACCCTCTCATGTGGCTTATATTGTATTAATAGATTCAACAGTATTTAAATAGATATAGCCAAAGAAAGCCATAGTTTTTTGAATTACTATGTTAAATGTTGAATGACATGTCCATTCTCAGCACTGAAATCTGGACCCTATAATATGCTAGCATAGTGAGCATATCTTAATTGAATATGCAGGTAATTCTTCCTACACTGACCACAGACTATTCATAGTGGATCTACGAATAGATATTCCATGAAATATACTTTGAGATGTTCTGGAATCAGCTATTTCAAAGCTTTATAATTTTCTCAAAAGTTTCCATTTCAGCATGTCTCATGTAATACTAAGTAGAAAACAGAAGCCTATAACTAGACACTCATTCAAGTTCTTCCGAGAAATCTAGCTGGATTGCTGAATTTGCATCAATTAGATTTATTTTCTCTCACCTTAAGAAACACTTCTAGATATACTTGGAGCTCCACTGATTCTCATCTTCTCAGAATTCTCTCCCAACTCAATTCTTTCCTGTGTCTTAAGTTCTCAAATCTTACTCATTTTTATTCTTTTTCTCTAAGAGTTGACTCTTCTCTAAGATGTCAAACCTGAAATCCTACCAGAGGCATGATGATATGAATAATGGTGTGATATCAACCCTGAATACAAATTGATTGTCAGAATTGTTGCAACAATTGTCAGAATTGTTGCCCTGACAGTCCTACATGACTCTGAAATCCATTGGATAGAAACTTCATGCCAAAATGTATGCAATGAACTTGCAAAGAAAAATTAATAGCAAAGATTTTCCTGGATAAAATTATTGTGCTTTATCCAAAATTTCAGTATGAAAAGGCAAAAAGATAGGACACTGAAAAATGAACTCCCCAGGTCAGTAGGTGCCCAATGTGCAACTGGAGAACAGCAGCCCATGAAAAAGAAATGCAAAAAGGCAAAATGGTTGTCTGACGAGGCCTTACAAATATCTGAGAAAAGAAGAGAAGCAAAAGGTAAGGGAGAAAAGGAAAGACATACTCATTTGAATGCAGATATCCAAAGAATAGCAAGGAGAGATAAGAAAGACTTCCTCAGGAATCAATGCAAAGAAATAGAGGGAAATGATAGAACAGGAAAGACTAGAGACCTCTTCAAGAAAATTAGAGATACCAAGGGAATATTTCATGCAAACATGGGCTCAATAAAGGACAGAAATGGTATGGACCTAACAGAAGCAGAAGATATTAAGAAGAGGCAATGAGAATACACAGAAGAACTATACAAAAAAGGTCTTCAAGACCAAATAACCACGATGGTATGATCACCTAGAGCCAGACATCCTGGAATGCAAAGTCAAGTTGGCCTTCAGTAAAGTTCAGTTCAGTCACTCAGTCGTGTCTGACTCTGCGACACCATGAACCACAGCACACCAGGCTTCCCTGTCCATCACCAACTCTCGGAGTCCACCCAAACCCATGGCCATTGAGTCGATGATGCCATCCAACCATCTCATCCTCTGTTGTTCCCTTCTCCTGCCCTCAATCTTTCCCAGCATCAGGGTCTTTTCCAGTGAATCAGCTCTTCACATCACGTGGTCATATTATTGGAGCTTCATCTTCAGCATCAGTCCTTCCAATGAATATTCATGGTTGATTCCTTTTAGGATTGACTGGTTTGACCTCCTTGCTATTCAAGAGACTCTCAAGAGTCTTCTCCAGCACCACAGTTTGAAAACATCAATTCTTCAGCACTCAAACATTTTTATGGTCCTACTCTCACGTTTGTACATGACTCCTAGAAAAACCATAGCTTTGACTATGCGGACCTCTGTCAGCAAAGTGATATCTCTGCTTTTTAAAACACTGTCTGGGTTTGTCAGACCTTTTATTCACACTCATAATAACAAAACAAAATCTTTTGTTTCCATCTCTTGTTCCTTATACTCTTCCTGTGTTATAGCTATATTGAGTATAGTTGTCAAGGTGACAAACAGAAAATGAGTATAAGCTAGGCATTTGTTCATTGGTTGGGGTGTGTATATGTGTGTGTGTCTGCATGTGTGCATGCTAGTGAGAGTGTGTGATGAGTAGGATACTAAAGCTGGATTTCCAAAATGAATTTACAGGTATGTGGCATTTCATATAAATTGTATGAGGATTGCAGTGTCACTGAGAATATTTAGTAAACATCTGAAAGTTAAAATTGCTCCTAGTCTATACTTGGAGCATAATAGATACTGTTAATTATACCCTTTTCTATAAATTGCAAAGAATTGAAATAAATTATTTAATAGTTACATTTCTTGGTCATAGTGAAGTGAGGCTGTAACAGAGAAGTACAACAATAATTTAGTTACTTAAAATATAGCAATTTCTTTCTCTTTCATGTTATAAATCAAGGTCAATATTACAGTCAATTGATGGTGCTGCCCCACAAAGACATGGTTCTTATCCTTTATGATCTCCAGCTCCATGAATTCTGGCTTATATATGAGGCTAGAATATCTTCATAATATAAATGATAGTATTTAACTTAGTCAAGAATGGTTTCCGTCTTTAGATTCCATTCGTTTATTTATTTTTACTAAGAAGGTTTTGGGGTTGACAACAGCAAGCAGTTTAGAACCTATGATAGCTAGCTGTTAAGCTATCCCTGAGTTATTATTCAGTGGCTACATCCGCAAAATTTAGGGACAAATTTACTGGGGAATAATTCCAACTTAATTATTTATTAACTGTGAAAACCAAAGCAAATTATCTAATCTGTGTCTGCTAACTTATACCAGAAATGCATGTCCTAGCTCAATGATGAATCAATTAATAGATTTAAAAAGCTGAGAAAAGTAGCAAAGCCATAGTCAATGCTCAATAAGTATTATTGACTATTGTCCACTAAAATAATAAGCACCTTGAGATAGAGTAACAAGTAAAGTAAGGGGTCTTCTTTTTTGTTTGCTATTCTATTTCCAATGCCCAAAGTGCCTGGTATGGAGTAAACACTGAAATACTTCTTGAGTTAGTAAGTTTTCAGATATTCCACTAAAATATTTTACATCACTTATATATTTGTGAACACAAATAATCCACAACTTAAAATGTGATTTAATGTAATTGTTATAGCATAAAATATATAAACAAACATAGTAGGATGAATTTAATTTGAATGCTGTATCTGCCAGTCTTTATAGTTTTATAATGTGTGAGTCCCATTTATATTAATAAGAAAATAGGATTAATACAAGCACATCTCTCAAATGTTATCTGTATGATCATATAATATGATATGCCTAAAGTGCTTAAGATGATGATTCAAAAAGATATAAATATTACCAGCGGTATTATTACTAGTATCATTATTTACCATTGGGATCATCATTAAAAGCGTAGGGGTTCTCTTTATGCTATAATTGCTGTGTTAACTTTCACTCAGCCTACTTTATACTTTTGTTGTTTTGTCTTTCATTAACTTTTAAAATGCTTGTTTCCTCAGTAGACATGTTTCATACCATTTTATATTCCATCTGCTCTCACTGGTATATGACTGCAATGAATGCCAACTGGTGATTCATCCTAGTGATTTAGAGAAACAATGTTCTTTAGATATAAAATCAAGTAAGTGTTTGTCTGTGATCAATTACTCATGTCTTACTTCCTTAAAAGTGATATTATTTAACAGGGCTGCCACCAGCAACCTCTCAGAAACCTGGTCTCCTCCGAATATCCTCTTTATTTAAATGAATTATTTTTTGTCATCATGTCTTAGAATAGCGATATTTCTCTCAGGCATTTGTTCTCTGATCCTGTAAGCACTGTTGCTAGAAAGTTTTCATAAATTATTTTGCAATTATTGTCTCTTTGTTTATTCTCTTGCTGACAAACGATAAGTCAGTGAGTTTGACTTTATTATTATTATTCAGTATATCTTTTTAGTGGAGACAATCCTTTGGAAAGATCTGTGTCTGCCATTTAAGTTTCTCTCTACAAAATCACTTTGAATACCCTCTTAATTTTATGACTTAAGGTAACCAACAAATATATGTAAACTAATTCCAGAGTGTTGGTATGCACTATGCGCTAAAGATAAGCGAATAAGGATTTTATCTGTGTTCTCCTGGAGCCTCTGCAATGGTATAGTAGATGGTCATAGAAAAATAAAATGTAGCTAGTACATTTAAAGCCTATATGAAAAGGATCTAGTTTGTTAAATTTTTTTATCAATCCTTTTATTTTTTATTTATTTATTTTTTTAGTCATTTGAATCTTTTTTTTTTTTAATTTTCTCTACTTTATTGTGTTGGTTTTGCCATACAATGACATGAATCTGCCATGGGTATACATATGTTCCCCTTCCAGAACACCCTCCCTCCTCCCTCCCGATTCCCTCTCTCTGGGTCATCCCGGTGCACCAGCCCCGAGCATCAAACCTGGGCTGGCAATTGATTTTACATATGATAATTAACGTTTCAATGCCTTTCTCCCATATCATCCCACCCTTGACCTCTTCCACAGAGTCCACAAGACTGTTCTATTCATCTGTGTCTCTTTTGCTGTCTTGCATATAGGGTTATCATTTTCATCTTTCTAAATTCCATATATATGCATTAGTATACTGTATTTTTGTTTTTCCTTCTGGCTTACTTCACTCTGGATAATAGGCTCCAGTTCCATCCACCTGAGTAGAACTGATTCAAATGAATTCTTTTTAATGCTGAGTAATATTCCATTGTGTATATGTACCACAGCTTTCTTATCCATTCGTCTGTTGATGGACATCTAGGTTGCTTCCATGTCCTGGCTATTGTAAACAATGTGGCGATGAACATTGGGGTACACTTGTCTCTTTCAATTCTGGTTTCCTCAGTGTGTATGCCCAGCAGTGGGATTGCTGGGTCATATGGCAGTTCTATTTCCAGTTTTTTAAGGAATCTCTACATTGTTCCCCATAGTGGCTGTACTAGTTTGCATTCCCACCAACATTGTAAGAGGAACCAAAAGGAAGTATATACATCTCACCTGGGATATGAATTCAGTTCAATTTTGAACTTCATGAATGTACCGTATTTTTCTGTCTGTATTTTAAGTCAGCCTATTACCAAGAAATAGGAGTTGTTTTTTTAGATACATAGTATCATTCTCTCATATTTTCTACTGAAATGGTGCAATGATGAATAAAGTACTCTATCACACTAAATTATCATAATATAATATTTTTGAGAATATATTAATTTCAAACTCTAGGAATATAATAGTCCTTACATTTGTTTTGCAAATTTACTAGTATCAATGCTATTTTTAGTTTTTTAGATGCCTCCAGGCTGTTCTGCATAGTGGCTGTATCAATTTATATTCCCACCAACAGTCCAAGAGGGATCCCTTTCACCATACCCTCTCTAGCATTTACTGTTTGCAGATTTTATAATGATGGCTGTTCTGATAGGTGTGAGGTAATACCTCATTGTAGTTTTATTTTACATCCATCTAATAATGGGCAAAATTCTCCATTCCAAGCTTCAACTGTACTTGACCCGAGAACCTCCAGATGTTCAAGCTAGATTTAGAAAAGGCGGAAGAACAAGAGATCAAATTGCCAACATATACTGGATCATAGAAAAAGCAAGAGAATTCCAGGAAAAGCATCTACTTCTGCTTCATTGACTACACTAAAACGCTTGGGTAGATTACAGCAAACTGTGATAAATTCTTGAAGGGGTGGGAATAAAAGACCACCTTACCTGCCTCCTGAGAAGCCTGTATGCAGTTCAAGAAGCAACAGTTAGAAATGCAGCAACAGATGGTTCCAAACTGGGAAAATAGTATTTCATGGGTGTATATTGCCAAGCTGCTTACTTAACTTACATGCAGAGTATATCATGTAAAATGCCGTGTTGGATGAAGTACAAGCCAGAATCAAGATTGTTGAGAGAAATATCAGTAACTTCATATATGCAGATGACACCCCACCCTTATGACAGAAAGCAAAGTGGAACTAAATAGCACCTTGATGAAGGTGAAAAGGAGAGTGAAAAAGCTGGCTTAAAACTCAACATTCAAAAAACTTAGATGATGGCATCTGGTCCCATAACTTCATGGCAAATAAAGAGGGAAACAATGGAAACAGTGACAGACTTATTTTTTAGGGGGCTCTAAACTCACTGCAGATGATGACCACAGTTATGAAATTAAGGGACAGTTGCTCCTTGGAAGAAAACCTATGGCTAACCCAGACATCATATTAAAAACAGAGACATTAATTTGCTGACAAATGTTCCTATAGTCAAAGCTATGTTTTTCTAGTAGTTATGTATGGATGTGAGATTTGAACCCTAAAGAAGGCTGAGTGCTGAAGAACTGATGCTTTTGAACTGTGGTGTTGGAGAAGACTCTTGAGAGTCCCTTGGACTGAAAGGAGATCAGACAAGTCAATTGTAAACGGAAAGCAAGCTTGAATATTCATTAAAAGGACTGATGCTGAAGCTCCAGTAATTTTGTCATCTGATACAAAGAGCTAACTCATTAGAAAAGCTCTTGATGCTGGGAAAGATGAAGGTAGCAGAAGAAGGGGATGATAGAGGACGAGATGGATTGATGGCATCACTGATTCAATGGACATGAGTCTGAACAAGCTCCTAGAGATGGTAAAGGACAGGGAAGCCTGGCATGCTGCAGTCCATGGGATCACAAAGAGTTGATCATGACTGAGCAACTGAACAACAACAACAGTAATGGGCAATGTTGAGCATCTTTTCCTGTGTTTGTTTGCGGTCACATTTATGCACTGTGTAAAATATAGATAGCTAGTGAGAAGTCACTACCTATATATAGCTTTCCACTATATATAGCATAGGGAGCTCAGCTCAGTTACTCTGTGATTACTTAATGGGGTGATCTAGGAGGGTAGAAGGGAGGCTTAAGAAGGTGGGGATATATGTAACAATATAGCTAATTCACTTTGGTGTACAACAGAAACTAACCTAACTATTGTAAAGCAATATATTCCAATTAAACAAAATATTATTGCTCTAGCACCAAGATCTAATACTTCTAAAATGACTTTTTCTGGTGTAGAATTTTTTAGAATAAATATTTAATCATATTTGGAAATTTAGAGTGTTTTATAATGATAGATTTCCATAAATGTAGGATAATTTTTTTTTGTTAGATCTGTTTTACTATTCAGAATGTTATTATAACTTACACAGAAGTTTATAATGCCATTTTAGACTTATGGATATGCTCAGTCACTCAGTCATGTCTAACATTTTGCGGCCCCATGGAGTGCAGCCTTCCATGGCTCCTCTGCCTATGGAATGTTCCAGGCAAGAATACTTGAGGAGGGTGCTATTTTTTATTCCAGGGAACTTCCTGACCCAGGGATCAAAGCAGCATCTCTTGTGCCTCCTGAATTAGCAGTGGATTCTATACTACTAATGCCACCTGGGAAGACCCTTCCTAAACATATAGAATTAGAAATAAATTTCCACCTTTATTAGAAAAACTGAAATCATAAGATTAAAATGGATTTACTATTCTGGTAATACGGTTTTTCAAAAATAATTTGAAATTGTCTTCTCTTAAGATTATCATTTGATTTATAAATTATATGACAATTTCTTTAATTTTTATTTATTTATTTATTTATTTTAATTTTCTTTACTTTATTGTGTTGGTTTTGCCATACAATGACATGAAACCGCCATGGTTTTACATATGCTCCCCCTCCAGAATCCCCCTCCCTCCTCCCTCCCGATTCCCTCCCCCTGGGACATCTCGGTGCACCAGCCCCGAGCATCAACCCTGGGCTGGCTATTGATTTCACATATGATAATTAACATGTTACAATCCCATTCTCCCATATCATCCCACCCTTGCTCTCTTCCACAGAGTCCACGAGTCTGTTCTATACATCTGCATTCCTTTTGCTGTTTCGCATGCAGGGTTCTCGTTACCATCTTTCTAAATTCCATATATATGCGTTAGTATTATTATTATTATTATTGTTGTTTTTCCTTCTGGCTTACTTCAATCTGGATAATAGGCTCCAGTTCCGTCCACCTGAGTAGAACTGATTCAAATGAATTTTTTTTTTTAATGCTGAGTAATATTCCATTGTGTATATGTACCACTGCTTTCTTATCCATTCGTCAGTTGATGGGCATCTAGGTTGCTTCCATGTCCTGGCTATTGTAAACAAGGCGGCGATGAACATTGGGGTACACGTGGCTCTTTCAATTCTGGTTTCCTCGGTGTGTATGCCCAGCAGTGGGATTGCTGGGTCATATGGCAGGTCTATTTGCAGTTTTTTAAAGAATCTCCACACTGTTTTCCATAGTGCCTGTACTAGTTTGCATTCCCACCAATAGCGTAAGAGGGTTCCCTTTTCTCCACATCCTCTCCAGCATTTATTGCTTGTAGATTTTTGGATTGCAGCCATTCTGACTGGTGTAAAGTGGTACGTCATTGTGGTTTGATTTGCATTTCTCTGATAATGAGTGATGTTGAGCATCTTTTCATGTGTTTGTTAGCCATCTGTATGTCTTCTATGGAGAAATGTCTGTTGAGTTCTTTGGCCCAATTTTTGATTGGGTCTTTTTTTTTTTTCTAGAATGGAGCTGCAGGAGTTGCTTGTATATTTTTGAGATTAATTGTTTGTCCATTGCTTCATTGGCTATTATTTTCTCCCATCCTGAAGGCTGTCTTTTCACCTTGCTTATAGTTTCCTTTGTTGTGCAGAAGATTTTAATTTTAATTAGGTCCCATTTGTTTATTCGTGCTTTTATTTTCAATATTCTGGGAGGTGGGTCATGGAGGATCCCGCTTTGGTTTATGTCGGATAGTGTTTTGCCTCTGTTATCCTCTAGGAGTTTTATAGTTTCTGGTCTTATGCTTAGATCTTTGATCCATTTTGAGTTTATCTTTGTGTATGGTGTTAGAAAGTGTTCTAGTTCCATTCTTTTACAAGCGGCTGTCCAGTTTTCCCAGCACCACTTGTTAAAGAGATTATCTTTTATCCATTGTATATTCATGCCTCCTTTGTCAAAGATAAGGTGTCCATAGATGTGTGGATTTATCTCTGGGCTTTCTATTTTGTTCCATTGATCTATATTTCTGTCTTTGTGCCAGTACCATACTGTCTTGATGACTGTGGATTTTTAGTATAGCCTAAAGTCAGGTAGGTTGATTCCTCCAGTTCCATTCTTCTTTCTCAAGATTGCTTTGGCTATAGGAGGTTTGTTGTATTTCCACACAAATTGTGAAGTTATTTGTTCTAATTCTCTGAAAAAGACCTCTGGTAGCTTGATAGGAATTGCATAATCTATAGATTGCTTTGAGTAGTATACTCATTTTCACTATATTGATTCTTCCAATCCACGAACATGGCACATTTCTCCATCTGTTTGTGTCCTCTTTGATTTCTTTCATCGGTGTTTTATAGTTTTCTATATACAAGTCTTTTGTTTCTTTAGGTAGAAATACTCCTAAGTATTTTATTCTTTTTGTTTCGCTGGTGAATGGAATTGTTTCCTTAATTTCTCTTTCTGTTTTCTCATTGTTAGACAATTTCTTTTAAACTCACTGAGGCAAAGTACAATCCAGCAAGTAATATGTTCAGGTTGAGAGGAGATAATCTGCCTTGGGTTATGACAATACTCACCATGATTGTGTCCTTTGAAATGGGTTAACACATTCAGGTATTCAATTTGTGAAGAATCTTCTTAAGAGATTTGTGGGAGGCATATTTAGGCCAACTGACTGAGTGACCTGCTGACTGAACAGCTACTAGGTATGTATTGAACACGTTTTAGAGTAAAGCACTATGTTAGAGTTTTCTGCAGGAAATTTTTATGGATATGTTAGCAGGGAATTATTTTTTCTTTTTTTTATTGGTTTTGCTATCCAGTGACATGATATTGCCATGGGTGTACATATGCTCCCCCTCCAGAACCCCCTTCTCTCCTCCCTCCCGACTCCCTTCCCCTGGGAAATCCTGGTGCACCAGCCCCGAGAAACAATCCTGGGCTGGCGATTGATTTCACATCTGATACTTAACATGTTTCAATGCCATTCTCCCAAATCATCCCACCCCTGCCCTCATCCACAGAGTCCACGAGTCTGTTCTATACGTCTGCGTTCTCTTTGCTGTCTTGCATGCTGGGTTCTCGTTACCATCTTTCTAAATTCCATATATATGCATTAGTATACTGTATTGTTGTTTTCCCTTCTGGCTTACTTCACTCTGGATAATAGGCTCCAGTTCCGTCCACCTGAGTAGGACTGATTCAAATGAATTTTGTTTAATGCTGAGTAATATTCCATTGTGTATATGTACCACTGCTTTCTTATCCATTCGTCAGTTGATGGGCATCTAGGTTGCTTCCATGTCCTGGCTATTGTAAACAATGCAGCGATGAACATTGGGGTACACGTGTCTCTTTCAATTCTGGTTTCCTCAGTGTGTATGCCCAGCAGTGGGATTACTGGGTCATATGGCAGGTCTATTTGCAGTTTTTTAAGGAATCTCCACACTGTTTTCCATAGTGGCTATACTAGTTAGCATTCCCACCAATAGCGTAAGAGGGTTCCCTTTTCTCCACATCCTCTCCAGCATTTATTGCTTGTAGATTTTCGATTTGCAGCCATTCTGACTGGTGTAAAGTGATACCTCATTGTGGTTTTGATTTGCATTTCTGGAATTCTTATGGAACCCTCAGAGGTAGAAAGAGCATAACTATCTCTTCCAAGGACTGAGCATGTTTATAGTGGTAACTCATGGCTGAATCTGCTCAGTATTTGTGGGAAAGGGGTACAGTGCTTATATTTCTAGATATTTAGGTTCCTTTGAAAACCTGTTTTAACTTCTGCTAATTAATTTCAGTGGTGCTTTTAATCTCTAGGTTTCCAGGGCTGTCAGCATTACTTATTTTGCCAGTAATGATAATGTAAAATCTTTTGAAAGCAATGCAGAGAAGTGAATAAAATAATATATTCTGGACCCAGTGTGTCTTTTGTTTGAATCCTTAATCTATTACTTTTAGCTCTGTAATTCTGAAAAAGGAGGTCTCTGAGTTTTGATTTCCATAACTGAGAAAGAGGGATAATTATAATACCAATCTAGTAATGTTTTCAAGAGGAATAATTGCATACATAGTCATAAAACAGTATAATGCCTGGCACATAAGTTTATCCAGGAAACATTGTTTTGTTTTGTCTTGTTTTATAAAATGTTTTAAAAAGTATTTATTAATTTGCTTATGACAGACCTTTGGTGTGGCATGGGGGAACATTTGTTTTGTTGAGGTATGAGGACTTCTCTCTAGTTATAGCATATGGGGCTTCACTTGTTGCAAAATGTGCTTTCTAGAGTGTGGGCTCCATAGTTGCGGTGCATGGGCTTAATTGCGCTACAGCTTGTGAGATTTTAGTTCCTTGACCAGGGATCAAGCTTGTGTCCCCTACATTGGAAGGCAGATGCTTGACCAATGGACCACCAGAGAAGTCCCTAGAATTTTATCTTGACCTATAGATAGGGAGGGGAAAAAATAGGCTAATGATACGGCTTTACTATTTCTATTACATTTTATTTATTTAAAACACAAAAAGAGAGCTGGAGCAAATAAGTTCAAATATTAATTTCTGGTTAATCTTTTTTTTCCCCCACAGTTTATTGTGATCCTCACAATCAAAGGCTTTGGCATAGTCAATAATGCAGAAATATATGTTTTTCTGGAACTCTCTTGCTTTTTCAATGATCCAGCAGATGTTGGTAATTTGATCTTTGGTTCCTCTGCCTTTTCTAAAACCTGCTTGAACATCTGGAAGTTCACAGTTCAAGTATTGCTGAAGCCTGGCTTGGACAATTTTGAGCATTACTTTACTAATGTGTGAGATGAGTGCAATTGTGTGGTAGTTTGAGCATTCTTTGGCATTGCCTTTCTTTGGATTTGGAATGAAAACTGACTGTTTCCAGTCCTGTGGCCACTGCTGAGTTTTCCACATTTGCTGGCATATCTAGTGCAGCACTTTCCAGCATCATCCATAGCTCAACTGGAATTCCATCACCTCCACTAGCTTTGTTTGTAGTGACATTCCAAGGATGTCTGGCTCTAGATGAGGGATCACACCACTGTGATTATCTGTGTCGTGAAGATCTTTTTTGTGCAGTTCTTCTGTGTATTCTTGCCACCTTTTCTTAATATCTTCTGCTTCTGTCAGGTCCATACCATTTCTGTCATTTATTAGGGCCTTCTTTGCAAGGACTGTTCCCTTGGTATCTGTAGTTTTCTTGAAGAGATCTCTAGTCTTTCCCATTCTATTGTTTTCCTCTATTTCTTTGCATTGATTACTAAGGAAAGCTTTCTTTTTCTCCTTGCTATTCTTTGGAACTCTGTATTCAAATGGGTATATCTTTCCTTTTGTCCTTTGCTTTTAGCTTTTCTTCTATTCACGGCTATTGGTAAGGCCTCCTCAGAAAGCCATTATGCTTTTTTTGCATTTCTTTTTCCTACAGATGGTCTTGATCCATATTTCCTGTACAGTGTCACAGACCTCCATCCATAGTTCATCAGGCACTCTGTCTATCATATCTAGTCCCTTAAATCTATTTCTCACTTCCACTATATTACTATAAGGGATTTGATTTAGGTCATACCTGAATGGTTTAGTTGTTTCCCCCACTTTCTTCAATTTAAGTCTGAATTTGGCAATAAGGAGTTCATGATCTGAGCCACAGTCAGCTCTTGGTCTTGTTTTTGCTGACTGTATAGAGCTTCTCCATCCATGGCTGCAAAGAATATAATGAATCTGATTTCAGTGTTGGCCATCTGGTAATGCCCATGTGTGAAGTCTCCTCTTGTGTTGTTGGAAGAGGGTGTTTGCTATGACCAGTGCATTCTCTTGGCCAAACTCTATTAGCCTTTGCCCAGCTTCATTTTGTACTCCAATGCCAAATTTGCTTGTTAGTCCAGGTGTTTCCTGTCTTCCTACTTTTGAATTCCAGTCCCCTATAATATAAAGGACATCTTTTTGGGGTATTGGTTCTAAAAGGTCTTGTAGGTCTTCATAGAACCATTCAACTTCAGCTTCTTCAGTGTTATGGGTTGGGGCATAGACTTGAATTACTGTGATATTTAATGGTTTGCCTTAGAAATGAACAGAAATCATTCTGTCATTTTTGAGACTGCAAAATTCTGAAAGAGATGGGAATACCAGACCACCTGACCTGCCTCTTGAGAAACCTGTATGCAGGTCAGGAAGCAACAGTTAGAAATGGACATGGAACAACTATTTGGTTCCAAATAGGAAAAGGAGTACATCTGGGCTATATCTTGTCACCCTGCTTATTTAACTTATATGCAGAGTACATCATGAGAAATGCTGGGCTGGAGGAAGCACAATCTTGAATCAAGATTGTCAGGAGAAATATCAATAACCTCAGATATGCAGATGACACCACCCTTATGGCAGAAAGTGAAGAGGAACTAAAGAGACTTTTGATGAAAGTGAAAGAGGAGAGTGAAAAAGTTGGCTTAAAGCTCAACATTCAGAAAACAAAGACCATGGCATCTGGGCCCATAACCTCATAGCAAACAAATGGGGAAACAGTGAGAGACTTGATTTCTTTGGTCTCCAAAATCACTGCAGATGGTGATTTCAGCCATGAAATTAAAAGATGCTTACTCCTTGGAAGGAAAGTTATGACCCACCTTGACAGCATATTGAAAAGCAGGGTCATTACTTTGCTAACAAAGGTCCGTCAAGTCAAGGCTATGGTTTTTCCAGTGGTCATGTATGGATGTGAGAGTTGGACTATAAAGAAAGCTGAGTGCCAAAGAATTGATGCTTTTGAACTGTGATGTTGGAGAAGACTCTTGAGAGTCCCTTGGGCTGCAAAGAGATCCAACCAGTCCATCCTAAAGGAGATCAATCCTGTGTGTTCATTGAAAGGTCTGATTTTGAAGCTGAAACTGCAATACTTTGGCCACCTAATGTGAAGAGCTGACTCATTGGAAAAGACACTGATGCTGGGAAAGATTGAGGGCAGGAGGATAAGGGGACGACATAGAATGAGATGGTCGGATGACATTGCCAATTCAGGGGGCATGAGTTTGGGTGGTCTCCGGGAGTTTGTGTTGGACAGGCGTGCTGTAGCTCTTGAGGTTGAAAATATTCAGACATGACTGAGCGACTGAACTGAATTTTTTTTTTTAATTTCATTGCTTTTCTAACTTTTTATTTTGTATTGGAATATAGCCAGTTATTAGTTTATATGTATAGAGTGTCATTTATGTTAGATGGAACTTGCACAAAGTTCTCATAATATACTATTTTTATTGTCTTTCCATATATATTTTCCAAATTTCTCTGATCTGCCATGTAGACCTGCTCTGTTTTTCAGGATACTAAAATCCAGTAGTGTGTGACTGCATCGTTGGGCTTCCATGTCTTTTACCTTTTGAGGGTTTAGCCAATGGAAAGCACCTGGAGTAGCTAAGAGGAGAGAGATGCCAAAATATTTTTACCCCTTTCCCCTTGACATAGGTGTGGTGATAGACAAATTTCTCTACCCACAGATACTGACTAGGAATGCTATTCCAAATTCTGTTCCTGTCACATTTCTTTTCCCCATATTATTTTTTGGAAATGGTGGAAAATCTTCTCATTGTCACTAGTCACTGGATGCTTCATTCTCTCTTATCAGTTTTCTAATTCTGTCCACTCTCACATATAACCACTTTTTTCAGTTAAACATATTTAGCGTATTGGGTGTGACATCTTTTTTGATAAATTAGGTATAAGAAGAGGACAAAAATGTGTCATTAAATATTAATACCTCTGTTATACTTACTAAGAGACTCGTAAAATGTCTTTACTCTTCAATCACCAAGCACATACTATTCATGTAACTTTATGTGCTTCAGATTCCAGGGAAGCAGAAGGATAACATGAGATTTCAGAGGTTACAGAGAATCTTCTTTATGAAAAAGTGATGTTTTAACTTGTCTCCTCAATGTGTAGGATAGGAGATAATTTCTCCTTAGTGCCTCTGCTACTTTTTTTCTATATAATAAGCCACCCTAAAACTTATCAGTATAAAACTAAAGTATTTCATTTAGATCACTATTCCATGAGTTGCCAATCTGGCCTAAGCTCAGTGTGTGCTCATTTTCATATAGGCCTTTATATTATTTTCTGGACCTGGTCACAATTCTAGGGCATTTACTGGAATAGCTGTATCCTCTGTTCATATGAGTGTGACCTTGTACCCTCCAGGAGATGAGCCAGGCTTGTTCAAGTGGAGGAGGTGTAGTTCTCAGGGAGTGAGTAGAGCTGCAAGTTCTCCCTTTTGAGGTATACTACTTGGAAGTTGTACTAATCCCTTCTTCTATATATATATTAGATTAAGTTGAAAGTCCAATTTCAAGCCATGGGGACACAGATGACTATTGTGGTTTGAAAATTTGTAGAGAATCTATGTCTATTTTTTTTTTCAGTCTACCATAGTCCTAACTCCCACAGTCAGATGAAGTGTTAACTTCAAAAGAATCAAGTAAAATTCACACAAACACATCAGAGATATCTTTTAAAAGGACAATCTGGTTTCCTTTGACTCCTTAATTGGATGCTTTCTCAGCTTCTGAATAAGTGATTTTCTCTAGTGCTGTTGTCATCAAAGCAGAATAGAAGAAATGGGCCAGAAGACTTCTTAGGGAATGTCCAAAATGTATCTTATGATTTTAAATGGTGAATGAAATTCTGTAGGCTCTTTCTACTACTGCTTATATTTTTAAAGCTATGATACTGAAATAGCCCATGATGGTGGGATAAGAACAAAGTTTGGGATAACTATACCTGTGGAAAAGATGGTGGCTGCCTCTCAGTTTCTAATCTCACTGCCTTCCCCTCTTTCTCCACGACCTTAAGAGGGCAAAGAAGACTATCTCAGAACTTTTGAAATTTCATATGAAGGAGCACAGAAAGAGAAAAGAATTTGCCTAAAGTGAAATGTCTGATATCCCTAGAAAAGGAGTTCATTAGATTTGTGAGTATGGTCAGTACAGTTGGTCAAGTCACTAATCAATTCTAACAGAATTGCCAGCCAAGAAGATGATTTCATGGTAAAAAATTTTATGTTGTCTTGAGTTTTTTAATTCCTTTAGATGTGATATTAAAATTTTAATATTTAAAATTGTGTCAGCATAAAAATGTGACCATCATTGTCTTGGTGGGAATATATTTTGTATTAGACACAGAGTTATGGAGGTTTGAACCCTATTGTAATGTTCTTGCTTCTAAAACACATGTACATGATAAAGTCCACATGAACCTCTACATCTTAGTATATTACAAATTTTAGTGTAATGGTCTTAACAATAATTTTGTTATGTTTATATTTTTAAGTATTTGTTTTAATTTCCCTTGAAACTCCATATGAGATGCTAATGTGAATATGATAAAATGCATAGTCTGATATATACATATATATCAGATATATATGTTTATATTTTATTTCTTTCCCATTTGAAATTTTCTAGTTGCTCCAAGGAAGTAAATTTCTAAGAAGTTTCATCTGAGTTTTGATTCCAGAATTTATTTTGCCCCTTTATACTTGACGGAGTCATAATATATGCACAAACATGTTCTTATTCATTACATACATTTTCAGAGTTGAAGATTTCGCCTTTGGCTATGTGTATTTCTGAGTAAGCTAATGATGATAGACACTTAACAAACACACACACACACACACACACACACACACAAAAGACATAGCAAAAAAGATAACTTAGATAAGAGAAGCAAGGTAAACTAGGGAAGGAAAGGAGGCATCTACTTTCGTATTCACTGTCTCCTTGGCTACTTATTTCTCTCCTGTCAATACACATTGATAGGCTTTATTTTCACAAAGAACATTTGTCTAGAAAGATGATGAATGCTGTAAGAGAACATGCGAATTTTTATATGAGCATCAGTTCAATTCAGTCGCTCAGTTGTGTCCAACTCTTTGTGACTCCATGGTCTGCAGCATCCCAGGCTTCCCTGTCCATCATCAACTCTCCAAGCTTGCTCAAACCCATGTCCACTGAGTTGGTGATGCCATCCAACCATCTCATCCTCTGTCATCCCCTTATCCTCCTGCCTTCAATTTTTCCCAGCATCAGGATCTTTTCCAATGAGTCAACTCTTCGCATCAGGTGGCCGAAGTATTGGAGTTTCAGCTTCAGCATTCCATTCAGTTCAGTTCAGTCACTCAGTCATGTCTGACTCTTTGCAACCCCATGAATCACAGCACACAAGGCCTCCCTCTCCATCATCAACTCCTGGATTCTACCCAAACCTATGTACATCGAATCGATGATGCCATCCAGCCCTCTCAACCTTTGTCGTCCCCTTCTGCTCCTGCCCTCAGTCCTTCCCAGCATTAAGGTCTTTTCCACTGAGTCAACTCTTTGCATGAGGTGGCCAAAGTACTGGAGTTTCAGCTTCAACATCAGTCCTTCCAATGAACACCCAGGTCTGATCTCCTTTAGGATGGACTGTTTGGAACTTCCTGCAGTCCAGAGGACTCTCAAGAGTCTTCTCCAACACCACAATTCATAAACATCAATTCTTCGACACTCAGCTTTCTTAACAATCCAACTCTCACATCCATACATGACTACTGGGGAAACCATAGCCTTGGCTAGACGGACCTTTGTTGGCAAAGTAATACCTAAATTGCTGTCATCTTTGTTCTCTGTGGATTCAAACTTATTTTTCCAAGGTTGATTTTATTTTAATTAAGATTTGATTTTAAGTTAAAATTTAATGAGGTAATTTCTCTTTCCTCATAATTGAAGCATAAGGATAAGCTTTCTCCCTTTTATCTCAAAACAGTATTCGAGTCTTGAAAAAAATTTCTGAAAATAATTAACTTTTGAGGCTTGCCACCTATTTTTTAGCTTGGGGCTTTTCTTTTTGATCACTTACACTTACTGCTTTTTTCTTGGAACCTCCTGTGAATCTGCAAAAGAAGCTTTTCCTTCAAAGATGAGCAGAATTTTTTCATAATCTTAAATTCACACCCTTCATCCCAATTCACATAGATGTTTTGCCACATATGCAGAAATATATCAACAATAGATGCCTAAAATTGAGCACACATTTGCTTTTCTTCTGAAATAGTATTTTATTTATAGGCTTCTATTGCCTGACGACGTGCACGTTTATTCTTAAAAGGAAGATGAATAGAGTATTTAGAGAATAAATAGAACATGCTTTTTGTTATGCTACTGAAAATAGCAAATCACAATAATTAATTAATTTGTCATATATGAACTCACAGCAAGAAGTTTAGCTCTATTAGTTTCAACTGAATTATAGTCAGTTTTTAAATAAAAATTTTCAAGAATTCAGATCACTCTTCCATTTAACATAGATTTGCATTTAAATATCTTTCAACATTGTTTCTAAATTATTTGTTAGTCAGTGAGCAAAACTGATGGTTATTGCATTAAAGTTTTAATGAATAAGGTTGAGAATACTTAATATAGTTTTGGTGATAATAAATATGAGTAGATTATTAATGAAAAATGCAGAATATGATTTTTCACTATTACTGGAAGGTTAAAGAATTCAGAATTTTACAGACCATGAAATGGAAATAACTTCCCCACTATTTTATTAACTAATGCTTAGATCTGTATAATCAGCTCCACTTTTCAGAGCATGTCTCTTTTCTTGGTGACACTAGATTGACATCTCCATCCATTCATTAGGCTATTCAATAAAAAATACCCAGGTAAGAACTAGATCATACGATGATTAGCTCTTGATAAGATGCCTTATTTCATTAAGCAAATACATCAACATCTCTGAAACTGGAAGAAGTGTGAATCTGTTTGCTCCATCTTTTTTATAAGTTAGATAGTTTATTAGCATGATGGCATCCATAACAGGAAAACAAGGGGATATTTAGAGTAGTATATGCTTCACAAATAGCTGTTCCCCATTGATTAGACAGTTGTACCTTAAAGTATGCTTTTTCCTATGAATATTTAAATCTGAGTATACAAACACACTCAGATAATGTATGAGCAGCCCTCTACATTTTCAAAATATTCCATTATATAGATGCCAACAATGACTTGGAATCAGTATATGAGCTTCTGTTTATTTAGCACAATATTATTTTAGCTTTACCCTTGGCAACATTTAGAACTTTGCATCAGTGGAAAGCTATCTCAGCACTTAAGAAATATTTGGATTTAGATAGATTTAAAATATTCTGGGGAATATTGGTGTAGGGGGTGCATAAGGGAGGGCCATCAAGGGTTACTCTGACTTACCTCTGTGATTTAGATGACTACATATGGCAATAAAAGAGATAAACAAAAACATATAATTTGTCCAGCAACCAGAGAAAGGGGTATGTACCTGGTGTCAGCATTGCCCATTTCTCTTCTTTCATATTGGTAAGAGGTGCTTCAGTTTCAGTTTGCCCTCTTTAGAATTAGAATGGCTAAGGGCAGGAATGATGTACAATAACCATTCCTGGAACTAGATTTAATTGCTTCTAGGCCCCAAAGGTTTCAAAGCATCATGTGGAAATTTAGAAGGTAAGGGCTCACTCTGACCTCAAATCTCTATTCTTTCATTGTGTTTTCTCTGCCCAAATTCTGTGCAAGGAAATAGAACAAACTTCCCATTCTTACCTGCCTTCAAGGCAGAATCTTTAACAGAAGATTCAAAATAAATTATTTCAGCTTTTGAGGAAAAGTAGAACGGATATAAGATAATTCTGTACACATTTCCAAATTAATTATTGTCAAAGGCAAAGTAATAACAGAACATACATAATTCTGTTTGTTCTGATTGGAATTTCTCCCATCACATGCAATTTTCCCACCTGAGGAGAAATGACCAACAGAAATATTGTTCACATTTTTGCATCTCAGTTTTGCTCTCTGTGAGTTTTTGAACATTATCCTAGCATTTTGCTACCTTTAAATAATTAGTGAAATATGTCTTGGCTTATTTAATTATTTTTATAAAGTATAGATTATAATATATATTGTTATTTAATAGTAAGCATTAAATGAAAGTTTCCATTGTTCCATCCAGCCTATCCTTGATGTTTATGCCATTAAAGAATGGTAATGAAGCACCAAGACTCACTACAATTACAAAATAAGTGTCTGTTGTATGTGCTCTACTAAACAGCTTATTTTATACTATATCAGACTATACATTTTTAATACTTTGTTTTAATATATTGCAGTTTTGTTTTACTTTGCTTTTGTCAGGTATTAGATGGTTTCAGTTTCAAGTATTATTATTTAGAACTTCTCTGTGTAATTTTAGACACCTCCCACATTGCAGATAGAACTTTCCAAAACCTTTAACAGACCACTTTGAAAATATATATATATATATACACACACATATATAATGGAATATTACTCAGACAGAAAAATGAACAAGATCTTCCCAACTGCAATAAATGGATGGACCTAGAAAATATTAGACTAAATGAAATGTCAGACAAAGAAAAATAAATACTGTATAGTTTCACTTTTATGTGGAATCTAAAAAATGTAAAAACAATGAATGAATATAATTCAGCACAGAGTCATGGATACAGAGAACAAAAAGGTCATTGCCAGAGGGGAGGGGTTTGGCTTGGTGGAGAAAGACATAGTTGAGAGAGAATGAAGTACAAGTTTCCAATTGTAAAATAAGTGAGTCATCAGTATAAAATCTACAGTGTAGGGAATATAGTCAATAATTACATTATATTTTCATATGGTGATAGATAATAGACAAGGTGATAGATAATAGAATAGACAAGGTGATCACTTTGAAATACTGAATCATTATTTTGTGTTATAGAAACTAATATAGTGTTACAGATCAATTATACTTCACAAACAATTAAAGAGATCGGATTGTGATTATCAGAGGCTGGAGGTAGGAAATGTGGAACCGGATGGAAGTAGTCAAAAAGTACAAATTTCCAGTTATAAGATAAATAAGTACTCGTGATACAATGTACCATATGATAAATATAATTAACACTGCAACACATTACATATAATGGCCAGGCCAGCACCAGAACCAATGGGGAGTGAAGAGCAAGAGAGAAATAACATCAATTTCTAGGGTCACAAAGTGTGGGACACAACTGAGTGACTGAACAACAACAGCATTATACATAAAAATTAAGGGACTAAATTTTAAGAATTCTCATATCAAAAAATTTTTTTTCTATTTCTTTAATTTTGTATCTATGGGAGATGACAGATGTTCACTAAACTTATTGTGATAAATATTTCATAAAGTATGTAAGTCAAATCAGTATTCTGCACATCTTAAATGTATACAGTGTTGTATGTCAATCAATTTCAACAAAATTGTAAGAAAATATAATGGAACTATAATATTAGACACAATTAAGCATTGCCATCACTAGGTAGATATATTGGCCAAATTATTTTAAACGTGTTGAGAAAGAGCAAGGAAAGCAAACTGACATGGCATATGAGAATCTGGACTTAACTGTGAAGATATATCCTGGAATGTCCAGTTTGATCAGGGGAGAGGGTATCTGGATGCACTTAGTATACAGGTCAATTAACCCACCCCAATGGAGTGGTTTAGCAACAGAAGGAAAGAGGACTAAAGTTAGTCCCTTACTTTTAGTGCTTAGACTACTGGTACATAGTTTGGAGTTAAACTAGCAATACAGACACACAGAAAACCAAGAAAAATAGCAAGGAAACTATAAATCATACCATCCATCATTTTGAGTATATTGAAATAAGTTACTGTGAAAGCAGAAGCCACATTTTTGTGAAAGGATATTTATAATATATATTAATTAAAACTTATTGCTATCAGAATTATGTGTATATACATAAATATATGTATATACACACACATGTGTGTGTGTTTAGAAATGACAAGAAAATAAAAATATTTAAAAGAAAACTGCTCTAGACATGAAGTGGCAATTTCAGAAATTAATTGTTAATAAACATTAACTCACATAAACATTAGAACAAGAATACTTTATTTCACTACTAAATTCTTCAAGAAAGTCTAGAGGAAAGAATGAAAGAATTTAAAGTGTCTTGAATTTTAAATGCTGGCAATAATAATACTAGCAATATCCCATCAAACAACAGCAACAAAGAGTGCAAACCAGATGTTGGTGCATTGCCATTTTGAAAATATAGATTTAAATAATTTGTGTTTCTATTCCATATAAATTGCCTTCAAGTGGTATTTGTTCTTCAAAAATATTATTAGTAAATTTATATATATTTAAGTCAGAGAATGTTTTCTTAGATTTAGTCAGTTATCTTCACCTTCACTCTACTGCTGAGGTGTCAGAAAATAGTCAGCTGAGAACAGTGTAGTGATTAGGAGATTGTAAAAATAATTAAAACAGAAGAGGAGAAATGTATTTACTCCTTTGTGTTGGCTTTGGTTTTGATTGGTACATTTGGTACTGATGGCGTAAAGTCTAGTAAAATCTCACTATCAAATTCTTTGAGAAGCAAAGATCATTGCATGTAATTTTAGTTCATTGTGAGGATTTTTAAAAGCAAACCTGGAAAAATTGACTTTTTAAATAATTTTTAAAAGGTCTTTCCAAATAGTGACTGATGATGATCAACCAAAATTCAAAACTCTAGGCTATAATCAATATCATGTTGAAGGTATACACTGTTATAAATTTGAGTATAGTTATTTTTGTTTACATTTGTTTTAATCTCCTATACATTTATCTTATTTTATGAAATTAGCCATTGCATCTAATATTGAGTCTGATATTCCCCATTTGTAAAATATTTGCTGCTTTTCAACAAAGTATAATGCACTAATCTAGACACATGGGATATTTTATTGAATATAATATATGAAATACCTTTGCTTTGTTACCTAAAGGAAATAGTCATTGCTGAAGGAGGTTATCAAGAGGCTGTGACTGCTGGTTGACCTGCACACTGGACTGAGCAATTGGAGGCTCTACACATACTCTCCATCCTTGGAAAGCACCTTCTGCCCACCATACCACACCAAGACGGTGTCTTAAGAACACAGCTTTGAGAGAGTAAGGTATGTTGATACCGTCTGGAATGAATACATGACTAGACCCAGGTAAGTCTTCTATAGAAATGTCTAAGATTTTGGTGGGTGAAGA
The DNA here is from genome assembly GCA_007570785.1 of Antilocapra americana. NCBI lineage: Eukaryota > Metazoa > Chordata > Mammalia > Artiodactyla > Antilocapridae > Antilocapra > Antilocapra americana. Next base: position 29,397,183 of record ML661338.1, on the reverse strand, counting down.
AGGAGATCTTATCTTACAACTGGGAAAGGAGATCTCATATGCAAGATCTCTTGGTTATTAAAACTGCCACCTCTTAATCTGGAGTGGCCTGACTCTTTCTTCGGTCTCTCCTTGTCCTACATGCTACGAAACAAAAATAATTCCAGTGGAAATGAGCAGACAACAATTAGATGAAAAATTGTGTATAATGTTGAATGATAGTATTTGCTGAGAAAATGTTAATTTGAACATGTGTGGAAAGGAGAAATGGGTTAGAAGGACTGCAGTTTTAAATACTAATAGACTGTTTAATAAGGGCTTCCCTCATAGCTCAGTCAGTAAAGAATCTGCCTGCAATGCAGGAGACCCTGGTTCAAGATTGTTTAATATAGTCCTCATCTAGAAAGTGGCATCTGACAAGATTTAAAGGAAATTACTCTGCTAACTTCATCAATATCAGGGGAAAGATTGTTCTAAAAGAGTGATCAGTCAGTTCAAAGGGAAAGAGCTTAGCATTTTTGAAGGCATAATAAGAAGCCCAGAATAACTAATGTGACATGAATTAGGACAATAGAGAAGAATAAGATCAAAGAGTTAGCATGGTTCTCAAATGATACATCATTTGGGAGGACTGACTCTCACTTTGAAGAGCAGTTGATAAATTTTGAATCAAGAGATGAGATGCTCACACTTATCTAATTGAAACAAATAAGCAAAAGTAAAAAGAAATGCAATCCATTTTGACAGTGAAAGTAGATGGTAGGAGCAAAGACACTTAGGAGCATATTGCAGTAGCATAGGCAAAACTTTTGTTATTCAGCTGTTCAGTCGACACGACTATTGACAACCCCATGAACTGCAAGATGTCAGTCTTCCTTGTCCTTCACTGTTTCCCAGAGTTTGCTCAAACTCATGTCCATTGAGTCTAAAAGGTAAGACTTTTATACCAGGATTATATCAGGAAATGTGATGAAAAGTCATTATATTTTAAGTCAATTTGAAGGCATAGTCAATAGGATTCTCTAAAACACTGAATATGAATGAGAGGAATGAAGGATCACTGTAAGGTTTTGGTCTGTGCAAGTAGACGGATCAGTTACCATCAGCCTACATAAAAGAGGTAGAGAATAGGACAGATTCAGGAGTGGAAAGTATAAGTTAAAATCTGGACATATCTCACTTAATTAAATGCACATTGGAAATTTACAATAGCTTTATATATATATTTATATATATATATATATATGTATTTGGATTATAAAAGAAGAGGTAAAGGTAAGTGTAAATTTGGAAACTTTCCATTTACATTTGTAATTATTGATACATCTATATCAATATAGAGATACACATTTTATCCGTAGATAAGAACATCAACATTTAAATAGGGGGGAAAAATGTTCAGGCTTGGATTACTCCTAAATAAAGAGTTAGAAAGAAAGAAAAGAGTAAAGTATTGAGAAAAGAAAACCCAAAATAATGAAGAATCTTGGGAGCCAATTGTGGTACTTTATCCAGAATAAAGGGAATAATCAACTGGGACCATTTCAACCCTGGCTAAGGTAAGATGCTGTTACTTTTTTTTTTTCTTATTTATTGGCTTGTTTTTGTTGTTAATGTTATCTTCTTTACTAACCTTGATTTTTAAGCTGTTGGAATCTATTTCCTTTGTCAGATAACAGGATTGAATGTGAAAGAATTCAGATTGTGTTAAAGTTCTAACAATGTAGGTGAGTTCCTCTCAATGAAAAATATCCAGATGTGACTATAGACAGATATTATATTTTTCTGAAAATTATTGAACATTAAAATAAAACAATGATTAAGCTTTATATTTGGAAAATGGTGATAATTCAAATAGATTTTAATTTAAAGTAATGGAAACTAATATTATCAAGTTTAATGTGTATATTCAGTGAGATCAAATTAACCAAATTCAATAGGGTAAATATTATCAATATTTTCCTGGAGAAGTTAGACAATGTTTTACTTGTCAGTTTGGAAATGGGAAAATCTAATCTGACTCCCAAAGACATTATTTACACCGTAGGAATTTTAAGGATTACTGGAAAATTGTAGTGAGAATTAGTATTACATAGACTTGGTAATTTCTTTGATTGAATCTGATCCAATTTATAGAAGATACAACCATATATCTATTTAAAATATGAAGTCTGTAGCTCTGTCCTTATAAAGACTCCAGTAATTTATCAGTGATTTTCAGATCAAGGAAAAGAAGAACCCTAAAACTAAATTCATTATTTAATTGCTGAAAAAAGTATGTAGTCAAATTAGCAATTATTTATAATCGAGCTTAAAAATTTAATGTCTTTTCTAGTATCATTATGGTTTTCTCATAGTAATTATGGATCACACCTGAAGCTTGGTTCATTGTGGTGCTCTTAGTATTTATAGCATGTAAAACCAGGCAGGGAATGTAGGTGCCTATTCCCCTAATTCTGATCGCCCATAATCTCTTCTCTTTTAAGCAGACTTTACTCATACTGTAATTATGGCTCTCCTTAGAATGTGTTTGCTTATTGTCACTTATCCCTCTAGTGATTATAGAATAAAGTGATTATAAGAGGCATTAATATATATCAAATTCATTTCTTTCTGACTACCTTAAGCCACTCTATATAATCCTCCTCAAATATTTGTCTGATTTATGCTGGAAAATCTCTAGCAATAGGGAAAGGAATTATTTTTAAGTGAAAACAAATACTTTCTGAACTAAAAGTTTTCTGTTTTCTGGGCAATTCCAATTATAAGAAAATTTTCACATATTTTTTAAGTACCCAGTATATCTTTGTTTTCTTAGCATTAAATTAAATGTTTAATATGTGTTAGCTATTGGTGGTAAAGTTATTGAAATAGTCTTTGTCTTTAAGTATTTTCCAATATAGTAACATAATACAATACATAAGGGTCAGTTCATAATTTGATAAATGTTAGCTATTTTAAAAGAGCTGGTAACAGACTAGTCAAAGCCAAACTTTTATATAAATTCCACCTAGGAATCACCCTGGGCATGACATTTGCTCTTCAAAGGAGGAGTAATACAAAAAAAGAAAAGGGTATTTTATGGCACAGAAACTGGGTATCATGTAATCACCTCGTGAAGATTCTTTTAGTTTAGGTTTCATTCTCCAGGTTAAACTAGGGCAAGTTTTATGAATTGCAGTCTTTCAAAATTTGCAAATGATTATTACACACAATTTTCCCTCTTTATTTATTTCCCATGTCTCAGGGTGTCTGTAGTCTGTTTTGGGGACCATCCCAATTATTAGCAAAATTTTTACACTCCTCAAGTTTTCTTATCCTCAATCTACATCTCACTCTTTTTTTTTTTAAGAATTCCTCAAATACAATGGCTTCCAACCTTCACAACAAAAGTATCAGCTAAAAAACTCCAATAATTTATTAATACACATTTAAAATATTACCCATATAATTAATATATTCCATGAATTATCTAATCATAAAAAGGAAAGTCAGAACTATCATTTCTCATTCTGAGAAATATGCTATTGTTGAAGGAAGGTTTAGATTTTTTTTTAGCATCAACACATTACTGACACATACTTTATTCTCAGATAAAATTCACTGATTGACCCCATAGGAAATAATTGTACAAAAATTTAGTTAATTATTCACAGATATATTTATAATATTTTATATTCCAGATCTCACATCCTAATCAATGGGTAGACATCCGTGGCTAGATAAACACTCGAAGAGCTTGAAGCAGAAAATAACAATTGGTACCAAAGTTTTTTATAGTCCCATGATATTCTAGTTCCAAATTACATGCAATAATTTAGCTGCTTTTTCCCTGAGTAAATCATGTTTTACTTTTAAAGATGTTTAAAAAATGTTAAAAGCAAGGTGAGAAGTACTAATAGGAATCAAATAAAATGAAATTTATTTTTATAAATACTATTTTATTTCATAAAAATACAAAAATATAAATATACATTTATAAAAATATGAATGAATTAACACAAAGACATTCTTCAACTTAATAAATATGGCAGTAATAGTCATTCCTATTTCTTTAGGGATATATTTTTTATATTAATTTACAAAGCAGTTGCACAATGTTTCATTTAAATAGTAAAGGTGACTGTAAGTCAGTAAGAAAACATTATTTATAAAGTTCTTATATCTAAGAAAAGGCACAAAAAGCCTTTTATGTATATTTTATTGATTATTGATGTGATATACTTTCCTTCAGAGATTGTTAGGCAAAGAGGGTGAACTGGTTATTATTACTTTTTAAAATCTATATCATTCATATTCATTCACAGAAACTTACTGATTAAGCAAACTCTTACTAAGACAACACCTACGTATTGTTTGTAATTTTAACTTTAAAAATTTCCTCCAAGGAAGAGAATGCAGGCCACTCCGTCTAGTAGCAAAGAGAGTTCTTCCACCAACATCCGTGAAGTCATACCATACTCAATCTCTGTCACTATCATCACCCCCATACATGTCAGCAAGTTTTTTAAAACGAGGCCCCCAGTCACTGAGATAATCATAATCTTGGTTGCAATCTGCTGTAAGAGATTCCAAAGAACTGAGGGAATCTGCGATGGAATCATTCCCTTCATAGGCATAAGTTGCCAGTGAATCGTAAGGAGGTGCACTTGGGTCTGAGTCATTTTCTTTTAGTCTTCGATGGATAAAATCTTGTACGTCAATATTTTCCCACAGAGGTACAGTCCTCCTTATCTGAAAAATTGTTTCAGGCATTACATCCCTTCTAAGTTTACTATCTTCTCTTGCTTCTGGATTTCTTAAAGTGCCGATGTCAAAAGCTTGGGTATCTTCTTCCCCGCCGCCTTCATCGTTATAGGTCACGATGTTGTCCCGGACATCGTCTTTTGAAATTATCAGAGGTTCCTTTTTTCTTTGCCTCTTCAATGCAGCAAAAAGCACAACTAAAACTATTAACAAACAACAGCAACAACAAACAAATATAACAAAGAGACAGAGAGAAAATTGTGAGTTTCCATAATTCTGGTTTAAATACAGCACACTCCTATGTTTGTGACCTTAATGTGGTGAAATAGGTGTTAATTCATTTGTATATAAAGACCCTGTACAAATACAGCATGATTTGGGCCAAAGACTGGATGTACTATATTGATAAAACAAAACAAAACAAAAGAAGCAGATAATACAGTGCCATTTACTTGCTTTTGAGACTCAGTCTTCTATAAGCATTGAAAAACTTTAATTATGGCTAATGCATTTAGCCAACTGAGTATATAATATATCATTTTTCCTCAATGCACATTTGTCTCAAAATATTAAATAAAATTCTAAAACTACAATCATTATTATTACAGGAGAAATTGAGCACAAATTTTATGTTAATGACTCAAGGGGGTATATGCAAAACATTCAAATTTATGCATATATAAACATGCATGCCTTATATGCATATATGTGTAAATGTGTGTCATGTGTATTGTATATACAATTGTATACACACATTATAGATATGTATACACACACATATATCATGGTTTCATCCATTCCCATTATTGACCTGGTTTTTAAAGTCTGCTTAAAATCTGAAATATAATTCTATATGCTACAATATTAAATTCAGACTTAACTCATCCTTACCTTCTACTCATCTTACAGAAATTACCTTGTTTCTAAGGACTTTCTTGACTTATACAGCTTTCTTGACTTATACAGTATTCAAGCTTCGAGGCTGATTTGTTAATTGTGGTCCCTCTGCATACACTATGGACCCTCCCCGCATATGATATGCCTTCTTATTTCTTTAATACTAGTGAAATTGAAATTATTATGCATATATTTGACAACAAACATTTGCAAGATAACTACATTGATAAACTAAAAATTACATTCAAAAATGTAAGAAAGACTATGCAATTTCCAACAAAGTATGTTTTCCATTGGAAATGTACCAAGTCCATAATTTTATATATAAGAAAAGTTAAAATTATATAAAGAAAAATTTCCCAAGCATACTTATACATTGCAGGGGAGAAATTAAAGCAAATTTTCTCTTACTTTAGGAAAGTTAAAATGTTTTGTTGGTATTAGTGATGCTTCACTGAAAAATAAGAAAAGCGTTGGCTCAAATTCCATTTTTCATTTTTTCCAATCTTTGTTTTGAGATTACAGAAACTAATTTTCATTGAGATTGCACTTCACATGGCCCTGATGCCCCTGTAACTACCCTTAAGGCCTGTCCAATGCTATTGTTATATTGACCAATGCACTTGCTTCAGCTTCTACTAATTGGTAGAAAGAATACAAAAAAAATCGTTAGAAATATCTTTACTCACTTGCACCAAGCAGGCTTTTGGTGCTGAGCTATATTCAGTGTCATGCTGTACACATTACAAAAAACTATCCATTACAAACAAGACATATCTTTACTCACTCCTATTAAAGGATGAGCACATTAATTAAATCCAATATAGGTCTGAAATCCACCAATCTAGTGAGCCATGAATCAGAAAAAGAGGGTTCTTTCCAAGTTTAATATTGAATGAATTAATTTACATGTGTGTACTCAGTTACTCTGTCATGTCCAACTCTTTGCAACTGTATAGACTGTAGCCTACCAAGGTCCTCTGTCCGTGGGATTCTCCAGGCAAGAATATGGGAGTGGGTTGCCCTGTCCTCCTCTACGGGATCTTCCTGACCTGAGGACTGAACCCATGTCTCTTACATCTCCTGAATTGGCAGATGGGTTCTTTACCACAAGCACAACCTGGGGAGCCCAAACTAATTTATAAATTCTATATATATATATATATAGCACAACAACTGTATAGTCAAATGGCTTTAAGGGTTTCTTAGCTAATATAATGTTTATGCATTTTCACAAATGGCCCTTAGAATCTACTCTGAGTATTTTCTCCATTGTCAGGTCAAAATTACCTGCTTCTTTTCCCTCAACTGAGGTTATTAATCTGGGGTATATGAATGCAATTCAGAGAAGCTAGGATAAGGAATAGAAAAAAAAAATGCATCATTATTTTTACTAATTTGTAACCTGAACGTAGCACTTTCTGTGATAAATATCAGCGTAAATTGTAGTGACAGTAAGAGTATGGTGACTATCAAACCAATAGAAATTATAGATACTTTATATTTCATTGTAGTTAGGACATACCACAAATGATCATTAGACTTGCACTAAAAGAAAGCATATATAAGCACGTTTTGCTTTCCGTTTGTTTAATTTGGATAAATATATTTCCTTTTGTATTACATGTTTTATTTAAGAAGTTTAAATTATTATTCTAAAATGGTCCATAAGTTTCATTTTCACTACCAAAAGTGTTCAAGGAACCAAAGGGGTTAAAAAGTCCTGCCCTAGGTTTTAAGCCCTGCCTTGTGTCATGGATATAAACAAAGAACTACATTTCTTCAAATTGTGAAAGGATAAGCCTCAGATATCACGGCCCTTGTTATATCACCACCTTGCAGAGCCAACTCTCCTAACTATAGAAATTCAGCAACTACGTGCAGCCATTAGTATAAAGGCTTGAAATAATGGCAAGAATGCTTAAGAAACTTTATAATAAAGCCTTATGAATTAGAACACATTCTGACTAAAATAATAGAAAATAATTCCATGTTTAGGTAATAAATTGAAAGGTAAAATATAAAACATGTGTGCCCTCCATATTGCCCAGATCAGAAAGATGGCAAACTTTTCTGAATAAAAGAGCCTTCTAGAATTTCTGCATAGAGATTTAGTTGAATAGTGTTATGATATCTAAACTTATTTTGGCAGATGAATAGTATTCCCTCATATGTATGTCTTTTTATGTGTGTATTATATTAATATTGAAATTAAAAAAAAAACAAGATACATATTTCCATCTTGTTCCAAATTAGAGAAGTAGAACTATTTTAGCAAATAAAACAGCATGATATCAGTAGCTCTTAGCTGAAAGGGTAAGCCAAAATTTAATCTCCATAGGGATACAAAAATATTTTACAGAGGAGTTGAAATTTCCAATAGTACGTGGACACGCAGACTGCTGCTGCTGATGGTAGTAGTGTGTAAGTTCAAAATCACCCTGATAAACTGTTTTTCTAAGTAGTTGGGCCATCATAACTGGGACAAATGTTTTCCCCTCAGTTGCATCAGCTCCCGGCTGAAGTCCTGCAAGCATATCTGGCCAAAGGGATTTCATCCAGATAGGTTTAAGGGATTTGCAGTGAAAAGGAGCCAACACATATGAGCACTGGAACATAAATTTGGCTAGTGCCCCTGCCCTAAGCATTCATTTTGGATGAGTATTTGATGGAAACAAGTTTTGGGGGAATGTTTTACAGTGGAACAACCGTTTAATTGAATTAAATTGTTGTCCTCAAATAAAGCATTTGCAATTGGAAGCATAACTTGATTTAGAAAATACTGCTGAACTAGGTATGGCCACAATGCCATAGTGATATTTTAAAAACTGCACTTAAACGTTTTCTTTGGTGGATTGAAACTACATATAACAATAATGACATTTATTGAAACTACATATAACAATAACATTTATGAAAAAATGTCTATATTATTGTGACAAATGCCCTGGTTAATTCCATGTGTGAAATACATGGTAATATTAGGAATATTATTTGTAAAATGTCTTTTGTTTTGAGAACAATGGTTAGAAAGGTGGATTCTAACAAAGAATAATCTGGGTTTGAATGATAGTTAGAACCCTTTCTGAGTGAGTGACTTTGTAGAAGTTATCTAACCTTCTGTAGAAGAATGAAAGTACTTACCTTAGAGAGTTGACATAAAACTTTAATCAGTTATTAAATGAAGTACCCTTTGAATTGTGACCATATTAGTTCACACTAAACACTGTACATATATAAAATGTACTTTAAAATATCTGTATATATCATTAGGTATTATATCCTTGTTTTTTGGTCTCTTGTAGGCTAGACCTATCCCCCTTCAAAAATTCATTTTTTTTCAATTGGAAGAATTTTAATAAGAAGCTCAAATTTTCCCTCTTTAGCTATAAAGAAGAGTGTTTTTCAGTACACAATCACTGGGTAACGAAGAAGAGAATTCCTTGAATTGAATGAGTGTATCTCAGGGGCAGAGCATCCAGGGCCATACTTACCAAGCAGGATGATGACACAGAGAAAGATAGCAAGGACAGCTCCAGTGCTCAGGCCAGCAGAGAGGACCAAGGCTTCGGCGTTGCAGGACTGCATGTTTCCTTGACTATCACAAGCACACACACGAATGGTGAGTGTGCCAGTGCTGCTTTGAATCGGATAATCATTGTCGAAAATTAAAATTGGCAGCAAATATGTGCTCATTTTGTTGCGGCTGTACCCATCTTTTCGAGTCATGATTCCTGCTGTATTATCTGTTGAAAAAAAAAAAAAAAGTCAGACCAGTCTTTTAAATTTTGCCTCTTAATGTTTCATAATATTTGTCTTTAAAAATGCTCTGTACCTTTATTGTCTACAATGGTGAAGTTTGGATTGAGGGGGAATTCTGGCACTGGTTCAAAGAAGAATTTGTGGCCTCGGGGAGGATCATCTTTGTCCATGACACTGACAGTCTGAATCAACTAAAACCGAAGAAAAATCAATTAATTAGAGCACAAAAAGCAACTCTTGTTATTACAAGACATTTAAAATCAGCATTTGGGCTTTAAATATATCACTGAAGCTAAACAAAAAAAAAAATCCATTTTGAGAAAATTTTCCAGTGTTTTTTATAGCTCTGTCTAATGTAACTTATTTAATGAGGAATAAAAAATGTCAATCAAGTCTCGGTTTGCAGAGCATCTCTATGAATCATTGTCTGCTTCCTGGCCTCTATTGTATCCAAGAAAAGAAGTCCAAAATTAGATCACATCAATATCTTTTGCCTTTTGACTTGTTAATATATACTACCAGTCCATTTTATTATGAATTGGTTACCAACATCTTGCCTCCACTAGACAATAATTGTTTTAAAAGCAAAGAACATAACAGATGAATCTTTAAAAAAAAAAAGTGATTATCACAACCACTTCTAGAGATTAAGGAAACTATAAATATAGTTTTGGAAAAATGAGCAATATGCCATATAATACCAGAAAGCAGAAGATTTTAAAGCTTTGGGGTACCATAATTACAATGAGATAACACACTTTATTCAAAATGTTTGCTCTTCATTTTAATGGTAGCTGCAAAATTTAGAAGAATATATGAATAAAGCCTTCTAAAGTTTTGTAATACACTGTTGAATTTGAGATATTATAGCACCTCTCAGCTGTGCGCCCTGTAGGTCAGAGCTGTGCCACAGTGGGAAGATGGAGCAGCAAATGACAGGTTGGGCAGCGAAATGCTAGTGAGCATTTTATCGTGGACAGAATACAAAGCCACACATCGGGGTGCCTGTTTTCCAGTCCTGGGTCTGCCAGCTGTGTGATTTGTAATCACAGTCATTTAATTACCATTACTTTCAAATTCTATTTTACAAAAACAAATAGTTTCTCCACTTCCAGGTATCATAGTCCAACATTCTGGGATGAAGAGTTAGTAGAGTGTCGCAGTAGTTTAATGTATCCATGATCGTGGTTATCGTGTGCCCTCTACGTCCATACCAGGTGGTTCAGTGATAAATATTAGTGTCAAAAGTGAACATATTCTGCATTTTCCTAAAATTACTTTGGTGATGTCTGAAATATTACTTTATAAGATGACCTTGTAACTCTTGTGCAATCTTTTTTATCTCACTAATATTAAATCGGAAAAATTACAAACAAAATATAACTAATCTCAAACCAAAATGACCTGATTGAGCAACTGAAAGTGGCAAATGTAATCAGCAAGACAATTACTATGATTTCCTTTATATTAACACAGGTCAATTTTATTTTCTTACTTCATGTTTATTTAATAATATATTTTCATCCTATTCATGATTATATATCAGTACCAGTATAATTATGAATCCAGGTAGGAACTTTTTATGTATGTGATATCTATTATGTACCTGATATATAAATTAAAACACATATTAGAATTTTCCTATTATATCGTAAATTATATAAAATATTTTAAAATTCATATTTTTAAGATTATTGTGGGTTGTTTGATATGGGAGATAAAGAACTGACAAGGTGAATTGACAATAGTTTTCATGAAAAAAAATAGTACAAGTAAGTTAACGCAATGTCATTTGCCTTGGTGAAGAGTAAAAATTTTTTTAAGTTTATAATAACTTACCTGCCCAGGTTTTGCATTCTCACAAACAAATGTTTCATAGTACATGGCAAATTCAGGAGCGTGGTCATTTATATCTAGAATTCTGATGAAGACAGGAATGTGGCTACTTTGTTTTGAGTTATCTGCAGTGGGAACATGTGTAAGAATTTAGTCTCATTTTCAGAGTAGCAGTGGTATTGTTTGCCCCATTTGTAGCTTAGCAACACATCATTTCTAGGGTATTCACTTTCTGATTGGGTTGCTGATGTATATTTCAGCTTTCTTACAAGGTTCAGGTGAAAAGCATGATAGAATGAGGAGAATATAATTGAGAGTGAATATTATTTGGAAGATATTCTTTTCTTAGACTGATTATTTTATGATTAGATCATGTTTGATTCTACAGTAAGATGTAAAAGAAAGCCAAGTTTAAAATAAATGAATATTTGGTAATCCTTAAAGTAATTAAAAAATCCAACACACTCTAAGTAATTTCTCTCAGTTCTAATGATAAAATCATCCCACTCAGGAAAAAGTTTATTTAACACTATTATTTTAAGACTTTGGTGAAAAATAATGTGCTCAGATGGATGTATTTCTAACTTACTTATTTCTGTAGCTGTGACAGTTATATTGTGCCAAGGAGTAGATTCCCGGTCTAGAGGCTTCAGAGTGAAAATAGAGCCATTTTCTGAGTAAATACTGAAAATCCGGTCCATGTCAGTATGCCGATCAACAGAGTACCTAGCAGGAAAGAGACTTATCATTCCAGGCACTGTTTTAAGATTACAGCTCATCTACCATTTCATAAAGTTAGAGGCAGTTCACACAATGGTCTGATAAAGGTGACAAGTAAAATACTGATGATTTTCTTGAATTTTTATTTAGTGTAATTTTCATTTAGACAATTTGATACATTTTACTGATTTCATTATTACTATTCTATGATTATGTGTACTTCAGAGTCTTTATTGACATTCATGAGTCTTTTTGGCAGCTTTTAAGTGAGTTTTTAATAGTCACTTGATTTATTTATCCTATCATAGACCTATTGCAGTACTTGAGACATATTAAACAGCCATATTAAATTTGATAGAATCACTTCCATTGGATAAATTGAAATTAAGTTGCAAATAACACATGAAAATGTGTGTCCACAGAGTCCTTATAAGTGGATATGTAGAGGATATTGTAAAATACATGGCTCTTGAATGATTCTCTGTTCAAGGATTATTTTAACTGAATCAAAGGTCCCCATCCACTCTCTCCCTTTAACTTATTTCAAAAAAACTGAAGTGACAAAGGACCACAAAATTACATGACTGTGTCTCATCAGGGATGTATATAAGATGTTATCCTAAACTTTGTATTATTCAGTGACAGGCAAAATAATGCCCACCCCTCTCCAATGGATGTCTATCTCCTAATCCCTGGAAGCTGTACATGGTTTACTTTACATGGTAAAAATAACTTCTCAGGTGTAATTAAGGCTAAAGACATTGAGATGGGAGATTAAACTTGATTATTTGTGTGTGTTAGTCACTCGGTCCTGTCCTACGCTTTGCGACCCCATGGATTGTAGCCTGCCAGGCTTCTCTGTCCATGGAATTATTCAGGCAAGTATACTGAAGTGTATTGTCATTCCCTTCTCCAGATGGTCTTCCTGACCCAGAGATTGAAACCTGGTCTCCCATATTGCAGGCAGATTCTTTATTATTTGAGCTACAAATTAATCCTATGAACCCTTAAAAGTGGAAGAAGAAGGCAGAAAAGTAAAATTCTAGCTTACATGAAAATCCTTAAGTTACATTAGGCCGTGTTAGACTGTACTAGTTACCATTTTTGCATATTTTAAATTTCTGCTGTTGAATGTTTAATTGAGCCATGTAAGAACCTAAGTGCATCTCATGTATTAATGGGAATCTTGGTAGAAACAGATTTTGATTCTGTAGATCTAGTATGGGAGCAGTTATTCTGCAATTCTAACAAGCTTAGGTGAATCCAGGTTGTAAAGTCCATTGACAAGGTTCTGTATATCAAGGTTATAGACCATGGGATTAAACTGGTTAGAATAAGGACAACTAAGGGAACAACAAGGCAGAGAACTAACAGACTAATCAGCATCCAGTGGCATCCTTATTTTTCTAGGTCTCTATTAAAGACACTTAGCAAAGTGAACTCCCTTTTAATCTGGTGAGTTTGGGAATTAACAACTCCGGTTATGACTCTGTAATATATCGATTGTTGGTCACTGACTTTGACAAAAATTAGTAATAGATATTTAGGTTTCTAAACATTGTGAAAAACATTGGCAATTTTTGACATATTGCATGAAAATGGATATATGTAAAGGCTATGTTTTTATGTGTGGGTTATTGTAATAAAATACACATGACAGTCTACTTTTATAAGAAATAGGCTTAACTTAAGGGATTTATTATTTCAAATGCACAAATATAGTTCAAAATGAGTATTTGGGCATGTGGAAGTATACATATTAATGTATATATATTGGATTTCATCTTAAGATAGAATAGCTAAAAGCTTTGTATATTTATTCTCAGATTTCTTTCTGTACTTCACTTCCCAGATATGAAACCAGGTCAGTCACCTCCTTGTTATCCTTTGGACATGTTGTACAATGGACAATAGAGATATATGGAAATGGTAGTATCCCATTATTTTTGCAAATGGAGTAGGAAATGGCAACCTATTCATGTGTTATTGCTTGAAAATTCCATGGACAGAGGAACCTGGTGGGCTGCAGTCTGTGTGTGGGTTGCAAAGTTGAACATGACTGAAGCAACTGAGGACATTTTTTGCAATAATTATGATTGCAATTTTTCTGCATAGTTGTTATAAAAAATTTGGAGATTTTTTAAAAACCCAAGTGACATGTCGTCCCTGTCCAAGAACACCTATCCTTCTGGTGTGGGAAATCCTAAGTAAATAGAGAGTAGTATAAAACCTAGATACAAAAATAATTATGTAAGTGCATTTTAGTGTGTATGTATACATGTATGTATGTGTATATATATATGTATATATATGATATATATATATATATATTTATATTTCCTAGAGACAAAAATTATTTTGGGTTATAACTAAGAATTCATTGTCAACAAAGGATCTGAGATAGTTCTTTTTTTTTTAAATAAACATCAGTGTATTAAAATCAAGACTAAAAGTCATACGAAATTTTCTCTTTTTAATTTTTATTGCTTGATGGTGACTGTGGTTTATTTGCTAAGTCAGGTTCAACTCTTGTGACTCCATGGTTTGTAGCCCACCAGGCTTTTCCATCTATGGGATTCTCCAGACAAGAATAGTGGAGTAAGTTGCCATTTCCACCTCCAGGGGATCTTCAGGAGCCAGGGAACCAACTGGAGTCTCCTGCTTTGCAGGCAGATTCTTTACTGTTGAGCCATCAGAGAAGGTCTTTTATTGCTTACATAGTATAAACATGAAGCAAAATAGAGTGTTTTCTATCTCTAGGTTTCAATTTTCCTAAAATTTAGCCCTTAATGTAGACTGAGAGTTATTGGAATATTTCAAATTTTTTTTTCCTAAAATACTTAGACTAAATTTTGCTTATCAATATAAACAATCCTAAAAGAAACACAAAGAAAATAAATAAAAGAGCACAATCCAATCATAACTATGTGTTGAATGAAACTCAGTTCATAATATTCACCTTTATTTTTTTATCCCCATCATTGAAAGTTCAGTAGCTAACCATAATCTGCTTGTTGCTGAATAGAACTCTGATTTCTTCCTATCATTTACATTAGAGATTAAGAGGGAAATAAAAATTTCTTTGTTCCCATCGTTACTTGCCCTAGAGATCTATGTGGGAGTTTCTGAGATTGTGGAATAATTAATAATTTTTACATTATATAAATCTAGCTTTGACTTGGCACTTGTGTGGCATCAAAATAAATCCGTGTTTCTGGCTACCCTACTCTTAGGTTCAACCTTGAAAGGTACCATCTTCAAGTTAAGAATTTATGAAGAAGAATCACTTTGATGATTTATAAATAGTTCACTTTAGTATTAACACTGCAAACTTCTGGGTGTATATTTAAAAGTTTACCCCACTGTAAATTATGTCTTGCCATTTTTCAAAGCCCAGAGATAATTTTCGTTTATTTAGCAACCACTGTTCTATTTTGAGCACAGAATAGGATGTTCTGGTTTACCTGTTAATAATAAATATACCAGATTACGACAAATGATCAAAAGGAGGCTGATAAACACTTAATGTGAGACAAAACTGTCTCTATGCCTCAGCAGATGGTTTAATACAACAATTTTTAATTGATCTTCTTATATTGAATTTTAATCATAAATTTAAAAACTCATTGGCATGATTTTTTTAATGAATACCTTATGCAGAAATAGGAGCCAATAATATAGGCAGCAAAAATAGCAAGGTTAAAAGGTCACAAGAAAGCTGAGACTGTGGAACCTAAGACCTGGCTCGAGCTTGTTTTCTTTGTTGTTGTTGTTTATTTGTTTGTTTTTCAATTTCTACAATTAAGAATCAAACACACACATATATATGCATGGCTGAGTCCCTTTGCTGTTCCCCTGAACCTATCACAACATTATTAATCAACTACATCCCAACATGAAATAAGATGTTTAAAAATAAATAAATAAAATAGATAACCAATAAGGACCTATTATTATCACAGGGAATTCTGTTTATATTCTGTAATGACGTAAATCGATATATTTATAGGTATAAGTAAATGTGCTTCCCTAGTGGCTCAGACTATAAAGAATCCTCTTGTGATACTGGAGACCTGGGTTTCCCCCCTGGGTTGAGAAGATCTCCTAGAGGAGGGTATAGCAAACCACTCCAGTATTCTTGCCTGAAGAATCCCCATGGACAGAAGAGTCTAGCATGTGACAGTCCATGGGGTTACAAAGAGTCGGACAGGACTGAGTGACTAAGCACATCATCACTCTTTTGTACACCTGAAACTAATGCAACATTGTTAATCAGCTATACTCCAACTAAAAAAAAAAAAAGAGAGAGAGAGAGAGATTCTTGAAGCAAACACAAAGAAGATCCCTGTATTTTCACCTACTACAAAAATGTCGGTTACATTACAGACACCAGAACAAATCAACAAATAAGTAATATGCAGAAATGTGTCAGAGATAGCATTCCTTTGCCTTTTCTGTATCCCAGGTACATCTTATACTAAGTCAATATGCTTAGGCTATGAGTTTGTTAATCATTTTTTCAGCTACTGCTTTCCAGAAATGTGTCTTCCAGCTATAAATTGAAACCATCCTTGAAAAATGTGGCTATACTGCCTGAACAAACAATTCATGACATTTTTTGGAAATACCAGTGACATAATTTTGAAATTACCATTATTTTACTCTCTGTAATGAAATCAAACAAATATTATGAAAATACTAATATATATGAAGGCATGTATTCCAGTTTATGGTGGAATCATGTATTTTACTGTGATATAACTAAATTTCTCACCAGCAAGTTTGTTTTGTACTTCTCTGCATGACTGCTGTAGAACTGATTTCTTCTAAAATTTGTGGAATATTAAATATGTTGAGCATAAAATAGGTGTGAAATGAGACAACATACTCTTTCAGAAACTGTAAAGCTATAATCAACCTTAAAACTTAGGAAATCCAGGATAACTAATGAGGTAACACAGAGTTGACAACAGCTGCTAATTGTAACCAGAATCTTACGTTGCAAGTGGCAGCTGTATTTCAGAAAATATGTTTCATGGACAGATTTACTGGTGGGTGAGAATTACTTCCCAAACTTTTCCTGGTAAATATTTCTCCATGATGTTTATCATAGCCTATTCCGGCTCTGGGGATCTGTCATCCTTCTAAATGATTCAGACAAACAAAAGAGTCAAATATTACAATGTTGTCTTCTGGTTAAATTACTGATCATTTTTCACACTGTAATTGAATATCTAAAGTTTTTTTGTTTTTACATACCTTTTTATGCTAACAAGATGAGGTCAATATTATATTTTCAGGCATGGCCTTATATTTTCTCAGGTTTGGCAGTATAATTTTAGAAGGATAATTTCAAATTCATTTGTTCCCCAAATATTTTTCTTCCCTTTGTCACAATTCTTGAGATTTTACAGGTAAAACTACGGTTCATTGTTTTTTTAAGATGTAAGTACCTTATAAAAAGGCTTCTCTGGTGGCTCAGTCAGTAAACAGTCTGTCACAATGCAGGAGACCTGGGTTTGATCCCTGGGTTGGGAAGATCTCCTTGAGAAGAAAATGGCAACCCATTCCAGAATTCTTGCCTGGAGAATTCCATGGACAGAGAAGCCTGGGTGGGCTACAGCCCATGGGATCACAAAGAGTCAGACAAGGCTAAGTGACTAACTTTCACTTTCACTCTAGAGCTTCCCTCATGGTTCAGATGGTAAAGTGTCTGTCTGCAATGCAGGAGACCTGGGCTTGATCCCTGGGTTGGGAAGATCCCCTGGAGAAGGAAATGGCTGCACACTCCAGTACTCATGCCTGGAAAATCCCATGGATGGTGGAGCCTGGTAGGCTACCATCCATGGGGTGGCAAAGAGTCAGACACGACTGAGTGACTTCACTCACTCACCCTATAAAAGTAAATATTTCTGGTAGAGCTATGAATTTAAAACTGTGTGAGCCACTTTTATGTATCATAAAAAAGGTTGCAAGTTTTACTATCAGTCTTTGATCAAGAATTTTTCTTCTGAAATTGTATCATGTGGACATTATCAGATATGTGTGAGATATAGACACACACTATGAGTCAGACACAATTGAGTGACTTTCAATTCACTGCATATATATGTGTATATATCCACGTATATATAGACAATAGAAGTTTATTAAGGAAGGTAATGACATTAGCAAATATTTACAATTAGTAAAATACATAAATCCATAAATATTACAGTAGTTCTACTTAATAATAAATAATTAGGAGATTGATAAGTTGTTTGAAAGATGAAATACTTGATGGAAGTAGAATAAATAGCACTGGTGTATCTACTGAGGGGATAATTATAGACATCTTATTTGCTGTAAAATTATCTGTGCAATACATTTTTCTAAAATGAATAGCTATAATTATATAATCTTGAAAACTTGAAAGCTTGAAAAGGTATGAATGTTCTCACAGATAAAATAACAAGGACTAGATTTACAACCTGTTTCCACACTAAAAACCTGATGAAATTTATGAAACAATTATTTTTGAAGTATTAGATACCAGGAGACAGAGAGGGTAATTCCTGGGGAAAGAGGAAGAAATGATGTAATCCTTAAAAGTAGCTTTGGCCTGGGAGGGCTTCTAGGCAATAACACAGGAAGTGGGAGCCCAGGTGAAGCCTGTCAATCCCTTGAGTTCAAGAGATGATTCTGAGGGTCCAAGGAGACTAATGTGGGCTACAATTTTCTGGGTAGAGGACTTCAGGGGATAGAACTTTACGGAGAACCACAGAAATATGAAGAAAATTCCCACTCAACTCTTCGGCTGAGTACTGGTCAGAATACACATGAGAACAAGTAAAATCTACAGCTTCCATAGATGTAACCAATTATAAGGTCCGGCAGGAGCAAAGTTGAACTGGCATGTATCTGGAAATAATTCTAGTTCCCACCAGCCAAAGTGGAAAATTCATTACTCGTGAGGCTTTGTTGGACTACTCAGAAATGTCTTACCTGATTTATGGGGCAAAACCAGTTATAAACAAGGGCTGCTGAAGCAAAAGCCAAAAGGTTTAAGCTATTTCAAGTAACTCAGCCACACATCTGAATACAATTCAAGAGTATGAAAATGTAAAGCTGTCACACGCTAAACATGGAATAAACACAATATTTTTTGTGAAATCAGAAATCACAGGTAAGTATGGAATGAGAAATGTGACTGCAAACAAAAATCTGTCAACTAAAACTAACCCAGATATTTCACAGCTGACATAATTAGCTGATAATGATATTTTAAGAGTTATTTTAATGCATTATGAATATTTAACTTGGAGAAGCAAATGGCAACCCATCCCAATATTCTTTCCCAGAGAATCCTATGACAGAAGAGTACAGTACAGTTGCAAAGAGAGGAAAGAACAAGGAGATATATATATATATATATTTCATAAAACTTCTAGAAAAGAAACTATAGTCTGTGAGTTGAAAATCATCATCCTCTGATGGAATTAAAGCAGGTTAGGTATTGCAAAACAAAACAAAACAAAAGGTTAGTAAACTTTAAAAGAAGAATGAATGGGAACTATTTAAAATGAGTAAGGTGAGGGAGATTAAAAAATTAGAGCACCAGTGAGCTGTGTTGCACTTTCAAGAGACCTAACATAATTAAAATTAAATGATCTGACAGAGAGGAAGGTAGGGCAAAATTATTGAAGAAACAGTGGTCGAAAAGTTTTCAAAGTTTGACAAAAGTCATAAGCTCACAGATTCAAGAAGCTTAATAAACTTCAAGCACAAAATATATGATGCATATTATAGAAAGTCACATCATAATCAAATTGCTTAAAGCTTTTGACAAAATTTAAATGCATCCTAAGAAACAACTAAGTTATTAGGACAAACATAAACATAAAGATATTTCAAAATATTTACTTTAGATCTAGAAAAAAGCAACAACTACCCTCAATCTAAAATTCTATACCCAGCAAGAAAAGAATGGTGAAATTAAAAAAGGCAATATAGAAGAATGCAAAATAAAACACAGTATTAGTCAAAACAAGGCAGAAAATAGGAATGATGAAACAAAGAAAAGATAGAGCAATGAGAAAACAAACAGCAAGCAAACATGAGGTATATAATAACTGAGATAAAAAATATACCAGAAGGAATCAATAGACTATGTGATACCAAGGATTTGACCAGCAATCTGGAAGACAGAGCAGTGGAAATCATTGACGACAAATAGCAAAAAGGGGGGAAAAAAGGATAAAAATAAAGGAGGAAAACTTGAAAGTCTTCTAGTACAACATCAAGCACCATAACATTCATATTTTGTGGTCCAGAAGAAGAGAAACAGAGAAACAGAAAGAGAGCATATTTGAAGACATTATAGCAGAAAAACTTCCTGACCTGAGAAAGGAAATAGGCATCCAGGCCAGGAAGCTCGGAGTCTAAAACAGGACCAAACCAAAGAGGGCCATACCGAGACATATTGTAATGAAATGAGAACATTAAAGAGAGGATATTAAAAGCTGGAAGGGAAAAGCAAGAAGATATATATATAAGGGAATGCCCATAGGCTATCAGTCAACTTTTCAACAGTTACTACACAGGACAGAAGAGAGTGACACAGTATATTTAAAGTGATAAGATGAAAAGCCTGCAAGCAATAATATGCTCCCTAGCAAGATTTCACTCAGATTTGATGGAGACATCAAAGGTTTATAGACAAGCAAAAACTGAAGAGTTCAGAACCATAAAACCAACTTTAAAGAAAATTTAAAGGAATTTCTCCAAATAAAAATACACAGCAGAGCTAGAGATGTATAAAAAAAATCTCATTTGTAAAGGCAACTATACAGTAGAGGCAGTAAATCAATGATGTATGACACTAGTAGAAAGGTTGAAAGACCA
>ML661338.1:29339887-29376350 GCA_007570785.1 Antilocapra americana | reverse complement strand
GCTGTTAAAATCTGTTTGAACTTAAGACATATGCAGCTTGAAACTCATATATATATATATATATATATATATATATATAAATTCATATATATATATGAATCTATAAAAATTCATATCAGTCAGTCAGTTCAGTCGCTCAGTCATGTCTGACTCTTTGCAATCCTGTCAACCACAGAACGCCAGGCCTCCCTGTCCATCACGAACTCCGGAGTCTATCCAAACCCATGTCCATTAGGTCAGTGATGCTATCCAACCATCTCATCCTTTGTTGTCCCCTTCTCTTCCTGCCTTCAATCTTTCCCAGCATCAGGGTCTTTTCAAATGAGTCAGCTCTTCGCATCCGGTGGCCAAAGCATTGGAGTTTCAGCTTCAACATCAGTCCTTCCAATGAAAACCCAGGACTGATCTCCTTTAGGATGGACTGGTTGGATCTCCTTGCAGTCCAAGGGACTCTCAAGAATCTTCTCCAACACCACAGTTCAAAAGCATCAATTCTTCGGTGCTCAGCTTTCTTCACCGTCCAACTCTCACATCCATGACTACTGGAAAAACCATAGCCTTGACTAGACGGACCTTTGTTGACAAAGTGATGGCTCTGCTTTTTAATATGAGTTTCTAGGTTGGTCATAACTTTCCTTCCAAGGAGTAAGAGTCTTTTAATTTCATGGCTGAAATCACTAATTGATATATATAAACCTCATGGTAACCACAACCTCATTATAAGTCCCAGCAAACAAAAATTCAGGACCAGATATCTTTATAGATGAATTTTACCAAATATTTGTAGGAATTAAAACCTATCCTTTTTAGACTATTACATAAAATGTTAAAGGTATGGATAATTCTGAATGCATACTAAGTGGACAACCTCATCTTGAACCACTCAAATATTCTTAACAAATACATTCATGCAAAAGAGAAAGGAATCCAAACCAAAGACTGAAGGCAACCATCAAATCAGAAGGCAGAAGCGAAAAGGAAGAAGAAAGGAACAAAATAGCACTACAAAACAACCCCAAAACCATTAATAAATTGACAGTAGGTGTATATCTATCAATAATTACCTTAAATGCAAAGGGACCAAATGAAAGCAAAACTGTAACAATACAAAACCTTTGGGACACAGCAAAAGCAGATCCAGAAGGGAAGTTTATAGCAATGCAAGTCTATCTCAGTAAACAAGAAGAATCTCCAAGAGACAACCTAATTTTACACCTAAAGGAACTAAGAAAAGAAGAAAAAATAAAATCTAAAGTTACTAGAAGAAAAGCAATTTTAAGGAGCAAAAATACATGAAATAAACACTAAAAAACAAGCAAACAAAGAAACAATAGGAAAGATCAACAAAACTAGGGATTAATTCTTTGTAAAGATAAACAAAACTGATATATTTTAGCCAGAGTCATTGAGAAAAAAGAGAATGGGTCCAAATTAATAAAATTAGAAATGAAAAAAGAGAAGTTACAAACCACAAACAGTCCTCAATAAAACTAGAAGAAAAAAAAAATCCCTATTATGCACAATGGAAAGGACAATGAAAAACTAAACCAAATTCTGAGGGATAAACGCTATAGTTTGCTTTTTGCATAAGTTTGTCCTTAAGGCTCTGCTATGTACTATTGAATTCAGTCATATTAGTTTATGAATGTGAAACCTTGTTAATTATCTCAAAAATCAGGCCTAGAAAGCAGAATAAATAATTGGCTGTGCATTCAGATAAACAATAGTTTGAATCCTCAGCCTGCCATGTGCTTATATAGGTCCTTGATAAAGCTCCTTAAACTCTTTGCATCTCTATCTCTATTTATTTTTAATAATATAGATGTACATGTCAATCCTGAACTCCTGATCTATCTCTCCCCTGCACTTCCCCTTGAGTAACCAAAAATTTATTCTCTGAGTCTGTGAGTTTCTCTGATGGCTCAGGAAGGAAAGAATCACTTGCAAAATAGTTCAGTTTATACTACATGTAAATATATATATTCTTCTTATACATTCCCATCCATTATAGATTATTACAAGATATTGAGTATAGTTCCCTGAGTACTTGTTGGATAAAAAATAAAAGTTTAAACAAAGTATAATTTTAGTATACTAGTCACACATTAACAAATGTTAATGTTCCTTTAGTCTTCTTTGTCTTCATCAGCATACCTACCCATCTTCATCCACCCATCCTTTTTTATCAATTTATTTCACAATTACATTTATATTCTCCTTAAGCATAATTAATTTTCCAGGTATCTCTTAAAGACTTTTCTAGAACATTTCATTTCTATCTCTTATTATTTGTACTATGATTTATTTAAGAAGGACACAGAGATAAGAATTATTTCAATAACTAATGGATTAAAACATGGACACAGGAGCCAGATAGCTTGAACCTCAAACCAGCTTTTCCAGTGACTAATTTTTTGGCATGTGTTTAAATGCTCAGTACTATAGTCTTATCATCTGCAGAAAGATAAAATAATAGGAGCTGCCTTATTAAGTGTGGTGTGTGTGTTTAGTTGCTCAGTCATGTCCGACTCTTTGCCACCCGATGGACTGTAGACCACCAGGCTCCTCTTTCCATGGAGATTTCCCAGGCAGGAATACTAGAGAGGGTTGCCATGCCTTTCTCCAGGAAATTTTCTCAACCCAGGGATTGAACCCAGGTATCCTGTGTTGCAGGCAGATTCTTTACCATCTAAGCCACCACGGAAGCCCAAAGTGTGATAAGTCAAAGGAATCAATATATCCAAAGCACTTCAAAGTCTAAGTGTCTTAGCTAAGAGTCTTTATTATGGAAGCATTTGGTCTTATTACTGTACTTGATCACATATTGTGCATTTTTTTTCACACAACTTGTAAATAGTAAGTGACTGTTATTTATCTTCAAACTTAGGTTTTCTCAAAACACTTACTTTATTAAATTGTTCATGGCATCTGGGTCATATGCTGTCACCTGTCCAATAATGCTGCCTTCCTTTACATCTTCATCTACTTCTATCAAATAAAATACTTTAGTGAACACAGGAGGCTCATCTATATCTTCCACAGATATTTTAACCACAGCTGTGTCTTTGAAAGGTCCCAGGTGTAAGAATCGTGGATCAGGGTGAGTGTTACTTGCATCCACTTTTAACGTGTACAGCATCTTATTTTCAAAATCTAAATTCTGAAGTGAAATGAAGTAAGAAAAATTAGTATAATGTAGGAGACATAACAAGTAGAGACAATATCAAAATGGAATAAACACCCCTCCAGTAGTTCCAATAATTTTGGTTAAATAAGTTTTCCAATTATTGCTTCATGGGTATATCAAATAAGGTAGTACTTACTTTTTTTTTTTGCCTTGCATGTTTATAAACAGTAGTTGAATGTAACAATATAACATTAATACTGATTTGCACTTAATACATTTTACATTTTGGTGGTCATGGGTAAATGAAATATCTAATAAATAAATAGGCTATTTATTCATTACTATATTATGTATTATTATTTTAAAGTTATAAAAATTTGAAATCAGCAGAAATATAAAGTTGAGATTTAGCAGGCTATTCATATAAGTTGCTTCCTTAAGTCCTATAGTTCTAAAACTTGTGTTTTAAAAAGAGAAAAAGCAATAATCTGAATGCTGTGGAAAATGAGAATTGAACTGAATCAAACCAGTAAAATTAGTGTGATGTAATGTACTCAATATTTAACTGAATTATACTATGTAACATTTTATAATATTCTCCTTCACTGCTTTAAAAATTAAGTATCTTCCACCCTCATCTATTTTAATAGACATCACACATAAAATTTTAAATATTTGGAAATTTACATGAAATAATAGCATTGTTGTTCAGTTGCTAAGTCCTCTGTGACTCTTGGCAACCCCATGGAATGCAACACACCAGGCTTCTCTGTGCTTCACTGTCTCCCGGAGTTCACTCAAATTTATGCCCATTGAATCAGTGATACTATCTAACCATCTCATCCTCTGCTGCCCCCTTCTCTTTTTGCCTTCAATCTTCTCCAGCATCAAGGTCTTTTCCAATGAGCCCGCTTTGCATGTCAGGTGGCCAGAGTATTGCCATGGCAAAATAATGTCATGGAGAAATATAAAAATGACTTTTGAGACTCCTTGATCCCAGTTTTACTTGTTGTTTACTCTAAGGACAAGCTGTTGACGTTTTATAGCAATTTTAAGTGTCAGTGATAAAGATGCTTAACTCCCTTGAAGAGAAATCACAATTATTCCCATTTATATGAAGAACAGATTCATGTAAAGGATGGAATAAATAAATCCTAGGCTTTCTTACCTAAAAAGCAAAAATAAACCATAAAGTGCTCAATGAAAAAATGAAGACAGCAAGAAGAAACCTGTTTGACAGTTATAATCCCTTCCTGTGTATCCTTGTCAGTGATGACATCGAACAGGTCTGCTCCATCTCCTTCGGCAATGCTGTATTGCACCTCAGCATTTTCCCCCACGTCAGGGTCATTGGCTTTTATCCTTCCAAGAGGAGTTCCAAGAGGTACAGACTCAGGAGAGTGAAATTGATACGTACCTGAAAATTAAATCAAAGCTGTTTAATCTTTAGATAATGAAAACTCTCATTTCCTCTGGTTTTTTTATTTAAGTTAATTTTAAGTTAGGAGAATTTTTCATCATGTTGAATTGTAAGCTGTCAAAAATTACAGATTTAATAAGTTGGGAAAATAATTTATAAAGGCAGAACTCTCTCATTTTATAAATGAGAAATCTGTGTCCCAGAAAGATTAAGTGGCTATCTCAAGGTTATTTAGATAATAGATGGTAGTCCTGATATTAGAATCCAGACCTTTTTGACTTAAGAGGGCAGGAAACAATTGTTTACTGCTTCTTTGAAGTGTTCAGTATTATCATTACACATTATTCATGTGCTAAATTATTTATAACATACATTTACTTTTATATTCCAACTCAGGGATAGAAAAAATAAATCCTTGCATGACAAGTTCTTTCTTTCTTTCCTTCTTTTCTTTTTTGCTTGTTAATGTCTTTTATTGGGATATGAATGTTTCTGTCTCCTGAAATTCTTACATGGCACCGTCCCCAAAAGCATTTAAGTTAGTGAGGGTTTATTCAAGAGATGATTGGAAAATATCACAGTAAATATTAATGAAAGTTAGAAATGTTTTTAAACATTCAATATGTATTGATGTCTATATAAGGCCAAATGCCTCTATGTTAATTCATTTAATTCTAATATTCATCCTCATAGAATGAAGGCAGGTATATTGTCCTCAGAGATAAGGCTCAAGGAAATCTCCCTGTAAAACTGGGAAATGCAGAAGGCAAAACTAAGTCTCTCTGACTTCAAAGTCTGTTCTCTTTCCAATTTGCTTGGTTCTTAAAAAGAGAGACTTCTAAATCCAGCTACCCTGAGTTTGAATTCTCATCATTGAGCAAGTTAGTTAAATTCTTTAACCCTTAATTTCCACATCTATAAAATCATGATGATGATAGCAATTAACTCATGGTTGTTAAGTAGATTACATGAAATTATGTCTTTAACACGCATAGTTCATTTCTTGGTTCAAGATCATTTCTGCTCATACTATTACAGTTCAAAAACTTCTGCTAAGATTGTATTATATCATAGAATTATAGAGTGGCAAGTCATTTGAGAATACATCACATCATACTCTTTCAGTTTATATTTAAGGAAACTAAATTCAAAGTTTAGATTTATGTTAATTAAGCTTATTATTCATATTCTCAGTGAAGTTGATTTTTTCACATTTATCGGATGGCTATGTCCACCATCCAGAGCTGTATCAAGGATTCAAATTTGATTAGCTTGAAAAAATGCTTCATTGCATTGGAGTCAGAAATTTAATTGTGATGGTCCTTAGCAGAACATTTCAAGAAAGGGCCCCTAATATTTTTATTTGCTGCAAAATGGAAATATTTGCAGCATAGAATCAGAGTTTATATTTATAGGGCCTCATGGCTTGCAAAGAATCCATGGTTTAACATGCAAACCTAAAAATGGCTACAACTGAAGGGCTATAGACTGGTGTAATTATTCACAAGTAGGTAACAGATACCAGAAAATTTTTAACATAGCTCAGATGTCATCACAACCCAGGTATTCCATAAGGCTATGGGTGAATAAAAAAGAAAAATGTGACCGATTAAACTAACTTACATTGATTTTAATATGATATTTGGTTTCAGAGATATTAAAGCATCAACAAACCTGTTTTAAAATTGGCTAAATAATGAATTATAGTTTTTATGTACAAACAAGAGAACTGAGGCAAGACAAGTGACAGACATGGATTTGAAACCAAGTGGTCAGCTTTGAGAGTCCATACACATAACCAGAGAAAAGATAATCAAAAGAATTAAATGATCATAGGCCATGTTGTGAAAGCTAGGCTGGAAAATTTTATCACTCTTCAAAAAGTAGAAGAGGATAATTAAAGTTGCCAAAAAGAACCTCATTTCCTTGTTGTCTCCATTAGCTACTCAATGATAAAAATGATCATAGTCACTTTGAAGTGATGCAGTATTAATCGCTCAGCCTTGTCCCACTCTTCGCAACCTATGGATGGTAGCCCACCAGGCTCCTCTGTCCATGGGATTTCCCAGGCAAGAAGATTGGAGTAGATTGCCATTTCTTCCTCTACGGGGTCTCCCAACCCAAGGATCGAACCTGCGTCTGCTGTGTCTCCTTCATTGCAGGCAGATTCTTCATATAAGGGAAATTTAGTATGAGGGAAATTGTGACATTCTGTTGAAGGAGGGTTTCTGGATTCATCTGTGTGCATAAACTAGGATCAAAAACATTTAACTGTTCACCGTATGTTTGAGAAACTTTCCACAGGATATCACTGAAACCTCTCTTACTCTGGGGAAATCGAGGAGGATTGTTGTTGACGTCTGTGAGAGTGATGTTGACTGTGGTGGTCCCAGAAAGTCCTCCCATCTGGCCTCCCATGTCTTTGGCTTGTATAACCACTTGGTACTGCTCTCTGTTTTCTCTGCTCATGTCTGGTAATGCAGTTTTTATTATACCTTTTGGAAAAAGTAGACATATTTTGCAATTCGATCATCAAGTTTTAAAATTAAGCCATGCAAGATCCATTTTACAGAAATTAATCAGAACATGCAAATGATAACAAGTCAGTGGACCTAGATAAGTCTTTCAATCCATAACCAATTTAACATTAGTCACAGAACAGACAAAATTTCTTCAATAGGCAATTGTTTAGGAAACAGGTTTTGCTAAATCAATTAAATTTCCATTTTGATAAATCAATTTAATTACCATTTTGATTAAAAAAAACTAACTTGAGTCAAAAACTTTAGATGAGTCAGCCTGTTTAATATTGATAATTGTCACATTTTTTAGGTTTTGGTAATTTCTAAGACACATAATGTGTTCAGTCTCTGTGAAATTCTATATTTTGCATCATAAATTTAAGCTCAATAAATATTAGTCTCAAGAGCTAAGGATTAAAATCTTTTTAAATAATCAGAAATCTGCTTCTGTTTCCATGGAGTAAGTATTGGGAATAAATAAAAACATAATACTTAATAGTATGATTTTAAGTATATAAAAATCTAAAAATTAACTGTGCATCCAGATGTATTACATAATGAGAAAGAGGCCAAATATTAAATGTTATTACCTGATTCTGGGTCCACTGAAAAATATGGCTGTCCTTGCAATATGCTATAGACCACTTTGGCACTGTTTCCATAGTTGGCGTCATCTGCATCCGTTGCAGTCACTTGTATAACAGATGTCCCTACACGAATTCCCATTCAAACACAGACACTTAAATACTTGGCAATTTGAAGCTGCCTTAAAGAAAACATATTACTGGGAATATGGTATGTTAGACCATGGTACACTTTTCAATAAATTTGTTTAAATTATGCTGCTAAAAATCACTCATCTTGCATTTTTTAAAATTTTAATATTCCTGAATAATATTGTTATTGAGCTATCTAAACAACCTAAAGCAAAACTTATCATAAAGGTGACTATGCACTAATCGGTTGAAAATATTGTGACAAAAAATAATTTTTCACCAAATACAGTGCTCATGCAATTCTCAATTAATGCATTTATTGCTAACTGGAAGTGTGGATTCAAAGATAAATCCAACAATAAAAGCACTCTTGCTGCTTTTATTCTAATAAATTAACTATATATGGTAAATTTAATGAAAATAAAGGGGCCCTGTTTTCATGAAGAAAGAAACAAAAGACAAAATTGCCAACGTTTTTGATATGCAAGATTTATATGTGTATTGTGTCTGTGCTTCTTTTTAAAATGGAAGAGGTCAAGGGTGGGATGATATGGGAGAATGGCATTGAAACATGTTAATTATCATATGTGAAATCAATCGCCAGCCCAGGTTTGATGCTCGGGGCTGATGCACCGGGATGACCCAGGGAGAGGGAATCGGGAGGGAGAAGGGAGGGGGTTTCTGGAGGGGGAACATATGTAGACCCATGGCGGATTCATGTCAATGTATGGCAAAAGCAACACAATAAAAAAAAAAAAAGATATTTTTCTTTAAAAAAAAAATAATGTAGTTAACATTGTCATATATAATCATACCTATTGATATGCTTTGTATTATTTTCTACACATATGTAAATCAGTAGATTATCCTTCCATAGTTAAGAAAGTGTGTAAGTGTCTCATACACAATATTGTAATGCACCATTACTTTCGGTCAAATTTTATTTTGTAAAAATTTGATTATTTTCTGTTAACTTCATCACACATCATTATTTTTAAAAGATAAAAGAACTTTAAAGGATCTAGTTTCAGGAGCTAAATATAATGTAATATATTGATGGACTTTTTCTATATTTTCTAGAATTCTATAAAGATTCAAAGCATGATTCTAAAATTACCATTAAATAAATCCTACATGAATTCCTTGAGAAAAATGAGTTTGAGGAGCATTTTCTAGTATATTGCATGCAGTTTTTCAAACTATTGACTCTGATTCTTACATAGATTTTGAAATTCTTTAGAAAAAGTGAGTTCCATGTTGGCTCTGTCACCTACTTTAATATCCTGCATACATTACACAGGCCGAGCTTGTGTAATGAGTTGTAGTGAATGTTTCTCAAAATTGGTGTGTAAATGCAGATTATAGAAACTAATATACTATACATTAAGATTATATTAACAACTTTATTTTTCATCAGTATATCTGAGTACATGAATTTAGCAAGTATTTTTATGTTTTCTCCAAACTAACATGAGAACTTGATCTCTTGCTCTGAAAGCCTCTGTTTTCCTCAGCTGAAGTGGCGTCTGTCTGTCTTGTGAGAGGACACATTTACTTACTCAGTCCTGGGTGTACTCTTTCATCACTTAAAAAGCATCCACTTATATCTGAGCTAGACCAAAGCAGAAATCTTTAAAGTGATTTCCACCCACAATAATATTCAAAAGTTCAATTAGAGCTGTTTTCTGATTTATGTTTATTTTTATATACTCTTCTGTGCATATATGCTAGATTATTGTTTTCATACTTGAGGATTATTTGAAATATGATTTATTAATCATAACCAAGATGCTAAATTCAAATTGTTAATTCATTGATCTCATAAATTTCTTTTGCTACTAGATTCATTTTATTTTGACTGTGGCTATCATTTCATAATAAGTAAAAACATACCTCTATACTTTTGTGACATTTTAAATATTTTTTATTGTTAAGTTTGGTTCTGATCATTTGATCTTTATCATGGGTATGTAATCTATGAATCTACCCACAACTATTTAACCTAAGAGCATTAAATAAATTAAGGAATGAAAATCAATGTGATTATAATGCCACAAACACCCATATAAAATATTATTCCCCTTCTCAGAATTATGGTAATAATTAGAATGTTGTTAAACACTAATGAATACTAATAACATATCACTAATATATTATTTATACTAGAAAATTTAACAAATGAGAAATATGTAGTTTTCTGAACTTTAGGGAAAGGTCAGCATTTTTGTTTGTTTGTTCGCTTGTTTTCTATTTCCATAAATATAAGAATATTTCACAATTCATATTATTTAGTGATAAAATTACATAGAAATTTGTTTATGTACTTTTGTCCTGATTTTATTTGTTTATTAAAAACTAAAAGGGACTACACTGATTTTTATAGCCCTCTAAATTTTCACAGCTATATGTTTCATTTATTCTCAAATAATTTAAAATAAATATTTACTTTTTATTAAACAAATATTAAGTAAAATGTAATGAAACCTGAAAGACAAATTCATGTCATTTGTTACTTGTAGATTTTATCCTGTGTGATGTAAAATCTCCCAAGGCAAGGGCTTTTGTTTTCTTTTGTTCAACATTTTATCTCTAAAGCCCAACAGAGTTCCTAGTACAAAGTCATAACAAGATCTAACATTTACAAATGCTTAATGTAGACTAGGCAGAGTTCTCAGTGCTTGATTTATGTTATTATTTTATCCTCATGATAAACATGGGATGTAGATGTCAGGGCATATAGAGGTTGCTCATGATCACATAGCTAGTAGGTGATAGGATGGGATTTGAACTAGCCAGTCTGAAAAGCTTCAGTCTAAACACTGTACTAAATGGCCTGTCTGGTCATATAATTGAACACATTATTGAATCTACAGGCAGTGTTCCTCTAAGATAGAGCCTAGATTAGGACATGAAGCATTCATTGATGAGTTAGGTGTGTGATCTGTGAAAAGCTACCAAAACATTTGAGGGACCATTTGGGGAAAATACCCAGTCAACGAGAAACCTCCAAATTTACACAGTAGGAATTTGCCTTGATGGAGATGAATGCTTCCAAGTATAAAAAGTTGATAAACAATCTTTAACCAAAGTATAATGGTCACAAAAAATGGAAAACATAAAATATAGGAATCTGCTACAAATATCTAAATCAAAGTGTATCCCATTTTCCTTCACTATATAGCCTGATATATTACCCAGATTAGCATTCTGATCAGAAGATGTTAATATGTTTTAGATTTCAAGAGTTAATTGAAATCATTTGAAATTAATTGGAATCATTTGAATTTAGCTATTAACAAAAAGTTTTCTACATATATGTTAGATTATTAATTGTTTTCATACTTGAGGATTATTTGAACTATGAATTATTAAACATAACCAAGATGTTAAATTCAAATTGTTAATTCATTGATTTTGTAAGATTGCTTTTGCTATCAGATTCATTTTATTTTGAGGCACATGATTCTCAGAACAAAAGTGAAAAATGACTTATGATTTTGACAGAAAGAAGAGGCAGAGGGAAAAAGCAGGCAGAGGATTTGGTAAGAGAGAAAAAGAATAGACAGATGTATTAAGAAATAGCAAATAATCCCATGGAAGGGAACACTCTAAAGGAGAACATTGGAAAGAAAGATAAAATGAGAATAAAGAATTTATAAAGTTTATTATCTTAGGTTTAACTTACCATAAAAGTTAATAGTAGATTTTCAATTATTGAGTTTAAATTAAAATCACTAATATAGTGAAAATAAGCTTACAATTAATAATTAGTTTATAATTAAATAATTTTGAATTACTTCATTTAGAGAGAAGACATTCTTTCTTATGTGATTATATTTGGGCTTCAGCTGTTAATATATGGGCTACACATAACCTGACAAAGCTTCTAAATATCACCCTTTATATTTCTTTGTAAATGATAATTTGTATAGGTAAAAGCAGAGAAAAATCACATCTATAAATCTATAATGAGTTAATCTTTATTTCTCATTAAATCAGGTAGAAGAAATGCAAAGAAAAGCACAATAAATATATACATATATACAAGAAATATATATATACATATATAGATAAATAGATCTAAATTCTTATTGTGAAATACAGTTTCCCCTTTCCTTATTTAGATTTAATTTTTTTGAGAAATTTGAATTAAATTCAAAGAGTCACTAAGAATCTAATAAAATTAGAAGTTTCCCAAAGTACATTTTGCATAATAATCTCAAGTATTTTATAGTAGAGAAAAATAGTAAGGTGTTAAAATTATCCAGCTATCTCTTCATTTTATGAACTTTTTTCCTTTTTAAATATAGTAGAGGAACAATTTGTCTCTGTATTTTTTGAGCAAATCAGTTTAATTCTTTTAGATTCATTTTTACTTATTCATTAAGAGTGGTAATTAAACCAAATAAGTATCTTCCACATATACATATGATATTTACAATATGCACATTTCTCTTTAAAAATAGATACACATACAAAGTCTATGAGTGGGGCAAGGAGGAATCAATTAGCACAATAATGTTAATATTAGTAATATAGAATAATAACTATCCTCTATAAAGGGACAGGGTTCCCCAGTTAGCTCAAATGGTAAAGAATCTGCCTAATGCAGGAAACCTAGGTTCCATCCCTGGGTTGGGAACATCCACTGGTGAAGGCCATGGCAACTCACTCCAGTATTCTTGTCTAGAGAATTACATGGACAGAGGAGCCTGGCGGGCTACAGTCCATGGAATTGCAAAGCATCTGACATGATTTAATGCCTAACGCTACTTCCCTCTCTATAAATGGGATCAAGATTCACCTGTAGTTCTTAAATCTTTGTTTATCAGTACCAAAATCTGCAACTGGAGCCATACAGCCAGCACCTATACACTCTCCTCAGTTTTGTTGTAATTGTAGACATGCAGGTAATGTTATTGGCAATGACCCCAATTCTCTTATTTAAGGTTTACAGTAATTAGAAATTGTACTGCCCATAATTTAAAGCTTATATAAATGAAATGCAGATTGCTTTACATGAAGGGCTATTTGGACAAGATAATCTGCAAGCCTTCTCCTATGTATAAATTTATATATTCTATATTTTAATATAGGTTTGAACAAGTGAAAGGTTTGTGAAAAATAAAACAGAAAAGCACTTAGTCTAGTTCTGATCTTATCACACACTTGATAAATATTAATAGAATCTAGATGATATTAATATTTCAATGAGAAAGACTATCTTTGAATTTGGTAGATAGATTATAAAAATATATTGAGTAGAAGATAACATATCATTAAATAATCTAAAATAATATAGGAGAAAATACAGGTTGAGTTTAAATATAAAGATTCTGATAAATTAATATTCTGTTTTTAAAGATGAAATAATAGTTTGGAAATTTAAAAAAGTCATTCTATTTTAAGTCAATTACCCAAATTTATTACATTTAAATACCTCTATCGTATTAATTATACTTTTTACTTCTATGAAAGTGAAAATGTTTGTTGTTCAGTCGTGTCCAACTCTTTGTAATCCATGCACTGGAGCCCACCAGACTCCTCTGTTCATGGAATCCTCTAAGCAAGAATACAGGAGTGGGTTGCCAGGCCCATCTCCAGATGTCCCTGACCCAGGGATTAAATCTGGGTCTTCTCTGCATGCAGACAGATTCTTCACTGTCTGAGCCACTAGGGCATATACTGCCATTGAAATGGCACTCCGGTTCAGTGTATTTTTGCCTGAAATGAAAGGAATAGTGTCAGCAGTTTTAGACAGCTTTGCTTGCATGATTTTACATAATTGCATATCCTATAGGTATATCAAATCTTTCTGGAGAAAGACAAGACATTAAAGTTTTTTTTACTATTGGGGCTTCCCTGGTGGCTCAGACAGTAAAAAATTTGTCTGCAATGCAGGAGACCCAAGTTTGGTCCCTTGGTGGGGAAGATCCCCTAGAGAAGGGAATGGCAACCCACTCCAGTATTATTACCTGGAGAATTCCATGGAGAGAGAAGTCTGACGGGCTGCAGTCCATAGGGTTGCAGAGTCAGACAAAACTGAGCAACAGTTTCATTTTTGTATTATTATGTGTCAAAACATCTGACAAAATATTATACATAAAAGAAAAAAAAGTTTTACAATTTTTGAAGGGTATTAATCAGAGAACTGAACTCTAGAATGAACATCAATAGGAAGCTGAAATGGAGAACATCATTTTAGATATATCTTTATCTCAAATATAAGCCTACAAAGAGACATGCTTTATATCTACATTACCTCACTGGTTAACTTTTATGGACCAACCCGGTACTTTCCATGTAACCAAATCAAGCTAACAGGTATTTAAAAATCTTAAAAGAAAATACAACCACTCATATTTCATCCTAGGCTTTATGATTTCCCAGGACTCCTTTCTTATTTGGTTAGTGTGTTTCATATTATTGGAATGAATATTTGAAAAGGCAGATTTTTCCCCTCTCAGGTGAGATTTCATCTCAGTTTAGGAAAAATAAAAATTTCTTTACAAACTTTTGGATATTCTGGCTAGATGACACACATAATTAAAAAATATTTAACACAATCACTCAGCGAAAGGTGTACATAAATCTGTTTTTCTTCTTTTATTTTAGACCGACCTAGGTATTAATCACAACAATGTCAAAATTATATACTTGATTTTGAAATAATATTCAAATAAATATCAAAGTTTGAAAATCACATTTTTCAGTGTTTTTATTAGAAATATGATTTGAGTCAGCTTTTACTATGTCATTAACAAATCTAACCTTTCATATAAATACAGCTAAATGTAGTTACCTTTACAGATAAAAATATTGCATAATAACAAAAGGCATTTAAAATTATGGGCTAGCCTTAAAGAATGAGTAGTTTCAGTTTTTAGGACTAATCATGCTGTGTGGAAAATAGCTAAAATAACATGAAAAAGAATTGGAATATTGTTGATATGCTGCCAGGCTATTTGATCTTAATTCCATTACTTAATCTTTCTGAATCCAAGGTTCCTAATTAACAGAAAGGGGATTTAAAGTTCTATTTCTCATGCCTATCACATGACGCTGTTTCAATGATCAAATGAGACTATCAAAAGAAATTTGTCAACTGCAAGCATTTGTTTTTATTATGCAAAATAATGCAAGCAAAACTTTCTAAAACTGCTGACACTATTCTTTTCATTTCAGGCAAAAATACACTGAACCTGAGTGCCATTTGAATGGCAGTTGAGTAGAGGTAAACACTTGGTTGAAATTCAGAGGAATAATTGTTCTCAGTAACCATCTTAAACATCAGTTACAAAATAGCAGGAAATGTTAAGAAACACAACTTAAAATCATTAGAAGTGAGTTAGCTAACACTAATTAGTAGTTTCAGTTATAGCTCTTATCTTGAAAGAGATCACATCTCATAACTGTATGTCCATAATAACAACTACCTTCGCAAAAAATAAATAAACTTAACTTACATGAATTAGCATATACCTACCGACTCCAGACATTTCAGGAACACTGGCAGTGTACAAGTCTTTTGTGAATTTTGGTTCATTGTCATTGATATCATGAATTTTAATTATAAATTCAGATTCAGGCTCCACCTGCCGCCCGGTCTTTCTGTCTATAGCCTTGGCGCGAAGAACATAAAGGGACTTTTCTTCTCTGTCTAATTTCTTTGCCGCATGAATATCTCCTGTGTTTTCATCTATGACAAACAGACTGCCAGCCCCATCTCCTGTTAATATGTATTTTAAATTTCCATCTCCTTTATCTTGGTCAGTGTGAAGCTTCAGGGAGGTAGAAAGGAAGAGTCTATAAATATATGCATTGTTATTACAGAAAAAATAATTTTGGCAAATATCAATTTATCTCCAACATAACATCACTAGAACAATGAGTGAGGTGGTTATCATAATTTTCACTGTGGAGAGATTAAACATTTTAATTTTATCATTCTCAAAAATTTTAAAAACATATTAATTTGAAGTAAAGTAAAATATATTTTCAAAACACAGTGCTCACACAATATTTTTGAATAGAATACTACCAAGATTTAACTGTCTGGCACATTAACAAAATAAGAATCTATTAGTCTAGATCTTAAGTGTAAAATATTAATATACTCTTGATTACACTAAAAGCACTGATCTCAAAGGGATAATGTGAGGAATTTCAAACCTTATTATGATAAGTTTAGGCTATATGCCATAATTTTAAATGATTTTATTTCTCTCAGTCTAATATTGCCTGTAGATATACAGGCTCTGTCATCAGAGACTGACTAGAGATAGAATATTAATATTAATCTCATAGATTTTTCTCTATATGACTTTAGAAGAGTATTCTTTCTACCAGCATATTCTCATTCTTTTTTGGAAATTGAGAAATTTTATGGACATTTGAAATTTCAAGGGATATAAAACTCACAGAGCTTTTCCATTGGCCATTTAAGTATCTTATGCATCTTCATTCTATTCATTCCCATCTTAAAAGTAAACTTCTTAGTATAGACGGTTTTTCACCAAGTGTTTAAAACAGACACATGAATCATGTATCAGTATTTACAGCAACTTTGAATTGGAAAAACTCCTAATGGTTTTGCAACAAGTGAAAGTGTTAGTCTCTCAGTCGGGTCCGACTCTGTGAGCCCAAGGACTGGGGCCCCAAAGCCTGCCAGGCTCTTCTGTCCATGGAATTCTCCAGGCAAGGATGCTGGAGTGGGTAGCCATTTCCTTCTCCAGAGGGTCTTCTGGACCCAGGGATCAGAACCAGGTCTCCTGCATTACAGGTGGATTCTTTACCATCTGAGCTACAAGGGAAACAATGGTTTTGCAAGCCTAACACTACTCTGTACCTTGAGTCATTTCAGGCCTATCCCTTGCTCTATTGTCTTCCATCATTTAGTTTGCAATTCCCAGTACATTCTGATTCTGCCTATCTTTGGTATTTTATTCCATCTTTGAACTATTTGAGCACTTGAATCTATTTTCTATGGTAGCAAAAATTACAGACTTTGGATTCTTACTTTACTCAATTTAATGTTTGGCCAATATTAAAATAAATATATGCAGCCTTTTCTTCTCTGAAATATCTCCCCACCTATTCATCTGCCTCCATCTCTATGGCTACCACCCTGCACTGGTCTTATCTGGACCAATGCAGCATCTTCTGATTGATGACTATTTCCCTCTTTTTCTACTCCAAACAATTTTCTGGACTAAAGAAATTGATTTTTCTACATCATAAATTTAGTCATACTACTTTGTAGCAAAAAAATCTCCAACCAGGTATAGTACATAAGAAATAGGAATCTAAAATCTTAGAAATCAGGCTTAGTATAATGTAAATTTCTGTCACATTAGGCAAATTGTGTGTGTGTGTGTTTAGTCTGAGGCACTTCTATTAAAAGGGGATAATATTCTTTTTTAATACTCTTTACTTTGATTGTTATTCTATTTGTTTGGACTCTTTAGCCTTATTTATGCATTAATCATAATTTTGTTCTCATCTCCAGATGTGCTTCTGTCACCTTACTCCACTTTGCTATACACTCTATACATATCAATTGCTTTGTTTTGCTTTGGTTTGCTTTGTTTTGCTTTCTTCATTTCTCAGAAGGCTTGTTCCAGCTTTTATCCCTGATACTTGCAGATGTTTCTCTCACCCTTTAACACCCTTCCTCTTCTCTGCATTTTCCCCTAATTAAATGTTTATCAAATTTCATTTACAATTTTTATTCTTAGATATGCTTTCCTTAACTCTCTATTCTAGAGAGTCTAGTCTAGAGTTTAGACACTTTGTGCTTAGTCACTGAGTTGTGTCCAACTCTTTGCAGCCCCATGGACTGCAGCCCACCATTCTTCTCTCCACTGGGATTCTCCAGGCAAGAAACTAGAGTGTGTTGCCATGCCCTCCTCCAAGGGATCGTCCCAACCCAGGTATCGAACCCAGGTCTCCTGCATTGCAGGTAGATTCCTTACTGTCTGAGCCACCAGGGAAGTCCAATACACATTTATCCACAGCAAAATACAAATTTGAAATATTGGTCAATTGTCAATATTGTCAAATATATTCTCAGGCTGAAACAAAGGTAATCCAGGGATAATGCTACAATTTACTGAAAATTAAATACAGTAATGTAAATATTGTGCACTATGTCAGGGACCTCATCCCAATTTTATATTATGGAAATTATTAATAAGTAGCCAAAATAAAAAGCAGGAATAGGTTTATAGTATAAAATTTTGGTAGAAATTTTACATATGTATATACAAATGAATGATACTATATTCAACTTTTAAATTTTCAAGGAAAATTCTATAATATCATGCTGTTTGGACTAAGGGTGATGACCAAAGGGAAATTAAAATATTCATGGAAATCCAAAACTTTCAGAATAAGTATTTTGTCTGAAAATATTAAATTTTAGTTACAAAATAAATCTTTGCAATGAAATAATAACATTATTTTAGTCATTCATATATTGAAATCATTGAATTAATTTTATTAATCTATTCCTACCTGTTCTAAACCCTGTCCCAGTATTTCATAATATTCCTTATTCTGTTAATTTAAAATTCCACTTTAAGAGAATTATTTTACACAAAATCAAACACATTTTAATGCGTTTAATTCACAATTTCATTTTAAAAAAGAATGTTCTCAAAAGTTATTCTCTGATGAAATATAACAGAAACAAAAGCCATTATCTTAAAATACTAAATTTCTCTTCATGTATATTATTAATTTTGAATTATATATTTAGAATTGATAGAAATCAATAGTAAAATTTATTCTACCATAGCTTAAATATAAATAAATATCAAAAGTAAACTTCAAAATTAGCATTTTTAGGATCATGACAAAATAGAAATCTTAAAAATATTTTTTTTAATAGGCCAACAAAAAATGCCTTAAGAAATCAACAAACCAAGTAGTCTTCACTTCCTCATCATACCTTTCTTGCCTCTTCTAGACTTGAATAAATACACTGAAAGCAAAATAAATTATGGATAAATATCTCAAATGCTATTGTTTGCAACAGTATCATTTTTAGCTTTGCTCTGCTACAATGTTTTTTACTTTCAGAAACTTGAAAAAATTAAACATGTACATGCAAACTAGGCTAAAATTTTAAACTGATAATTTTATAAATCAATTTAAATATTTGGTTTAACATAATTCTAAATGTATGTATGAGGATACTTCTGGAAGACATTAACAACTCAGTCTGTAAACTGACTAAAGTAGATTGTCCTTTCCTAAGTGGTATCCTCATCTAAGGCTGAATAAGGGACAATTACTCTTTCTGTCTTTTGTCTTCTTTTCAGATTGGAAGTTATGCCATTGATTCTGGTTTTCAGGTATTTGGATTTGGACTTAAATCAGTACTCTAACATTCTAAGTCTCTAGTTTGCCAACTGCAAATCTTAGGATTTTTCAGGCTCCATAATCATGGGAGCCAGTTTTTACATACACATGTTTATATAATAATATAATACAAATACACATTGGTCTATAATGATATAACATATATATGTTACATATATTTTATATATTTCCAGAGAAAGAATTAATGTTATTATATTTATTATATATATATATTATGTATATATAAATTATATTTTATGTAAATAAAATCTGTATTTGTCTGAGTTTTCCAGAGGAAAATAAAGGGAGGTAAATAGTCTTAAGGGAGGTTGGAATGTTAGAGTAGCTTTGTTATTTAACATCCACTCACACACTGAAAGGGTACAGAAAACATATCTTTCGTCACTATTGTGGTATATAAACCTATGAGGGAGCACAGTCATCCTTGAAGAGCTTTGCTATTACTGTTTTCTGTGATACAATGGACCTGCTATCACTGAACTGGGAAACCTAAGTGCAATGGGAATAATTTGATCCCAGAGTGACAGAGGTTAAGCGCACTCACCTGGCAAAAGATAGGTGGCAGGATTATCATAGTGGTCAGCTGAGTCAAACAGCAGAATAGTCTGACTCACATAGATCTATGGCATTGGTTAACTGATTATGGTGTTCCTAAAAGTGGATAGGAGGGCTGCTAAATTTATACTTAACCTATAAAAACCAAAAAGTTCAAGGTCAAGAGAGCAAAGCACCAACATGAATCATAAAAACAGAATCAATCAGTTCCCAGGCTTGAGCCAATTTACAGACCTAGAATCCCTTGAATAAAAAGGATGCCAAGTCTTCTTGAGCAAAGACCAGATATACACCAAACATTTCTTATTCTTTCACCAAGTCTTCTCCAAAAAACCTATGCCTTTTTTTCAGGAGAACTGTGCACTGAGGAAAAGGAAATAATTGAACAGTTTGGTATTACTAGACAATGAACTGACATCAACTCCAGGAAAAGCAAAGTACCAGCGTGATCTGCCAGCTGAATAGAGGAGTATGAAAGTTGGGTGATCGATGGAGCTTTACCTGCAGTTCATCTCATACTGCCCCCTGAGTGTCCCCAAACCCGTCCTGTGGTAAATAACACATTGTCACTTCTGACCCACCCTAGAGCCAAAAAAAATAGCAAATGGGTTAGTGGGCCTCTTCAGATTTTGGAGGCAGCATATTCCTCATTTGGATGTTTTCTCCAAATCCATTTACCAATTCCCCTGAAAAACTACTGGCTTTGACTGTAATAGCTGGTGTGCCAGCTACTCCATCACTTTGTCCATATAACCCTATAGATCCAGAAGTTCTTAAAGCAGCAGTGGCAGGTAGAGATTTTGGTTGGAGCCTCTGATAGGTGGATTGCATTACAGACCCTCCTGATTTTGGAATAAGGCCCTGCCATCCTCTGTGGATAACTAGTCTCCTTTTGAGAAAACCCTCTTGGCTTACTATGGAGGCTTACAAACTAATTTCTTAACCAATAGGGTACCAGGTGACCAAGCAGTCTGAGATGCTCTTCACGAACTGTGTGCTGTCTGACCTATCGAGCCATAAAGTTGAGTGTGCACATCAGCACTCTATCCTCAAATGGAACTGGTTCCTTTGTGATCAGCCCAGGACATGCCCCCAAAACCCAAGTTAAGGGACAGAAAGAAGTGACCCAAATGCCCATGGTTCCCACTTCTGCTACATTGACTTCTCTACCCAGCCTGCATTTATAGCCTCATGAGAACTTCCTTCTTAGGGTGACAGAAGAAGAAAAGTCTTGAGTCTGGTTTAAAAAGTGTTCTTCATGATTTTCAGGCATCACTGAAAGTTGGACTGTAACACTACAATCATTTTCTGAGACATCCTTGTAGGACAGTGCTGAAAAGAAATAATCCCAGTGGATAGAACTTCAAACAGTGTGTGTGTGTATACATATACTATATATATACATACACGTATATATAGCCTATATAACATGTTATATGTCTTTTGGTTCTCTGAAGAACTCAGAATAATACAACATTTGGAAGCAAAGTTTGCAAAACCAAAGCAAATTCATCTCTAATCAGCTTTCCTTTAAAAATTAAAAGTAAAGGTCTTTTAATTGCTTACTTATTTAATTTTTGTTGAAAGTGCATTTAAATGCAAAAGTAGGCCATATTGCCCAACTCTTATAAATAATCCTTATGTATCCTTAAAATTATATTTGGAATTTTTGAACATTCTGCTCAAACTTTAGTGAGGAAAGCCAAAGTGCTCTTCCTGAGAGTTGCTAAAAAATAATTATTGATAACAATTACAATGTATCTCTGATATTTTAATAATGTTAAAATACATTTTCAAAAATAGTACATTGTGTATCAGTCTTAATAGTATATTTTTGCATATTTATTTCAAATAAAACAACTTTTTATCTTTAAATTTACTTATATGAGTTATTGGTTTCATGACTTTATGTTAATATACAGTTTTATAGTAAATAAAACCTAAATAGAAAGCCACTGATATGCATTATAGTTACACCATATAGATTTCTAGCTTAAGCTAAAATACATTCATTGGACTTACACTCTCATAGTAAGCAGTAAAAATCTGGGCAAAATACATGAAGTTTCTGATTATAAGAACTGAAGAACAGAGGGGAAACAACATAATAAGATATAAATTCACTCTAGCATTTGTTTGGGAAGAGCTTTATTATACGGATGTGTAGTCTGTGAACAGAAATTAGCAATTCTGCAGAGAAAATAGAGATCAGAATCCAGGGCTGCTATTGTGGCATGAATTTCCTGGGGAGGGTATGAAAAGGAGAGAACCAGAAAACCACAGAATGGCCTAACCAATGTAACTTTGTAAGATTTCTGCTAAAATTTATAGTAGAATCCTATACTGTACATATGCAGGGAGGCAGGCCCAGTGAAAGACTCTTTAGGGGATCTAAGATTTTAATAGATAATGCCAGCCACTGCGAAGAGTGGAAATAGGTAGGAATTTTGACACAACCAGAATGATTCATCTTAAGTGAGTATTTTGGACATTAAGACTTGAGAAAACCCATGCCTCAGGAGAAAGGAATGCGTTCTATGAATAAAAAAGTACATCCTAAGAAAAAAAGTCTGACATAGATGCATTCAAATAGTTTCTAGAATCAAAACTTGAGAAGACACTCTATCATCTATAATACATATAATATAGTCATCTAAATTAATTAATAAAGTAAAAGAAAAATTATATATATATATATATATACACATATATATATACACACACATACATAATATTACATAGATAGATAGATAGTGGCTTCCCAATTGGCTCAGCAGTAAAGAATCTACTGCCAAGCAAGAGAGGCAGGTTTGGTCCCTGGGTCAGCAAGATCCCCAGAAGAAAGAAATGGCAATCCACTATAATATTTTTATCTGGGAATTCCCATGGACAGAGGATCCTGACGGGCTATGATCCATGGGGTAGCAAAGAGTCGGACATAGCTCAGGAGATGAACAACAACAAAATCAGGAGAAAAATATTATATATACATGCACATATATATGTGTGTCTGTTTGTATCTCCATCTCAATGGAAGCACACAACTCAGGTATGTGAACTAACAAAAGTATATATACTTAGAGAACCATACATGTAGTTAAAAAGAGAGGGAAAAGTATGGAAGAGAATAATTTTTAAAAGAGATGATGGTGATCATTCTCAAAGTTAGTGATGGGCATTGGGCCATGTATCCAATTTCAGTGAATTTCAATGAAAATAATTACAAAAAATATAAATGGGGACACACCAGATTTAATCAATGAAAACTAAATTTTAGAAAATAAATTCCTGTTTCATAATTTTTGTGATTTCCTCTTTAGTTATTGAGAAGTGTATCATTAATTTGCAAATGGTTTAATGTTTCTTGTTATTTTTATCATTTTAATCTGATTCTGTTGTGAACAAAGAGATCTTTAAAGCATCCAAAGAATAAACATATGCTTAGAGAAACAATACTGCAATAAAGACAGCTGGATTCACATTAGAATTAGTGA
Organism: Antilocapra americana; assembly: GCA_007570785.1. Taxonomy (NCBI): domain Eukaryota; kingdom Metazoa; phylum Chordata; class Mammalia; order Artiodactyla; family Antilocapridae; genus Antilocapra; species Antilocapra americana. The sequence continues at coordinate 29,353,131 of ML661338.1, read as the reverse complement.
AATGCAAAATTGTTGAGTAAAATAACCTTCTAAAATGAAGAAATAATAAAAGAGAAAAATGCTGAGAAAATTCACTATAATAGGACTTTCATTTCAAAAAATACTAAGTGGATATCTTTAGACTGTATGGGAATACTACTAGGTTCAATATTGACCTAAAGAAGGAAATGAGGAGTCAGAGTATTGGAGTTTCAGCTTCAGTATCAGACCTTACAATGAATAGTCAGAACTGATTTCCTTTAGGATTGAATGGTTGTATCCCCTTGCTGTCCAGGAGACTCAAGGTTCTCCAACACCACAGTTCAAAAGCATCAGTTCTTCACCACTCAGCTTTCTTTATAGTCCAACTCTCACATCCATACATGACTACTGGAAAAACCACAGCTTTGACTAGATGGACCTTTGTTGGCAAAGTAATGTCTCTGCTTTTTAATATGCTGTTTAGGTTGGAAACAGTGACAGAATTTATTTTCTTGGGCTCCAAAATCACTGCAGATGGTGAGGACAGCCATGAAATTAAAAGATGCCCGTTCCTTGGAAGAAAAGCTATGACAAACCTAGACAATGTATTAAAAAGTAGACACATTACTTTGCCAACTAAGGTCTGTAGTCAAAGCTGTGGTTTTCCCGGTAGTCATGTATGGATATAAGAGTTGGACCATAAAGAAGGCTGAGCTCCAAAGAATTGATGTGGTATTGAACTGTGGTGTTGGAGAAGACTCTTGAGTGTTCCTTGGACTACATGATCAAACCAGTAAATCCTAAAGGAAATTAATCCTAAATATTCATTGGAGGGACTGATGCTGAGGCTGAAACTCCAGTACTTTGGCCACCTGATGAGAAGAGTTGACTCATTAGAAAAGACTCTGATGCTGGGAAAGATTGAAGGCAGGAGGAGAAGGGAATACAGAGGATGAGATGGTTGGATAGCATCACTAACTCAATAGACATGAGTCTGAGCAGTCTCCAAGAGATGGTGAAGGACAGGGAAGTCTGGCTTGCTGCACTCCATGGGGTCACAAAGAGTCGGACATGCTGAACAGCAACACAGACACGACTGTATTAAATGGAACCAAAAAAAAAAAAAAGCATATTGGAAAAAGAAACCATGGCTTTATGACACAAGGTAGGCAAATATTTCTTACAAAGAAACAATAGGCATTGTCAATAAAGAAAATAATAAAATAATTTTGATTTAGTAGAAACTAAAATATAGTCATCAAAAGACAACGTATTTTGATGTTATATGGTTAAGTGCATACACATTAACTACTGTTTTGTTTTCTTGGAGAACTGTCCTTTTTTATCATTAAGTATTGTTCCTATTTATTCCTGATAAGAAATCCCTCTGATAATGGCTGTGATTTAAATTGATATAGATAGTTGAAAGTTTGATTACTACTAGCTTGGAATATCTGTATCTCTTCACTTTAACCTTTGTGTATACTTATATATAAAATGAGTTCATTTTAGACAGCATCTAGTGATGTTTTGTATTTATTAACCATTCTCTATCAGTGGTATATTTAAATCATTCAAACTTAGAAGTTTTATAGATATAGTTTGTTTAGTATATACTTCCCTGGTGGCTTAGATGGTAAAGCATCTGCCTGCAATGCAGGAGACCTGGGTTCAGTCCCTGGGTTGGGAAGATCTCTTGGAGAAGGAAATGGCAACCCACTCCATATTCTTGCGTGGAGAATCCCATGGATGGAGGAGCCTGGTAGGCTACAGTCCATTGGATCTGCAAATAGTCAGACATGACTGAGCACATATACCATATTCGCAATTATTTTTATTCATGTCCCTGGTTCTTTCTTTTCTCATCTGTTTAATCTTTTTCTGCCCTTTCTGATTATATTGAATATTTTCTATATTACATTTTCTCTCAACTCTGGACACATAAATTATAATCCTTTAAAAAATAGAGATAAAGGAAGTTTAAATTCATATTACTCAGTGAGAGAAGCTCGTCTGAAAAGATCATACACTGTATGATTTAAGTATATTTTATTCTGTAAAAAGGCAAAACTTTAGAAATAAAAATATATCAGAGGTGCCAGGGTCTCGAGAAAGTAAGGGATGAATTGTGGAAGCACGTAGGATTTTAAAATTCCACTACTTTGTATGTCAGGGGGCTTCCCAGGTGGCACTAGTGGTAAAGAATCTGCCTGCCAATGCAGGAGACATAACAAATGTGGGTTACATATCTGGGTAAGGAAGATCCCTTGGGGGAGGGCATGGCAACTTCAGTATTCTTGCCAGGAGAATCCTATAGACAGAGGAAACTGTCAGACAAACAGTCAGACACAACTGCAGCAACTTAGCAAGTACAACACACACTCTGTATGACACAGTAATGGTGGATCCAAGACATTTTCCACTTGTCAAAACCCATAGAACTGTATGGTACAAAGAGTTAACTGATCTAAACGATGGACTTTAATTATATACAATGTTACAATATTTGTTACATCAATTTTAACAAATGTGTGACACCATTGCATGATGTTAATAATACCATAAGCTATATGGAGTGGAGAGGGAACTCTTCTTTTTGATCCATTTTCAGTAAACACAAAACTACTTTAAAAAATAAATTATTTTAATTAAAAACTAAACAAAAAATACAAAAATCATAAAAAAACAATGTAAAGAAAATAAAAATCAAGCTATATACAATAAAATATTTGCAGAATTACATGCATTAGGAAAGATCTCATCTCCATAAAATGAAATACTAGAAATCAATAAACAAAAGACAAAGAATCCAACCAATACAAAATGGATTAAAGAACAACAGGCATTTCATAAAAGTAGTTGCTTGAACAGTCAATTAAACATAAAAACATTCTCAACAATGTTATTCTTTATCAAAATGCTTCAGTCTTGAACGTTTGATACTTAAATATTCCACAACACCCGAAATGGAATGCTAAATTTACAAAGATAGGCTATGCAAAACATTATCCATATTGAAGGGTAAGTAATTTTATTAGTCTGGTAAACTCATTTTGCAGCTTTTAATAAAATCAATTATATACTTATCCAAAGACAGTATATGCACTCCTTGATATGTACCTGTGTATGATAATGTGTACTTAAACATTTGTTTAAAAATTTTATATTGTATTGTTCATATTTATTTTACTTTATCACATTGCTCAAAGATGTTTTATTCAAAATAATCTGATCATTAATAGGAGAATTGATAAACAAATTATGTATACCCATAAAATTCAACAGCACTCACTCAGCATTTAACTACAAGATGCTGATGCATTCAGAAACATGTATGAATTGCAAATATAGTACAGTGACTAAAAATTTTCAAATATGCAAATGAAACACACAAAGGAGCATCCTGTATGAATGCATTTATATAAAGTTCAAAAATAGGCAAAAATTATTATGATAATAAATCAAAGCATCAGTAGGTTGATTGGAAAGATCAAAGTGGCACTTTCAGAAATGATAAGAACTCTATACTTTGTTCTGAGCAGTGGTCACAAATGTATGTGTGTGTGTGTTTGTGTGTGAGAGTACATATAAACATATATGACATCACCAAGCTGCTAAGAATAGTTGTTCTTTTCATGTCTAATAGTTTTCTTTTCATTGTATGTAAATTGTGACTTAAAATCACTATAAAACGGTGTTCTTTAAACAAAACTGATAGAAAACAGAAGCTCAAGAAGGCAATGGAATGCTAGGGCAGTGCTCTAGGGGATTTATGTGCTGCGCTTAGTCATTTAGTTGTGTCCGACTCTTTGTGATGCCCAGGACTGCAGCACACCAGGCTTCTCTGTCCATGGGTATTTGGGCAAGCATACTGGAGTGGGTTGCCATGCCCTCCTCCAGGGTATCTTCCCAACCCAGGGATCGAACCTAGGTTTCCCACATTGCAGATGAATTCTTTACCAACTGAGCCACCGGGGAAGCCCAGTTAGATTTACAGAGCTAGTTATTTGGATTCACGAAATGAAAGGACATGTCAGGACTCAGTCAATCCTTGATAGGTTGAGAGATAACAAATTCCCATAGCACCCTACAAAATGTCTCACATGTCCAGAACTTCATCCAATATTAACTGAAAAGGAAGTGGTTGAACATGGCTGTGGCTGAAGTTTCCAAGAATGAAGACTCGTAGCTCATATCACACAACCTCTACTGGTAGCCCTAAGGGTTACAAATATGAGTTATGCAGGCCTGACACCAGTTATTATTTCAGTTTTGCTAATCATGTAACAGATGAGAATCATCTGAGAATACAATTGTTCAGAATACAATCAGAGAATACAATTCCAGCATTAGAACAACAATTTTCTGTCAATGTGGCCTATATGGGTGTATTTCTTCTCTTCAAGCTACACAATTTTTATGCTGTTATTACTATACTGAAAGAGTCAGGGAGACATTTTATGAATCTATCAAAATACATATAACATGCAGAGATTTTCTCTAATCAACAGGCAATAGGAACACTTGTTATTAAAAACAGGTGGCTATATGATCCAGCAATCCCACTGCTGTGCATATACACTGAGGAAACCAGAATTGAAAGAGCCACGTGTACCCCAGTGTTCATCCCCGCATTGTTTACAATAGCCAGGACATGGAAGCAACCTAGATGCCCATCAACTGATGAATGGATAAGAAAGCTGTGGTACATATACACAATGGAATATTACTCAGCATTAAAAAAAAATTCATTTGCAGCAGTTCTACTCAGGTGGACGGAACTGGAGCCCATTATCCAGAGTGAAGTAAGCCAGAAGGAAAAACAACAATACAGTATACTAACGCATATATATGGAATTTAGAAAGACGGTAACGAGAACCCAGCATGCGAGACAGCAAAAGGAACGCAGACGTATAGAACAGACTCGTGGACTCTGTGGATGAGGGCAAGGGTGGGATGATATGGGAGAATGGCATTGAAAAATGTTATTTATCATATGTGTAATCAATCGTCAGCCCAGGATGATGCTCGGGGCTGGTGCATCGAGATTTCCCTGGGGGAGGGCGGAGGGAGGGGGGTTCTGGAGAGGGAGCATATGTAAACCCATGGTGATATCATGTCATTGTATGGCAAAACTAATTAAAAAAAAAAACAGGTGGCTAAAAAGACTATTGTTTGTCTTAATCATTCAAATGAACACGTCCTAACTTTGAGTTTGAGCAGAAGTAGTGCAAGATCCTCACTGAAATTGTTTGTAGAATCTAGAGGTAGGAATTGAAGAGTAGGGACATGCAATTATGAAAAACTCCATCTTTCCATCTAAGAAAAATTTTTCTTGCATTATGCCAGCCCATTTAAAAATGTTGAATATCTAAGGAATGCCTAAGATCTGATTTTGATGTTATTGAATTTACTGCACATATTTCTAAAGGTATTTTGGGATCAGTCATAATATCAACTCTTGTAGCCCAGTTATGACTACCTATGAATGCAGCTCTATTACAAATTAGCAAGTCTGGGCCTATATTCCCTGCTTTTCAAGTTCCTCATCTGCCTAGAGACAGGGATGGGAGTAGCCCAGTGTTAATAAGACTGCTTTTATTACCAGCTCTATAGGTTCATAAGGAAACCTACTAAGCTTAAAAAAATCATTCTTAGGTGGAAAGAAAAGTTATAAGTAGAAGCAGAAGACATAATAAATGACAAGGTATACCCGTTAAAGGGCTATAACACTAGAGAGTGATGCAAGTATGCAGTATCCAAATGAGCATCTCAGCAAAGGGGAGTAAGACTTTTAGTTATTCCCCTCCTGTCTAATGATGACCAAAGACAATAAAGGGAGAAACCTCAGGACTTGTTATCTCCACAGAAGAAAGACTGAACTCCTGCTCATTCCTTCATGGTAACAACATATGTGGTGACTTGATACACACCAGCCCCATTGTTTCAAATATTATGTGGGTATGTTGGGATCTTGTTTGGAGAGTCTCAGTAGGATTGAAATAACAGCCCTAGAATATTGTCAGGATGATGAAAAAATCTTTTTTAACACAAATAAAGGCATTAGAAAAGCTATTTTCCAGGAGACCAGGAATGGCTGGAAATTGGCCTTAAGAGACTACAAAGCTCTAATTATATGGATTAATTTAATAATAACTTTAGCAAAGCTGCCAACAGTGGTGGCAGAGGGCTTATTCATTACAAGCATAGGGGATCAGATACAATCCCTGATGGGTTTAAAGGTCAGTGGCTGTGTGGCTTAGAGAACCAAGCAAAGGAAGTTCAATTGTGTGAATGCTGTATTAAACTTAAGGGAATAGTAGTTTATCAGAAAGAAGTGTGGTTTTTGGTTTTTATTTTAGAAGTTTGGTCTTTACCTTGTTTTCTAATAGTCTGAATGTCACAACTAAAATAATTGCAAGATTCAATTCATTGGGTTTGAATAAACAGAGGAGCAAAACTACACCATCCCTATTAGGTATATATATATAGATAAACTATAAAACACTGAGACCTGGACACTAATATCGAAAACACTTTCCTATTATCGTTGGGGTACTATTAAGTTCACAAACCAAGTGCATCCCAGAATTCACCCCATAATGTTCTTCAGTTACCATCTCATCAAACAGTATGGTACATGGGGAGATTACTACACTAATCTCTATGACAAAGCTATACAAAGAACAAATGCTTCAAAATAGATTTATAGAATTAAATTAAAACCAGATTTTTGTAAATAATTCTTCAGAATGAGAAAAGATTTTTTATGATCTTAATTGAAGTTACCACTTAACAAAGGCCTGTAAAAACTTTTTCCAGAAAAGGTAGTAAAGTTGGCCTTATGAATATTAACCATTGAATAAAGCCTTATATCAGCATATATAAAAAAAGATCAAATGACTGTGGTCACTGGAGGATAAGAATAATTGCACTGACAAAACATGTTAAAACAACTCTGAGGACATGTGATGTTTAACAAGTTTTGCAAAGGAAATTCCTATTTATAAGTTAAAAAATCTCATTCATTGTCATCACATTAGTAAGATTAATCTTTGCAGAAAATATAACACAAAATGTACGACAGAAAATGAAAATGTGTCTATAAAACATACAGTATGGAGATAATGACGGAGGACAGAAGATGACTAACAAACAGTTCACCTATAAAATGTTCTCTTTAATGAAGAGACACTGCTTAGGATGAAAAAACATGCTCTAATCTCATTGCAAACATGCTAAGAATAGAATGGCATTGAAGCATGTAAATTATCATATGTGAAATCAATCGCCAGACCAGGTTTGATGCATGATACAGGGTGCTCAGGGCTGGTGCACCAGGATGATCCACAGTTATGGAATCGGGAGGGAGGTGGGAGGGGGTTCTGGAAGGGGAACACATGTACACCCATGGTGGATTCATGTCAATGTATGGCAAAACCAACACAATATTGTAAAGTAAAAAAAATAATAATTTACAAAGCCCCCCAAAATAAAAAAGAATAGATATCCTAAAAGCAAACTAATGGGGTTTAATAGGAGGAGAATACTTACCTTTAAAATGTTTTACTAGACTATACCTGGTTTAGGGTTGCCTTTGGTATTAAAGAATCTATGAATAATGAAACATATTCTCTGGAAAATATCATGTAAGTCATATAAGTATAAAATGGAAATGATTCATACCCTAATTACACCATGTTTTATAAAGCAAGTGACTGTCCATTTTACCTTGACCTTTTCTTGAAAAGTGGGCTTGAGATGCATCCTTTAGGGACCTTGGAATCTTCACTAACTGCCCTGCACCTTTCCCTCTGCTTTTTAGCATAGATTGTATGGTGTCCTTAAAACCATCAGTAAAGCTTACTTACTGTTGGGCAGTATCTCTGATCTGACAACTCCCTATCTTAGCTCAGAAAGAGAAGACAATCATTTGTCATTTCTTAATCAGTGACATCCCAAGACTATTCTAACAGATTCCGTGTTTATTGATTCAAACGTGCCTACAAAACTTTCATCCTCAATGCATAGGTTCAATTAATAAAAAAAAAAAAAGAAAGAAAACAATTCCCCTTAAGATTAATGTTCAGGGAATTAACCCCAAATGTGTCCATTTCTTAAGGAATGAACAGTTTAAGGAAAGAATAATCAAAGTTGAACAGTAAGGCAGTTTTCAAAATAATAAACTAAAATAAATTATGTAATTAGGAAGTGTGCTATATAATTGATATTCTACGCAGTATCAGAATAAAACACACTGCTTGCAGTAGATTCTTCACATTAACTTCAGTGTAACCTCAGTGTTTACAGAAGCTTTTATAATTCGGCTATATGTTTCCTCATTTTTATTGAAAAACATTAAAGTTCATACTCAGTAATATATCATTCTTCCTTAGAAAACCTAATGAGATAGTACTTTGACACATATAGGCATTATATAATTTTGATTCTATTATTACAGATTGAAATAAAAATTTTGACTATCATTCTATTAAATGTTTTCTCTATTATACTTCAAAAATATTTTTAAAAGAAAACTTCGGCACCAGTGCACTGCAAGTGTGCTCATAAAGCATTTTCTCCTAGACATTGCCATGGATACTCCCTGAAAGCATTTGTCATTATAATAGAAGTGTCCATATCCCTGTCTTCTATTTATATTTTCTCCCTAGGTAGTTTACCTATTTGAACATCTTTACATACCAATTTATTCAAATGGTATCACATGTGATATCTCCATGCTAATTTTTCCACTGTCTTTTCAAACCTAGCATTGAAATGACTGTCTTTCATACCCATCAGTGTGACAAATAGGCCATTTAAAACTTTATATGGCCCCATAGGAATTGCCTGTTTCTCCTGAATCATCCCCTCCTCATCCCCTCACTTTGCCTTTTCCAGTAGACTTCATTGTGGTCGATAGTGCAACAGATCATGACCAAGGTATTTCCTCTTTTTCATTTCCCCTTCATTCAATCTGTCCTAGTCCTATGATGATATATTTTTTTTCTCTTAACATCTTAGTTCTAACCACTGCTGTTGATCATCTGTAGTATTTTAGTGAACTCCTAATCAGTCTTTTTGAATCTCTTTCACCTTTAGAACCCATGTTCCATACAACAACCAGACCAATTCTTTTCAAAATAGAGGTAGTTATGTGAAAATCACTTTTTTAAAGCACATTCATGACTTTTCATCTTTTGATTGTGCTAAATTACACACACACACACACACACACACACACACACACACACACACACAAATAAAGGCAAAAGGTTACCATGGCTTTCAAGAACCCATGTGGCCTTGCTTCTTTCTGTCTCTCCAGATTTATCCAGGCATTATTTTCCTCCTTACTCACTGTAACCACACTGTCTTTCTTTATTTACCATGGATCTCAACATAATTGAGCACAACCCCTTCGATTTGGAGTGACAGATGAATTGCTGTGTTCAAGGTCATGCTAACATTTTACCGCAGAATGTTGTTTAAGCCAAAATGTATTGACTCTTCATCATTGTTCACTCCTCTTACAAGTGTGTCAATTTCAATTAACAATAACATTTTCCATGACTTCTTTCATTTCTGATTAATTAACAATTTTGAATCTTAATTCTCACCCTAACTAGATTTAGAGAAATTTAGAGCTCAGAAGTTTAGAGTTTTTGTCTTTTTGGTACGATTCAGTTCATTGGCTCCGTCGTGTTTGACTCTTTGCGACCCATGAACTGCAGCACGCCAGGCCTCCCTGTCCATCACCAACTTCCGGAGTCTACCCAAACCCATGTCCATCAAGACGGTGATGCCATCCAACCATCTCATCCTCTGTTGTCCCCTTCTCCTCCTGCCCTCAATCTTTCCCAGCATCAGGGTCTTTTCAAATGACTCAGCTCTTCACATCAGCTGGCCAAAGTATTGGAGTTTCAGCTTCAACATCAGTCCTTCCAATGAACACCCATGACTGGTAACTACCAAATTTTTCCCTTGGAAAATTAAATCACCACTCTTTGGATCTTAAAAACCCACTTCCTGAGGTGAAGTTAGATAATTATAATGCTGTAAAGAATAATGAATGACAATTTTTAAATTATAATAACTTAAGCAAAGGTTTATAAAATCAAATGCTGACTGTTTTATGTATGTTATTATAAACTTCAAATTAAATAACTTACAATGGGCTGTTAGAACATTACCATAACAAACTGGAAAACAGTTATTATGGCTTCCCACGTGGTGCTAGTGGTAAAGAATCTAACTGTCAATGAAGGAGATGCAAGAGATGTGAGTTTGATCTCTGGGTTGGGAAGATCCCTTGGAATAGGTAATTCAACCCACTCCACTATCCTTTCCTGGAGAACCCCATGGACAGAGGTGCCTAGTTTGCTACAGTCCATAGGATCAGAGTCGGACACAACAGAAGGGACTTAGCACGTATGCAAATAGTCATTGTAAACTAAAACCAAACATCAGTAGTCTATAATTCAACTATTCTGTTCTGTTGCTGCTGTAACCATTTACCATAGTCTTAATGACCTGAAGGAATACAATGTAATTATCTTCCAATTCTTATAGTTCTCTTAGTCAAAAGTCTAAAAGGTCTAACTAGGTTAAAATCAAGATTTCTTCAGGGCTGCATTCCTTCCTGGAAGATATAAGGGAGAACCAATATTCTCGAGTTTTTAAATTTCTTTTGCCTGCCTGATTCCTTAGCTTACAAGCTTTTCCTTCATCTTCAAAACTAGCAATGGCAAGTCAAATTATTTTCACATGGTATCTCTCTGAACTTTCTTTTGTAGTTGCATCTCTCTCTTTCTTTGTCCTTCCCTCTCCCTCTGACCATCAGAAGGATTCAAATTTTCTTTTGCCATACACTGTACAAAAATCACAGATTCTCGGTATTAGAATATAGGCATATTTGGTACCATCATTCTGCTTATCATATATTTTCAGGTACAGTTTATTACACTAATTATTCTACTGTATTATATATACATAGTATAGTATATATATATACTATATAAAGGTATCTACTATCTTAGTAAATATACTATTTATAAATATCTACTATCTTAGTAAATATACTATTTATATTCATACACTAAGCTACACTAAGCATCAGTAGAGTGTAGTGGTTAAAAATATGTTTCTGAGAGGCAGACAGACTGGACCCAAACCCTAGGTCTGCAAATTGGTATTATGTGACCTTAGCAAGTGACTTAAAATCTGCATCTTCATGAAATCATCCTAATACCAGCAACTGCCTTTAGAATTGAGGAGTAAATTCATTAAAATGTAGGAAAAACTTAGAAAAGTTCCTAGACCATGGTTAGTGCTCAATGAATTTTAGACATAATCATAGGCATAATTCAATGGAGTTGTCCTTCCATGTCCTTTTTTTAATTTATCTGAAGACATTTAATTAACGTTTTATTCTTAATGCATAGTTTTAATATGTCCTTAAAATACTATAATGGGATAAATTGAGTAATTTCTGTACATCTGATTCTTAAATTTCATTAATTTGTCCTTCAAAAATATTCCTTTATTTAATTGAATTTTAATATAACTTTTACATATATTTAGTGGATTTTAATATCACATATAAAATATTAAAAGGAGTAAACTTCTCTTTGAAATTTGTAATCAGGTTTGCTGTAGGAGGGATACTGAGAACATTTTATATAGTATTAATGAGAAACTTTTACATATAATATAAATGAGAAATGGTTCTTTTAAATTTTTTAATAATTTTTATTGAAATATTTATAATGTGCCCATCTCTGTGGTACAGCAAAGTGAATCAGTTACACACATATAGATGTTCTTTTTTAATATGTTTTATACATTTTTATTATGGTTTACCACAGGATATTGAATAAAGTTCCCTGTGTTATATCATAGGACCTTGTTTATCCATCCTGTATGCATCTTCTAACCCCAAACTCCCAGTCCTTCCCTCTTCCACCTGCCTCCCCATTGGCAACTACAAGCCTGTTCTCTATGTCTGTGAGTCTGTTCCTGTTCGAAAAAATGGTCTTAAAAACATGTTGGAAATAATAAAGTCAACCTATTTTTGTTGTCAAGTTGATATTCCCATAAATATTTGCAATTACCTAAATATATTTTTTCTTTGGTGGCAAAGTTAATGCACAAATACAGGCATGCTGCAGATTTTATGCTATACAAATTTATGCTTTTTCTACTTCAAATTAATACATTCTGACACCTCTTTTATTTTAAACAAAATATATTATTTTACATGTAGATTCTGTTTGAAGATTATCTCAAAGTCATTTGGCTTCCCTAGTGATTCAGTTGGTAAAGAATCTGCCTGAAATGCAGGAGACCTGGGCTCGATCCCTGGGTTAGGAAGACCACATGGAGAAGGAAATGTCAACCCACTCCAGTATTCTTGCCTGGAGAATTCCATGGATAGAGAGGCTGGCAGGCATGGGTAGTCCATGGGATGGCAAATAAGACAAGACTGAGAGCCTAGACTGAGAGACTAACTTTCTTTTCACATTTCAAAGTCATTGAGACATTGAGTTTAAAAAGATAGATTACACGCAGAAGAAATTAAAAATGAAATTCAGTTATGCATGGAAACGAATGAAAATGAAAACACAACAGCCCAAAACCGATGGGACACTGTGAAAGCAATGCTAACGGGAAAGTTCATAGCAATACAATCTCACCTCAGGAAACAAGAAAAAAATCAAATAAATGACCTTACTTTACACCTAAAGCAACTAGAAAGGGAAGAGATGCAGAAGCCCAAGTCTAGTAGAAGGAAAGAAATCTTAAAGATCAGGGCAGAAATAAATGCAAAGGAAACAAAAGTGACCATAGCAAAAATCAACCAAGCCAAAAGCTGGTTCTTTGAGAAGATAAATAAAATTGACAAACCATTGGCCAGACTCATCAAGAAACAAAGGGAAAAGAACCAAATCAACAGAATCAGAAATGAAAACGGAGAGATCACAACAGAAAACACAGAAATACAAAGGATCATAAGAGACTATTACCAGCAACTATACGCAAATAAACTGGACAATTTGGATGAAATGGACAAATTCCTAGAAAAGTATAACTTTCCAAGACTAAACCAGGAAGAGATAGATAATATTAATAGACCCATCACAAGCACGGAAATTGAAACCATAATCAGAAATCTTCCAAAAAACAAAAGCCCAGGACCAGATGGCTTCACAGCTGAATTCTACCAAAAATTTAGAGAAGAGCTAACACCTATTCTACTCAAACTCTTCCAGAAAATTGCAGA
>ML661338.1:29295087-29334887 GCA_007570785.1 Antilocapra americana | reverse complement strand
CCCGGAGGAGAAGTATATGTAAACCCATGGTGATATTATGACAATGTATGGCAAAAACAATAAAAAAAAAGATAGATTACAGAAGCAAATTTAGTTTCCCATTCTTTATTATAAGCCTAATGAAATATGAAAAAAATACTCAAGTAAATGAATTTAGAATAATATTGAAAACAAAAGTGAACGCACTAGTTAATTCTAGCCAAGTCCTAGAGCAGAGCAAATAAGTGGGATTTACTAACATGATTCTGTTAAAAAAAAAAAAAAAGAGAGAGATCCAAAGCTCCGAAAAACAAAAAGAATACCCTAGTGAGGAACGGAGGACCTTGTTTTTATACACTAAACCCTGAGATTAGCAGAAAAGTGAAAATGAGAAGGTTGAATATTGAAGAACTTGATCAAATAACATTTTAAGCAATGGTACCATTGATTGGTTGATTTATGTTACCCTTCTTCCCTAACTAACATGGGGGAAAGAGGTAGTTTACCTTTAGAATGAAACAAGAGATATAAACAAGAGATTGAAAGAAGGCTTTCCAAAAAAATCAGAAATATATCTTACACTAGTCTCTGTTGTTTATTTAAGGAAACAATGACCTCCTTGTTTGCCTTTATGATTCCCACAAGTGCCTCCTGAGATAAAACCTGTTATTCTGTAGAGATCTTTCATACGCACAGAGGGAAAGTGCATATTGCATTCACCTACAAATTCAGGAATGGTGCCTATAATATACGTGGATGTGAACAGACAAAAGTGCTAATGATACGTTTGAATAAAACTGGTGACTTAAAAGTAAGCAAATAAAGATTAGAAAACTGTACTCAGGAGATACTGTATCAGTACAGTGAAAACAAATTTACTTTTTAAAAATCTAAATTGTATGTTTATTATATTCAAAACTTACATACACCCTAGTAAAATATTTTATTATGAAAGTAGGACAATTAGAAGCCCGAAAGTTATCCATTTAATAAGAGCCTATGCAAAAATATTAATAAGAGTGACTAGACAAAATTATGGGCAAAATAGCATGGTGCCAAGAATTAACTCAAGAAAAATCAGTGGCCTGAGTTTAGGAGTGAAAAATAGAAAACTCTTAAAAGAAAATGTAGAAGTAAATCTCCTTTACCTTGAATGTGGTTGTGGATTCTTATATATAACACCCTTACAAGCAACAAAAGAAGACTTAGATAAATTGAATGTCATAGGTAAATAAAAATTAACAAACAAAAGCTGTTGTACATCAAAATACACAATCAGAAAAGTAAAAAAAGGAACCAATATAATAGGAGCTTATATTTTTCAACACATGTATTTGAGAGGTGTCCAGTATTCAGACTAGGTAAAGAATTCTTGTAACTTAACACCAAAATATGATACAATTAAAAATTGGATAAAAGATTTGAATAACTTTTTTAATCAAAGATGATGTATGAAAGACCAACAAAACATGAAAAGGTTTTTGTGACATCAGTAAGTTAAAAATATAATTGCCATATGCCCAGAATTTTCACTCCTAATGGTATATCTTCCCAAACTGAAAACACGTATTGAAACAAATACTTGTACCTAAATGTTCATAGCAGCACTATTCACAATAGCAAAAAGTGGAACCAGATTCATTACTGGATGAATGGATAAACAAGATGGAGTATATTCATATGATGAAATATCACTCAATTATAGAAAGAAATTAAGAACTGATCTCATCTACAGTATGGTTGAACCTCAGAAATATTATTCTAAATTAAAGGAGACAGAAATAAAAGATGACATTGTATAGATTCCATTTATATGAGGTATCCAGAACAGGTTAGTGGTTGACAGGGCTGGAAGTGTGGGACTAGATAGTGACTGCTTTGTGAATATAGGGTTTATATGGAGGGTAATAAAATGTTTTGAAACTAAATAGGAGTTATGGTTGCAAGCTGAAGATAAAATAAATTCCATTGAAGTATATACTTCAAAATGATTGATTTTTATATTCACAATATTTCCAAAGTGTTTTAAAAGTGATAAAGTGATGAAATATAAGAATTAGGATCCTTTTACTTTTGATTTTCCTTCTCCTCTGTTATCATTAAATTTTATACCTCTACATAAAGAAAAGGTATCCTAAATGCTGCCAGTGAGGAGATCATCTGCTCAAGTATGCAGGTATGTTCTCATCAACAACTTTGGACACTAAACAACTTTGGACACTAAACAACTTTGGACACTAAAAGATAAAGGAGTGATTGATGCTGCTCAGTTTCAAGTTGAAATTATTTTGAAAATAAATTCTAAACTCAGTTAGGTTTAGTTTAACATGAGGATAAAATCAAGATAATTCATTCATGGACACAGAGTTGACCTTCCATATGTCATTAAAAAAAACAAAAAAGTTTAGACATCACATTAGACTTTCCAATTGATAATATAGTTATGCCACTGGAGGTTTTACATTGAGAATGATATTGATGCATTTTTGTCAGCATAAAGAAGACAACCAATTACTTAAAAAAAAAGTTAAAGTTTCTGGAGAGTATTAGTGCTTCAATTAGGATATAGACTGAAACTAAAAGGTAACATGATTTTAATGACTAGTAGATATTAAGAGAGGCTTCCCTGATAGCTCAAATGGTTAAAAATATGCCTGCAATGCAGGAGACCCTGGGTGGGGAAATTTTAAGAGAAGAAAATACATATGATCTTGAAACTTTAAACATTTGTTCTTTAGGTGACATACATTTTCAAACATATGGCTCCAGTTTTAAACTGGGTATCATATGGTATCTTCTGATCTTTTGAAATTTTAGATAAAACTTCACTGATCCCTTTTAATGTCTTCCATAAATGCAAAGTCCTCTCCATTTAACTGAACACTTTTATCAAAGATGCCTGTATTCTGTCGCTTTTACTCATCCCCTCTTGAGTGTCTTCCAGATAATCCCATTTGTAACACTTTGAAGTAAAAAAAAGATACAATTAAATAAGAAAAAAAATTAATCCACTTAATTTCGACCCAAGCTAATTAATGAGCCAACCAATATAACTGAAACAGAAAACCAAATTCTGTTTGTGGAGCTAAACAAATTGTACAAACTCGCAAACACTCACACAGGGAAAGTTTATTTCAGAGGCTAGACACTGAAAGGGGGTGAAATACCTGCAAAGGCAGGAATAAAAACAGTTTCTATCTTTATTAGAATCGATATGTTCGTTTTTGTTTGGCTCAGAGCCCAATGTATGTAATTTCTGACCAACCAGTTAAATATCACAACGTCCGGTTTGTCATTTTTATGGCTTCTTTAGGTTCCCAGTTTCCCAGTTTCTCCAGACATTGAGCGCCAGCCCTCAACCCTTTCTCAAGACCCCAGACTATTAATTATTTAGGAACTAGATGTATGTATAACAGTTAATGATTCATCTGGAGTTTTCCTCCTTGATAAGTTGGACAGCAGTTACTGACTGCTTTGTCCTGGATCTGAATGTTTTATGATCACCCAGACCAGGCATTCCTCTCTATGCCTAGATTGGAGCAACAAGTATAGCTTCAGGCTAATGGAGCAAAATGCTTAGGTGAGAAAATGAGGTGAAACATGAAAGAAAGAACCAAGGCCCCCAACCTTACATTTACTGCCTAATAATTCTACTTCATAACTACTAACAAATCCATATATGATTTTAACTTTGTTGTAGAAGATTATATTTATTGCATGGGAGACCTAGCACAGAGTCACTTTGACCACCATACAGAAATTTAGTACTGTGTGTTCACTATCTTAGAGTTCCTTTTGCTCTAGGTAAGTTTTTGTTATGGACTTTTATTGACCTTCCATCAAAGCAGTTAGCCTTGTCTCTAGTACTTTCCACCTCTGTGCTCTTCTGTTGTACTGTTCACCAAAAGGAGCAGAAAACTCCCAAACTTTCCTATTTCTAAAGCTTTTACTCCATATCTAATCCGTTTAATAATTTTTTCCAAACAAAAATTATTTTCTTAATATAAAGAACCCTCATAAAAACTAAGTCAATATATGTTTCTACAAAAAAAAAAACTGATCTCTTTAAACAAGTTAATCTGCAGTGATTTCATGAGAGCATAAAAGTAAAAATTTACCCATGTTATTATTTACAGATATAATTACTATGATATATATATATATATGCAAGTACTGAATAAGAATTGATGATAACTCACTAAATCATATTAGAATTGATCATTTACAAACATCAGTAATAATATAATCTACAGCATTTTGACTTTTGTCCTTTTAAAGAAATAGAGCTTGTTTTGCCTGGAGGAAAACATAGAGCATACAATAGAACCCAAATAATTTAAATTCCTTTGTAGGATAGCAGCTAATTGAGCTTCTGGCTCCATTCCCCTTTGGAGTGCTCTCTGTTGGACTACTTTTAAGTCTATTTTGGAGAAATCACTTATGTCTTAGACTCCCTCAAAATGTATAGAGAAAATAAGGTTAAGTACAAAGGCATTTAATGTCAGTTCTGTCTTTTCTGGTTTATGGTGACAGCAACTATTCATTGCTGATATTTGAGCCCAAACAGAGCATTGCAGACTAATTCCTACTTATAGGTTGCTGCAAAGATGTGACATTAACACCAAATCAATCATCACTCAATCATTCAATCAGTAGCAACCGTTAGCCTTCTTACAAATGTTTCTGAAATAGAGAAACCTAGGGACTTTTACTTCATTATTGTATACATTATCCTACAGTGATAGACACAAATGCAAGTTGAACTTCACCATGTATCATTTGATCATTACTGCAGGTTGGTAATTACTCCTTTTTAAAATGATACATTATTTCACTGGACACTATGAAGTGATCCCTAGAGATGACTGGAATATATACATATATATATATTCCAGGTATCTTTTTAGGCATTAGGAACCCAACAATGAAATACATGAATGAAAATGCCTCCTCAAGGGAACTTACATACTAGGAAAGATAAATCATGAAACAGTGAATGATACTCAAATATGTATTTTAAATTACACCCAGTCTTTTAGATATCTATATTATTTCTTATATTCTTCCTTTTATTTTTTCACTACATGCAAATTATAGACACTACTGTGTGTCAGCAGCTGTGCAATACATTATTTATGCAGAGATAAAGACATAAGCATTAATTTAATGGATTTAAATTTTAGTGTAATGTGAAACATGCAAACAAAGGAAATATAAAATGTTATTGAAGTATATATGGAAATACGTTCAGGAAAGAGAGGGAAGATTTGAGGAAACCTTTTCTGGAATTGGTGATGTATGAGGTAATTTTGAAATATTAATAGGTGTTTTATCTAGTTGATGGCAAACAAAAGAGATGGGAGATATTTCAGGACACTTAGAAAAGAACCAACCATTTACAAAATGCTGGAGGTATAAGAAGCATAATCTGATCTGAAGACAATAATGATTTTGGTATTATTAGATAGTCCAACCTTTGGCAGGGTAACCACCTAGAATTTAAGAAGAGTGATGGGGTCAAATCTGGACAGGATCTCATGTCAGGCAAAATTGGATACATGTTAGTACTTTTACTATAAAATGAACATGTGATGATGATAAAGAATTAAGATAACCTGCAAATATAAAAACAAAATTAATATAAAGATAACATCTGTCCTCACCTTATTGACATGAAATATAGTCTAATATATCAAAGGTATAAATATGCAATATTAACTGGAGCTAGCTGTCCTAAAACTTCATCTCCTGCACTTTTCTTTTCCTTTACTTCATTTTTTACTAAATAATTTATCTCAGATAGCTTCTCATATAATTTAAAGTAGTTCCATATACTCATTTTACATTGTGGCAAACTTATTCATTCTTAGGTAAGCAACGTTCAGTAAAGGGATGTTCGGTTGTTTTTGTTGTCATTGGCTATTATATACAGTGGTGTACTAAATGTCCATGTGAAGGTATCTTCAAATGTTTCTGAGGTTGTATCTAATGGGTACATTTCTGGTGGGAGAGTCACAGCATCAACTATTAACTACTATTTTGTCTTTTGCGATTTTTGGATACTGACAGATGAAGTACACTTATAATCCCTTGCCAAGTCTCAAATTTGTCATCTTTACAAGGCTCACCAGAGAACTATATTTAATGGTTGTTTTGATATTATTTTTATTGTTGTGAGTGGAGTGAATCTGTTCTTATGTTAATTGAACATAAAAGATTTTTGGATGATGAGCACTTAAAATTTTTGAAATAACAGTGTGACAAGGAAGTAATAACAGAGCAAGAAAGTAAGCAAAAGCAGAGATTCCAATACAGTAGGTTGTCAAAAACATTTATTTTTTTCCCTTGGGTATATGCTTCTGATATCTATGTCACTGCACTATATGAATTCTGTAAACATTCATTGTAAACCTTAGATGTCATACAGCATAGTGCTAGAACCAACAGATATCAATACATAATCACAGAGTTTAATTATATTGTGTTAATACTTTAAAATTCAAAATTTCCTTTGCCCGATATATGTTTGTTATTTATGTTAATTCACTTTTTCCTGTTTTATTGGCATATTTAACATATACTTCCTGTTTTACTGCCATCAAGAATCTTAGATTTATATTTTTCTTGTCTCCTATTGATGGGTGGGATACAAATTTATATACATTTATATGTATGTGAAGACTAAATACATATATACCATTTATAAGGTAAGTCATAGTCTCAAACTTTCTTTATCACAAAACCCATTTTAAAATTGAAGCATTTCTAATAACACTTAGAATTTTTAAATTAAAATGAATGTTTAAAATATAGTTAGTAAATCTTTAATTCTTAATATTTTAAAAAAAAACAGGTTTTTGCTTCAAAAGAAATGTTGCAAAATTAAGCAGTCACTGACTTTTTCTTTATACTTATATTTGGAATTGAAGTTGCTGACTTTAAATTACTGTTCTTTCTAATCAATTAAACTTTTTCAAGTAGTCAGATGAGTAAGCAACCATAAGGCACATTATTTTATTGTAAAGAATAAGCCTTATAGATTTATTTATAGTTCTTTTTTTTAACAAATTACCAAACCTTAGAAATATATGAGAAAAAGCACACTCACCACACAAACACACATACAAAATATACATGACATATGTGGTTTCACATGTCATGTAAATGATTTTTCCAATATTGTATTGCTTGGATATTTATGACTAAGCTTTATTGTTCAAGTTATGCCATATTTACTTGGGTTGTTAGCCTAAATTAACAAAAAATAACTAAATCATTGTAAAAACTCCAAGGCAGTATGACAGAATAATTGAGTACACTTTGAAGCTTTTTCATTAGTAATCTTCATTTTATGCATTCACTGAAATTTCCCATATATTTACATAGAACAAGCTTTATTTACTTGAGAAAAAGCTCACTTCTGCAAATTTGACCTTGTCTTTATACATAAATAAGATGATTTTTCTCATAAATGTTGCAAGTCCTGTAGTAATTCAAATGTCTACTATGAATATAATAAGAATGGTCCTGAGCTCTTCACATATAATTCAAATTGAATACCAATGTAAACTTTCATTTCCTCTAAATTTTCTGATCCATAGCGAGGAAAAGAATGTTACCAATAAAAACCTCAAAAAAATGCTTCTGACATAGAAGAAGCCATTCTTATCACAATGCACACATTTCAGCTACCTTTTATTCTATGAAATTCCTTGTGACATAAATGCAAACTCTGCTTCTTTTCAGCTTTATGCAAAGCTAAAAAGAGAGTCTCTATTTCTAGCCTTGACCGGAAAGTCAGAAATGAGAATGTGTACGCTATGATTCCAGCATTATTCACCATAAAAATGGTCAAGATGAAGCACATAACCAGGAGTGAAATGACATGAGAGAAAATTAGGATTCATTCATCAGTCATATTATATCTCATAGAATACAAGTGAAGGTTATAGCCTTGAACACATCATTTTAAAGAGGCAATTTTTATACTCAGGGGAGTGCTAACTACAGCAATGTATTATCACTCTCACTATTTTATTCCAGCTTTAGAGAAATACTTGTTTAGTAGGAACAAATTGAAATAGTATTACCTATTGTGCGCTCAGTGCATAAAATTCATTAAATATAAAAACCCATAAGTCAAAAAGAAAGGAGTTTAGATGGAATCAGTTTTATATCATATTATTTGCATATGTTGCTAAATTCAACTACATGCTTAAAATGCACCTTAACAACAGAATTCACTTTAGATTATTTGCTTGCAAAGTTTAATATCCTTACAAAGAAAGGTGTTCTTATTTCTCTAACATGTGTGTATTCATGTGTACATATGCCTGTAGTATACTAGGATCGTTGAAATTGAAAAGTAAATATTTTTAACAGCCTGCACACAAATACATACACACAGAGAGATATATAATTGTGCTATGATCAAAAAAAAGCTATAAAATATACAATAATATCAATGGGAAAGCAGTAACTTCTACATGGCAGACGGATAAATGTGTCATAAAGAGTGATATTAACTATAGATTTTTAAATTGAACAGGACGATAAGCAGGGAATAGAACGGAGAGTATAAATCAATTGGGCGGGATGGGTATTAAATGGAAAAATAAATAAAGAGTGATTATGCCATGAATAATAGAAAATATTGGGCTCCCTAGTGGCTCAGTGGAGGCTATACCACAAATCCACAGTCATTAAGACAGTATGGTACAGGCACAAAGACAGAAATATAGATCAATGGAACAAAATAGAAAGCCCAGAGATAAATCCACGCATCTATGGACACCTTATCTTTGACAAAGGAGGCAAGAATATACAATGGAGAAAAGACAATCTCTTTAACAAGTGGTGCTGGGAAAACTGGACAGCCACTTGTAAAGAATGAAACTAGAACACTTTCTAACACCATACACAAAAATAAACTCAAAATGGATCAAAGATCTAATCATAAGACCAGAAACTATAAAACTGCTAGAGGATAACATAGGCAAAACACTATCCGACATAAACCAAAGCGGGATCCTACATGACCCACCTCCCAGAATACTGGAAATAAAAACACGAATAAACAAATGGGACCTAATTAAAATTAAAAGCTTCTGCACAACAAAGGAAACTATAAGCAAGGTGAAAAGACAGCCTTCAGGATGGGAGAAAATAATAGCCAATGAAGCAATGGACAAACAGTTAATCTCAAAAATATGCAAGCAACTCCTGCAGCTCCATGCTAGAAAAATAAACGACCCAATCAAAAAGTGGGCCAAAGAACTTAACAGACATTTCTCCAAAGAAGACATAAAAATGGCTAGCAAACACATGAAAAGATGTTCAACATCACTCATCATCAGAGAAATGCAAATCAAAACCACAATGAGGTACCACTTTACACCAGTCAGAATGGCTGCAATCCAAAAATCTACAAGCAATAAATGCTGGAGAGGATGTGGAGAAAAGGGAACCCTCTTACACTGTTGGTGGGAATGCAAACTAGTACAGCCACTATGGAAAACAGTGTGGAGATTCCTTAAAAAGCTGAAAATAGACCTGCCATATGACCCAGCAATCCCACTGCTGGGCATACACACCGAAGAAACCTGAATTGAAAGAGCCACGTGTACCCCAATGTTCATTGCTGCATTGTTTACAATAGCCAGGACATGGAAACAACCTAGATGCCCATCAGTTGACGAATGGATAAGAAAGCTGTGGTACATATACACAATGGAATATTACTCAGCATAAAAAAAAATTTCATTTGAATCAGTTCTACTCAGGTGGACGGAACTGGAGCCCATTATCCAGAGTGAAGTAAGCCAGAAGGAAAAACCACAATACAGTATACTAACACATATATATGGAATTTAGAAAGATGGCAGCGAGAACTCTGCATGCGAGACAGCAAAAAGAACACAGATGTAGAGAACAGACTCGTGGACTCTGTGGAAGAGGGCAAGGGTGAGATGATATGGGAGAATGGCATTGAAACATGTTAATTATCATATGTGAAATCAATCACCAGCCCAGGGGCTGGTGCACCGAGATGTTCCAGGGGGAGGGAATCGGGAGGGAGGAGGAAGGGGGTTTCTGGAGGGGGAGCATATGTAGACCCATGGTGGTTTCATGTCATTGTATGGCAAAACCAACACAATAAAGTAAAGAAAATTAAAGAAAAAAAAAAGAATTCACCAGTTAATGCAGGAAACAACCCCTGGATTGGGAAGGTACCCTGAAGAAGGAAATGGCAACCCACTCCAGTGTTCTCGCCTGGGAAATCCCATGGACAGAAGAGCCTGGTGGGCTACAGGCCATGGGATTACAAAAGAGTCAAAGTTGATTTAGCAACTAAACAACAACACAATACTGAATATTCAACTATTAAGAGCTTTAAAAGAGTGATAATCTCAATATGTGAGCATTTTTCCTAAGTAAAAATCATTTAAACTGTTTTGGAGAGGATAACATTGTGGCTCATAATTTAGAAAAAGTACTCTTATTAGGTATAGAAAAGTAAATTGTTAGGGGAAAAAACAACAATAGAGGGAGTAGTCAGACTTGTTAGGAATTTAATAGTATAAGAAAGCTGACTAGAGACTTTGAGAGACTGAAGATTGACAGAAGCAACACATATGTCACCACACCTATGAATTTGGAAGATGAATCAATAGAACCAATCAATCACACATGAGGGATAAAAAGAGGAGACATCAATGATAAACTCAATGTATTGATGTTCCTTGGATATATTTTGTATCCCTTTCCTACTGTATGCTTTTCAGTGTCCATGTGAGGGAAAAATATTAAAAGAATTCTTGCCAGGACTTGCAGCATGTGGCCAAACACTTTAAAATGTCTTCTGGCATGACACTTGTGGTGCAGGTTGCAGGCAAGAGGAAAATACTAAGGAGTGAGAATGCTGAGTCTTCTTCTTCATTTTTTTTTTTTTAGGATTATTTTATTTATTTTTTTAAAATTTATTTACTTTAGTTGGAGGCTAATTATTTACAATAATGTAGTGGTTTTTGCCATACATTGATATGAATCAGCCATGGGTTTACAGAACACTGAGTCTTATTCTTAGGACTGCTAATTGCAGCAAAGTAATAATAAGTTTATATATTTTTTAAAACCTTACTTTGAAATAAACCCTGATAATGAGATGGGGCTTTAAGATTATTTACTCAATATGCTCCCTATGTTAACTTTATTTCATGATTTCAGGTAATGGTTTAAGAAATTGGAAAACCTACGTTACCTAAGTTAATGCGGAAGAACATTTAGATACCCGATTGCATAAATATATCATTTATTTTGTACTTTAGCTTGTGGTCACTTTTATAACATCTGTTTTAGTTTTCACTCTTTTACTTAAAACGTTCCTTGAAGATTAACAGCACAAGGCATGCACAGTGCCTTGCATATATAAGTAAGACATATATATATATCTGAACTGTATTGATATACAGTTGAGACAGTTTAAACTCATTAAAAGCATATGATTATAGAATAATAACTATCAATTTCAACTTCTTTCATGACCAAAGTTTTACAAATGATTGTAACAAGTTTCACTGATCTGAGTGTCTCTCTACCTAATATACCTTCAATAACATGTATTAATAAATATTTCTTTTGTGAACATTTTTATTGTGATCTGATTTTCTGATTTAATATGTTTAACACGAATGAATTTAAGGTTAAAACAGTGTTTATAATGTATCTTTTTAAATTATGTTGAAAATTAACATAATAACATGTAGTGTTTATAGTATTTAATGTGGCTCAATTTTAACTATCTTGCATAATATATTTTAACACTTAATTTTCTCCTCTTTTGCTCCAATTTGTTAAAAATCATGTTTGATGTTAAGAAAAGGCCATCTGTAATGAGCAAAATAATGATTTATGCACCTATGAAAATGAATAAGTAAAAAGGCATAGTATGTGTTTTTTTTTTCCTTTTGGAAAACTCCATTAATGCCATTCAGTGGGTTTAGAAGCTATTCACCTGTTCAATTTTAGCTCTATCTTGTGGTTAATCAGTGTAGTGATTATAACAGTTGATGATAACATTACAGTCCAGTGCTCAAAAACCTAGATTACTATCAACATGGAATTGAATGCTGATATATACCAGACACTGAACTAGGGGTGGAAAAAATCTATATTTTCAAGGAATAAACCAGCCTGAATAGATAAAATGGAACTATTTTTACAAAATGCAGTAAAACAAAATGGTAATATTTATGTTTATTTTACATAACTGTAACATACACAGTAGAAGAGTAATAGTTCAAAAGATACAGGCTAACTATTGAAACCTGACTTTTGCCTTCATGCTCTCATTGATGTACTGGTAGACTGAGTGGAGCTGTTCAAAACTTCCCGGGAAAGAAAGGTCATTTATCACGTTTTCTTGTGGGGCATTTGAGATGTGAATGGAAAAGCAGAAATGTGACTCTAAAATAGAGCTGCTGGTGCAGAAAAGACGTGAAAAGAAAACATTTGCAAATGGTCACAGCAAATTTCTTTTCGAAGATCTGAGTTCTTTTCCAGGAAGAAAACAGTGAAACATCATGTTTCTTAACATGTCAGAGAACTTTAAAATACCAAGGACTATATTCTTTAAAGTGACATATCACAGTAAGGAACAGATTCACACTATCACTTATGATGTAAAACATTCTGAAAGTCCTACCTAATATAATCAACCATGAAACAGAAATAAAAAGTATACATTTGGGAATAAAGAGTTTACTTTGACTTAGAGCATTCAAAACATTTTTAAGTCTTACAATATTATATTAAGTCTTACTGGTTCATGAAACATACATAGTTACATCATGGAGTATTTTCTCAAAATCAGTCTTTATATTTAGGGTTTTACCCTCACAGGTAGCTGTACTGTACAAATATATCTACTGATAATAATTATGAACGTATGATCCAAACAGATATACAGACAAAATTGCTTAATGACACAAACCACCAATCAAAAAGGTGGTATTGCAAAGCCTATGACCCTGAGTTAAATTTTTGTGGCCTAAACCATCAGCTATTACCAAACATTTCCTCTGAGGGTATTTTCCAGTGATAGAGTTAGGAATATTTAATTAGACCCCAGACAGGATGAAGTAATATCACTGGGCTGAGGAGACAGTGGTTGGAGTTTGGGTTTGCCAGAGCAGATAGAAATCAGAGAGCCATCTTAAGGAAGAGACAGTAACAGAAAATGGAATCCGAAAGTCTCTGTTAACATCTCTAATTTGATGTCTAAATTTCACATGAACAATATCTAACTTTAATAAATGGTAGAAAATGTCAGCAAGAAGGCTAAGGAGTTGTGGATTTCATCAGTAAGAAATGGAAGATTTCAATATTGCCAAGTTATTTTGGATTTGCAACTACATCAAAGTTCCTATGGAGCTCAAGAAGAGACAAATCCTAGGAGTCATGACAAACTGAAATGGCTCAGCCATACTGTAAAGCAAATTGAGTGATAAAACAAATTGGGTAAAATATTGATAACTGGTAAATCTTGCTGAATTTTATGTAGTTCTTTGTACAATTTGAGTGACCCTCCAAATGTTTGAAATTAATTCAAAATAAAGATAAAAGAAATGTACAGGGGTATTGACTGGGTGATATTTAATTTTTAGATTATTAATTTATCTTCTAACCTCTAAGCATATCGTACTTCTCCATTTTGGTCTCCCTTAATATTTCTAGCTTTTGTAGTTCAACATGAATTCATAAGACTTATAGTTTGTTCGTATCACTTGGAATTTTCTGTCTCTTGGTTGTTCTGGTGTTTAAGTAGTTTAAATCTACATATCCATGATGTTTATTAATTTTGTAGAACAAGACAGAAATGTGATTGTTAATTTAATTTAATTTTATTTTATGTTTCAATTTTCTTTACTTTATTGTGTTGGTTTTGCCATACAATGACATGAAACCACCATGGGTTTACATATGCTCCCCCTCCAGAACCCCCCTCCCTCCTCCCTCCCGATTCCCTCCCCCTGGGACATCTCGGTGCACCAGCCCCAAGCATCAACCCTGGGCTGGTGATTGATTTCACATATGATAATTAACATGTTTCAATGCCATTCTGCCATATCATCCCACCCTTGCCCTCTTCCACAGAGTCCACGAGTCTGTTCTATACATCTGCTTTCCTTTTTCTGTCACGCATGCAGGGTTCTCGTTACCATCAAAGTTTGATTAAAACTAAACCATTGGTCTAATAAAACCAGTTACTCTCAAGCAAAATTAATAAAACATATATATGTATCAAAGTAAGAGATTTGTACAGATAAACTGTTGAGAGTAAATGATACAGACAAAACTTTAAAAGCAACCAGAGAAAAATACTAATTATATAAAGGGCAACAATGATAAGAATAATGACTGACTTCTTATTGAAAGAAATAGAATCCACAATGCAAAGAAGCAAAAATTTAAAGTGGAAAAAAAAAAACAAACAAACTCAGATCCATTGATATTTCAGTATTTAGTGAAAACTTTTTTTCAAAAATAAAAATGAAATAATGATATTTTCAGATTAAAAAGAGCTGAAAAATTTTGCTTCCAGCAAACTCACACTAGAAGTTAATGCTAAAGCAAGTT
Source organism: Antilocapra americana (assembly GCA_007570785.1). Classification (NCBI taxonomy): domain Eukaryota; kingdom Metazoa; phylum Chordata; class Mammalia; order Artiodactyla; family Antilocapridae; genus Antilocapra; species Antilocapra americana. Next base: position 29,320,271 of record ML661338.1, on the reverse strand, counting down.
TTTAGTTTGAAGGGAAATGATAACATACAGAAATTAAGGTCTATGCAAGAAAATAAAAATCATGGCTAGAAATGGTAATCACTTAATATAGCATGATTTTTAAAAAATCTTTTGCTTTTAAGCTGATAATAAAATGCCTAAATAATAAATGATAGCAAAGTATGAAGCAATTTACAAATATATACAGAAGGAAAATAAATAACAAAACTAAAGTCCTACAGGCATGGGAGATTATAGTGTTGTAAGATTACTATTTTAATTGTAAATATGTTGTAAACAATTATAAAATACAATATTGATTGCATTTACAGTATAATTTACAAGGCAGTAATTATTTTGGAGTAAAAATGATTTTAAAGTATATTTCTTTGAAGTTTTCTCTGCTTTTAATGTGATATATAGTGTCAATCTCTCAGCACCCACTCAGTGAAAATCTACTGAGATAGCACCTGAGTATTAATTTGAGTAAATATGATACCAAATAATTTGAGAAAATAAAAAAAATGTAATGCAAATTCAAACCCCAAAGGTCACATATTCTGTGTAGGAAATAAGCTAGTAAACCAAAATAATTAAAATTCTGCCATAAATACAGATTTGATAGATGACTTCATAACTTTGACAGTAGATTCTAGCTGGGGAGAATGAAGATGGGCTTCATGTAGGAGGAAGCACCTGATGTAGGACTTAAAGCAAAAGAGAAAAGATGAGATTATGGGAAAAGACGTTAGATACTTCCTGGAAAAGGGCCTATGAAGTGATCAGATAGAGGTCAAGTATTTTGAAAAGGAAAGTTTTCACTTTGTCTGGAGCTTAGGCTATCTAATTATGGGAACACAAAACAAAAGCAGGAATACACAATGACATTGAACACTGAATTCTACTTAAGTAAATTTAGGTTATTCTTCCATAGGCATTTTATATAAGAGAATGATATCATTCAAGAAACTAATGGGAGCCTACCTTATAGCACAGGGAGCTCAGCTTGGTGCTCTTTGATGACCTAGATGGATGGGAAGGGGTGAAGAGTGGGGGGTCCAACAGGGAGGGAAGGGATGTATGTATACAAACAGCTGGTTCACTTTGTTGTACAGCAGAAGCTAATACAACATTATAAAGCAACAATATCCCAACAAAAAAGAAAGAAATAGTGTGCAACATATTGCTGAGAATGAAAAATTAAATAAAGTCAAGTGACAAATCTATTCACTGTGGTGATACAGTGATACAGAGCTGTGGTAGTACAGTGCTGGTGGTGAGGGGACTGGCAATAAGAAGGAAATGACAGCACCCTATTGTAAAAGTAGATTTGTACAGAATTCAGTATGAAATAAGCCCGTGTAGACTCTCCTGAGCACCTCGCCTTAATGCTTAATATTTTTCTCATATGTTCTTAAACAATGAACCTATAAATAGCATTTTGGGATACAATGTGCCCATAAATCTGATGCAGCTGCTACCTGGACTGCACCATAAGTAATGACATTCTAAAACCTTTATAGAGCTCATTTATTTAGATTCAGAAAAATACTACAGTGTTCTATAACCATTTATCAAATAGCCTTCAGGAAACTTCAGACTTTATTTCTGTCTCCGTACAAATCATACTGCCATATCCTACCTAGAAGCCTAAGAGAAAATCACCTATACAAGAACATTATTTTATATTTTCTTGGAGGAAATATCCATATTTAGTGAACACATCAACCTATAAAAGTGCAAGAGAGAGAGTTAGTCCTCCACCTGATACAATCAATCAAATGTAAATCAAACTCCTAACTATTTGACAATCTGTATTTTTGTTTCTCTTCATTTTTGTTAACACCTACATCAATAGTCTTCAGTTGTACCAAGAGTTTCATGAATGTTAAAACTCTTTTCTAGTTTATAATTGTATGATTATATTTTGGATGATTTCAGCTATGAAATAGTACATGTTTTTGAATTAAAACTATAAATAATTGAGAGCTATTCTGTAAAAAAGATAACTTGAGTTTAGATGGTGACTATTAATAGGCAGTTCAACAGTTGCCCTGAGCAAAATAAATATAAATATTACACATATTCAAATTAAAATATATTGGTTGATAAAGTTGGTATATTAAAATTAGTTTATGAATACTAAAATTTCCTTCAATATAATTTCTAATAATAATTGCTATATCTGTAAATTTATCTCTTCATGCAATAAATGCATTTTAACAGCCAAATATTAAAATAATAAAATTAAATTCTGCTCATTAAGTATAGACATGTGATCAATTGATTATTAATCCATAAGTACAGATTTTTCAAGATCTAAACCTAATGCATAAAAAATCAATTGTGTATGAAGTTTCTCTACAGGAATAGTAGGAGCCTTTGCTATACTTCTTAAATTTATTTTAATTATTCTCTTGAGCAATATTAGTACTGCCCAAGTAATTCAGTCACACATCTATTCACATTACTGAGAAATCACATGGCTATTGTTATGACTTTGTAATCTTCCAGAATAAGAACCAAAGGTTTCCTTCATTGTAGAAAACAGAATCAGTAAACCTCAGCTTGCATTATTGTGAAAACAAAAATGCTTTTAATTTCAACATTTCTGACTTTTCTCTTGTATTATAAATACCTGAAATGACATAAAAATATTCTACAATATTTCCTTATAAAAATATCCTTACAATTCATCCCTTAGTCATCCACTATACCCTGACACTGAAAACAAAATGATCATCCCAGAATTGTGCTCCACCCATAATGAATTTGTACACTAGTTTAACAAGGATTCACATCCCATGATGTGTATATAAACATCACAGCATGGAATTTTCAGCATTTCATATTGGTGGTCTAATTTCACCCCATTAGTCTAGCTTTTATTTAGGGTGTGTATGTGTGTGTGTGTGTGTCTCTTGCTGTATGCAATCTCAACCCTTGGATTTATCCACATGAAATTTTAAAAATTTTTATTAGCACTTCCTAGTTACAGACTCAGCCCCCTCCCTCCAAAATCCTAGAAAACAACAGAAATTTGGAGTTAAGAAATCTTAATGAAATTTTAATTTAACTTAACACGAATCTGAAGTTTGGGAAAGTTAGCTGACATAACTTTTGTATGGTTACTGAATAGCACAATCAGGATTAAACCTTGTAAGCTTCATGTTTTTTGTGTGTACACTTGTATATTTATTAAATTTCACTGCTGCCACTTTGTTCTAATTCTTTTGAATTCAGGATTGAACCCTAGATTTTATATCCAAGGATCAGATACATTTCTAACTCTCTACAATTTTATAGCAGCTATAAATTAATATATCTTATCATATGCTATGATACCTAGTTTCTGAAAAATAAGAAAAAATTCCTTTGAAAATGTCTTCCCATTAGAAGCTCCTATTCTTTTCCAATCTTGATGCATGGTAAATACAGTAAGTCTTCATTCAGGGTATTGCTGCTGCAATGGATTCTGGAAGGTTCAGTTTAAGTTTACCCAGGGCAATCAGAGCAGGGTGGTCAAAAAGACGGTATGTGTAGTGTTAAAAAGATTAATTTGTCATCATAACTCAAGTGTTTGACCAAGTTCAAGGGTGAGAGCTGAGCTAGCTGTACATGCAAGTGAGCAATAATGTCAAATGCCAAGAGAGCAGATTAGGAGAGAATTTACAGAGCTTCCTGGGTGACTCAAGTGGTAAAGAATCTGTCTGCTATGCAGGAGACCTGGGTTCAATCCCTGGGTGGGGAAGATCCTCCTGGAGAAGGAAATGGCAACCCACTTCAATATTCTTGCCTGGAAAATCCCATGGACAGAGGAGCCTAGTTCCCTACAGTCCATGGGATCACAAAGAGTTGGACACAACTGAGCAACTAATGCAACAGAAAAGCTTAATAAATGCTAAGGAGTAGTTGAAATCACATTTTTATAATGAACTAAATAGATGGTGACAGCATATCTAAGACAAGGTCTTCTTACAAAAGAGATAAAGTTTGTTTTTCCAAAAAGTGTTTTTTTTTTGTTGAAGTTTTGCTTTCATCTGACTATTGTTTCCATTGGTAATATAAAAACAGTTGGCACATAGTTTGATTTGAAAATCATCATGTGAAAAATTCTGCTATTTTAATGTGTTTTCTATTTTGGGTTCATAGCTTCTTGAAACTTGTTCATGATCAAAGTGAGGTTATTTTCCCAAGAAGAATGATAAAATATTTTATGAAAAGTAATTTAATAAAAGTAGGCACCCACTTTCCTATTTTTTGACAGATTATAGAACTAACTAAAAATGAACAAGGAACAAGAAGATCTAAAGCATAACGTGTTTTTTTAAATGTTAGTGCAATATGGTGATCACTTATTCAATATGCAATCAGTATTTAGAAAGAAGTATTTCTGTTTATGGATAAAAATAAGTGCTTGTAAAGGAACCTTGAGTACCTTAAGATTACTAGTATCTCTTTTTATCTGTATCTATTCTTCTGTGTCTGTGAATCTCCAAGGATGAATCCCTTTGTGCAAGGCCCCATGAACTGAATGTGTCCTTTACACATTGCCTTAGGAAAAGAATCATAAGGCAATTTCAAGTCTTAGATACAAACATTTGTCAGTTGAACTTGTAATATCCCAATGTTAGTTATTAAATATAGTGTGAAAAGTGATGTTAAATGAGGGATGTTGGAGGGTGCCATGTGACTAACCTAAGGCAAAATAAGAGGGATAAAAGAATCAGGAAGTGAAATGCATGGAGCAAAATGAGTATGACTTATGGAGCCAGAGGACAGAGATATCAAAAGAAGAGGAAATAATAGGTTTCTGGTAAAAGAAGTTGCATTTGACAAAAATATATAGTGTCACACACAGAAAGTAAAGAACTAACCAAGATTTTGTCTATTTTACCAATAAGATCCCCTGGAGAAGGAAATGGCAGCCCACTCTAGTACTCTTGCCTGGAAAATCCCATGGACAGAGGAGCCTGGTAGGCTGCAGTCCATGGGGCTGCAAAGAGTCGGACATGACTGAGCGACTCCACTTTCTTTCTTTCTGATCTAATAGCAATAAGCATAACTTTTGTGATACTGGGTCCTTTTCATGTTTTCATTTTTGTCTGATTCTATCCTACTTGTCTGAGTTGCCAGTGAGTCAAACAATATCTATACCATTAGAGTCACTTCTAGTGTCTTGTGCCAGAAATAAAAAATAAATAAATACATGATTAATGGGAAATGTTAGTATTGATAATTATTTATGTTGTTTCATGCTCAGAATTTGAAGCTACCTCAGCACAGGGCATAAGCTGGGGATAATTCACAGTGAAAAAAAGGAATTAGTATATGTGTGGAATAGAATGAATGTGATTGGTAAGAGGACGATAGATAATTAGAAAATTCTGGATGGCAGAAAGAATATGTCACCTATTTCAAGACACAGCAGAAAGAGGAGAGAGGCAATAACTTTATTTCATTAAAACTGGATACAAGAAGGGAGTTACAGATTCCCTGCTGCCATTTTATCCTGATTGTTAATGAGCAAGTTTTCACTTGCAGCGACTGGAATGGAATTAAGTCTGTCTAAGGGTGGTATCTTTTTTCTAGTTCTTTTTCCTTTTTTTCTTGTCTTCTTCCCTCTGCTTTAAATCCTTTGGTCTGGATTATAGGCAAGATGTAGTTCATTTTGACTGATTAAGAGACAGAAGCATCTAGGAATATTCAAATTACTTGTTTTTCATATACAGCATACTATTCTTAATTATGACAAATTATTCATCAGCAGAGACTAATATATTTCAGCAACTATTGTATATTACAATTACATTTGCTTTGCCTTATATAATGCATCAAATTATTTTTACTCAGGACTTAATTTTCGAAGAAATTTTTTCAAAATCTTTTGGTACATGCACATAAAATTATATCATATCTAGTTGATTATTAGTGAATTAAGTCCACAGATTGTTTATTCTTTGAGGCTTACTATGAATATTGACCTAATCTAACTACCTGAATAAATCACATTCCCCACATTATCCCACTGAATGAATTGACAACATGATACCTCCGCATATTGCCATTAGTCAAATACTTTAAAATCATTATTAGTGACGTAGAAAATTGATGTAAAAAATAACTATCACTTTAAACTTCTAGACTTATCAGATAAAACCTCTTACCTTGCCTACGTATTGTGTGTCTGTACCTGTATATTCTTCCAACAAGAAGAACTGATTCCACATCCAGCCACGCTTGGCGCGATGTAGCATTTTACCGTCATCTTGTGTCAGACTCACTCTCTTTTCACTTGGTAAATCACTGCTACCTTTTTCTTGTATTGGGATAGCATCAGTTGTATGATACATATAGGTCCAGATGAATAGTGACAGGCAGTGATAAGTCCTCATTATCTGTGGCTTCAGCAGGAAAGCAAATTCAATGTACCGTCTTTTTTTCCCTGAAAAGTAGTAGGAGAAAAATAGTTTATTAGACTGTGTGTCTTTTTCAAATAACCTGTAAATTGCAAAACTTTTCTGAATATTATTTAGATGTTATAAATAATAAATTATTGACATTTTTATGTACATCAATGGATTATCATTAAAAACTTTTATCAATAGTAAAGGAGAAGTATATAGAAAAAATAAGCAGAAAACAGCTGAATTACTACTACTGTATTATGACATGTAAATGTAATATATTCATATTTTAAAATATTCATTATTTTGATAAAAAAGTAAGCTCTATAATACACCAAAGATCATATTGAGTTCTTAAAGTCCTCAAGACCAATGAAAGTAGAATATTTATTAATATATAAATATATATAAACAAGAACACTGATTTCTGTCCACAATCTACCAAATTTTATAAGCTTTTTCCCCTCCTCCACCTCTTTCTCTCCTTTCCCTTCTCTTTTTCTTCAGTAACATATTTAGATGTTATCTCTAGACAAATTAAATGATACCAAATATACTTTGGGTTGTGTCTTTAATTACTTAGCACTATAAGGTTGATTCTTTACAATCAATAACTTTTTTCCCAACTATCAGTTGAATAAGTGAGGAGAATGTGCTCTCCTCCTGTTCAGGAACATTATGATGTTAAAAGAAACATATTTATTTCAAATAATAATAATAACAGAAAGGAAAACACAAAATTGGTATTGCAAAATTAGATAGGCAGTTTTATCTGTGAGATAATTTGATCCAGAATTTTGAAATGTTTTGGTATTTCAAAATTAATTTTGTCTATTAGTACTTTGCTTTAATTTGAAACATATATAATCTAGAACATTTGAGATGTTGTTGCTGATTATAATGATTTGATCAGCAAGAAAAACCCATCTCAAACCAGTATGGGCAAAAGTAAATAAATAAATGATTCATTAGATTATAAAATCAAATTAAGTGTGGAAAGGAGAGAATGAAAGGAGTAGAGAAGCAACTGGGTACTTTCTGCTCATGAAAACAGAATTAGGGCCTTGGGTACTGGAGTTCTTTTTTGTCCCTCTCTCTCTCTTTTCTCTGGCTTTGACGTAAGCCTTCTCAACCAGATGAAATCTGCAAATAAATGAATTTCAGATTCAACACCTTCCAATCAAGAAAACAGCTGAGAGTCTTTTCTATTTTGAGGTTAAAAAACAAAAAAATCCTAGAAATGGACTCTAATTTTCCTGGCCTTGGCCTGATGTCCTGTACTAGACTATGTACCCTGTGGACTTAGTTGCAGTTATTGAGTCATAAAAGTCATATATAACCCTCAAGCTTGGCTTATCCCTTATTATCTGGGATTTTTGGATACTTACCTGCATCATGAGGTCTCAACTACTTCTCTTATAAAAGGAGAATAATCAGTACCTGACTCATAAAGTACTGTTATTTATTTTATTTTGAACATTTATCACAAAGTCATAGCTATTTGTAATACAAAGATTAAAGTTTTATAGTAGCATATACCTATGAGAACATTGAGGTGTGAAGAATTAAGTAATTTATAATTAAGTAAAATTCATACAGATAGTACATGTTGGAGCTAGTTTTTAGATTCTCAGCTTTAAACTAATTTTTACATAATACATGTAGTTTATAGTAAATCAGCACAGTGCTAGCGCACAATTCCCCAACATGGTAGTGTTTTCATTATCAATCAATGAGGTTTGCTCCCAGTGTATACCAATATAACAAAGAATGGATACTTGCTATGTATGGTACAGACCTGTTGGCATGTCCACCTATATGTACTCTAATTCCTATACCTATTATTTTAAAAAAAGTTCTTATTTAACAAATTACACATATGTAACCACAAATATACACACTTTCAGAATGAGAGAAATCAAAGTCATGTTATTATTTTTTACACTGAAAGCATGGGTGCTGATAATTATTATTGATGGGAGAAATTTTCACTTACTGAGGTATGAGAAAGTCATTTTGGCTTTTACATAAGTTAAACTTTATGCTAATTAAAAAAGCCTACCTGTGGGTCTATTGAACATACATTGTAAATCTGTTTTAACCGTTTAAGAAGAGAGTACATTTGAAAACCAAAATGGAGTAATTGTGGCTTAGTCATCCAAAATGGACATAGTTTCAGACATGTTCCTGCATCACCGAGAACTTGAATTAGCTGATTTTGGATTCAAACCAGTGGTTCTCAAATTAACATCCCTTAGCATCTGCAACATTATGGTTTCAAGGTCTTCCTTTTTAATTCTGCAACCATTTTGGACACCAACTTATACTTGGCTTAACAAGCATCCTTACTTCTTGCAGGTCCAAACCTAGTTCTTGATGAGCAGTTTATTTAATTTTTAATGCATAAAGATTTTTGCCTTTATCAGTTATCACCATTTTGTAGTCCAGCAAAACACAATTCAAATTCTTGATTCAGTGTCTCTGGAGCTCTTGTGCTCCATTTGGCTCAGAGAAAATCCTTTCTTTTTTTTTTTTCTTAACCAAAGATTGCTTATTACTTCTATCAACAATCTCATTACAGATTGTTCATTGATCATTCCTGTTGACTTTACATAGCTAGTAGTAATCTTGTAAGCTACTGAAAACTGGTAAGTTTAACCACAACCTATAAAACTGTGAAATAAATTTCAGAACAGTACAACAGCCTCACATTTTATTTATCAGGGGTGAAAGTGAAAGCAAAGTCACTCAACTGTGTCCAACTCTTTGCGACCGCCTGGACTGTAGCCTACCAGGGTCTTACATCCATGGGATTTTCCAGGCAAGAATACTGGAGTGCATTGCCATTTCCTTCTCCAGGAGATCTTCCCGACCCAGGGATTGAACGTGGATCTCTTGAATTGTAAGCAGATGCTTTACTGTCTGAGACACCAGGAAGTCCTTTATCAGGGATGGTGTGGTAGAAAATGAGCAGCCAGAGAATCTCAAGAACAGCTGTTAAATCACTTTGATAAATAATCACACTTCCTTAGTAGACTACCCTGGGTACCCTGGTTTCTTCTTACTGGGAGATTTCCATGAGAAATTGAAGGGCAATCTTCATTTCCTGTCATTTGTTCTGTGATACTCACTTTAGGTAGAATGTAAGTCTTTAAGCTGAAAAGTTCAGTTGTATTAGATGGAGCCAGAGACTTAGGCAGAGGCCAGCATTCCATAGGTCTCTATAATCTATTGCAAGAAATTTGCTTTCATTTCAGTGCAAAATGGAAAGCACTTGGAAGGCTTTAACATGCCATGCTTAGAAAAGACCAATTTGGCTACAGATTGGGAAACAGGTTAGAGGATAGGAAAGGATTTGGAGAGATATTTAAAGTCTATCACTGTAATCCAGAAAGTGATGATGATGGCTCACAGAGAAGTGGTTTGAAGTGGACACTGAATCTCTGTTCAGATTTCCTTTGATTCTTTAATATGGCCATATACACACACTACATGCACTGCAATTTTTGTATGCTTTGCTTCTAATGGCCTGCACCTGCTACTCTCTTTGAAGGGCTCCCCTGGTTAGTGGAGCCACTTTGCCCACAGGCACAGGGAGCCTAAAGTGCCTGCAAGTTTACAACTGCCTTATGGAATCCCTGAGCCACTGTTTAACAGGTGCAAAAATATTAAAAAAAACATGTTATTTACATCCCGCAGTGCCCCTAAAGAATCACGCTGAGCCTGAACTGGCTGAAATAATGCCCTCACTTAGATTCTTTTTTGTGTTTTCCTACTCTCTCCCACACTTCTTGACCTGGAAGCAATCTGTTAACCAGTCACTTGCACTCAAATCCTTGCCTGTTTCTGGGGAACCAGACCTAAGACCAGAGTAAGATCTTCATAGTCAATATTCAAACAAGAATGTTGATTACATTAATTTAGTTCAGTTCAGTTGCTCAGTCGTATCCGACTTGTTGCGACTCCATGACCTGTAGCACACCAGGCTTCCCTGTTCATCATCAGCTCCCAGAGCCTGCTTTAAACTCATGTCCATCGAGTTGGTGATGCCATCCAACCATCTCATCCACTCATCCCCTTCCCCTCCTGCCTTCAATCTTTCCCAGCATCAGGGTCTTTTCCAATGAGTCAGTTCTTCGCATCAGGTGACCAAAGTATTAGGGTTTCAGCTTCAGCATCAGTCTTTTTATCGATTATAAAATATTAAATAAAGGAAAAATAAAGTATAATTCCTAGATTATTAGTTTGTGAACTAGGCAAATGATTGAGCAAAATCTTGAGCCACTTTTGAGTGTCATTTATATCAGGAGAGAGAAAGATTCGTTAGAAAAATTGTTTCATTTTTCTCATTGTTCTTGGTCAAAATGAAGTCTGTTTTTTTTTTTTTAAACTGCTACTACTAACATTTCAGCATAATAAGAAGAAGCAAAGTTATTCACTGGTCTACTGACTTTATATAGTTTAATTTACATATTTATGGCAACCTTTTAAATTTAAGTCTTCTATAACTCTCCATAGTTTTCATATTGTAAGGAAACTGAGGCACAGAGAGTTTAACTGACTACACAAGTTCACATAAACAGCATCAGAAAGACTGAAAACTAAAACTAGGCATTCACTTGCAGTTGGGTTCTGCTCTCCAGAAATAGACTAACATCTGTGATGCTGGCAACTTACGTTTATTCCAACTCGCCTTCTGTGTTGTAGGCACTGTGCTAAGTCTTTTTTCAAACACAGTTTCTATAATTCTCCTCATAACCATATTACAAGGAAATTATGACCGTACTAGAAAGAGGGGTAAACTAGAACTGAAGTAACTTGCTAATATCACAGAAAGTCAGGCATCTGTGGGAAAGTGGAAGAGTCTAGGATTTGAATTCTCTTGGACTGGTATCAGTGCTCCTGATAGTAATTGTACTGCTGTAAAGTAATGTTGCTGCAACTTACCTGGAGGCCTCCTTTATGAGCTTTAAATGCTTGCATAAATCAAGGTTTTGCCTTACTCACATTCTGACCTTGAAAAATACTATCTGGTTCATCCATAGTCAACTCCTTCTCATTATGTTCTATTTCTATGTCATATTTTGCTTTCTTTCAAAATCTTCCAAAATAACCTTTGCAAAAATAGCTTAGCCAACTTCAGTCTCCATTGATTTCTTTCATACCATCCATTTATTTCTTTTGTATAGTTTACAATGATTTTAATTATATATTTCATTTAGTAGTTATATGTTTATTGACAGTTTCCTCTAGTTATAATGGACAGTTGTGGAACATTTTGTGTCCTGCATGAAACAATTATTGACATACCATAGGTACTTAATATGTATTTGTAAAATTAACTGATTAGTTGATTCATGTCTAAATTGGATAATCCTCATTTGAGCCTGGGATCAAATATGAGATTGATGATATTTGATTGCATAAGTAACTAATAAAGATACGGAAAGAGATTAACTTGGAGGAGATGTGCTTCTTAAAAAGATTCTGGGGGAAAAAGTCTTTAAAAAAAGAGTTCTAGTATTTTTTCTAACAAGTAAAACTTAGGCTACAGTGAAGTAAAACTGATATTCATAAAAGCTTGCATAATACGGGATTAAGTATGAACTTCACAACATGATTGGTATAAATTATCAACTGTTTGAACAGTGAAGCCCTTTTATTAACTATCTTCTTTATTTTCCTCATGATTCTAAGCATAATTCATTCACCTTCAGGAAAAATTAATGCACCCCCTTGTGTGGCCAATTTAATACCTGTACTTTCCTCAGTTCTTGAACAATAGTGCATATCATAAAGTGTTCTGTTGTATTTGTTTTTAAATTTAGCAAAATCTTATCCCATAGGGTTTATTAAAAATTCTTCATATCCTTTATTTATTCAATAGCAACAAGCTGATTACTACATTTTCTATGGTTAATTATCTCTATCAGCCTAAAATGCTCTGCATTTTAATCACATTTTTGTTGATAAATAAAAAACATCAAATGTATTATGAAGTACAATATTTTAAGTTTGGTTTAATCTTGATTTTGTAATCAAGGAATTCACTTGAATGTTAACTTTAAAAACTGAAAATTATTTTATTATCATTCTCTTGTTCTCTTAATTATATTTCAGTTGCATTTGAGAAAAATGACTGTTGGCTATTTGTGAACCAAGAAAAAAATGTAAATTATTGTAATTAAGTAGGATGTTCATCATATAAAACTACCAGCTAGATTTGAATTTTATCATTATTTCTTACCCTTAACTCAGACAAAGTATTTTCAAATTTCCAACCATATTTTTCAGGCAAAGTTTCTGAGATAAAATGTATACACAAAACAAGTGTATATGATTGATTTTAGTACTTTATTTTAAGATTTGTAGTCAACAACCTATTTACATGCACATTAAAGATTATTTATCTAAAGAAAAACAAACAAACAAAAGAAACAACAAATCAAATAAGCCTCTGGGTTATGGTCATATGTTCTGAATCCTCTTCCAGATGAGATATATAAGGTTTGGAGAGAGAAAGAAAACTATTAATATATCTGATTACCCAATTACTCTGTGGATTTGGCAATGGCATACATATGTTTTTTTTAGCTTGGCTAGTGATCTTTCCAACACACTATTGTAGTTTATTATACTGTTTGGTGATACAAGTCTAACAGTTTAGCTAGTTAAATGATGCATATACAAAGAATCAATACTATGAATGTGAATAGACACCAAAATTACAAGTCTTGTAAGTCTTTTAATCAAGGATCTATTGAATGTTTAGGGACGTATGTTTTAACATATCTATTTTTCATGGTAATTGATACTTCTCATATTTATTATATAAATACATGTATACATATGAAATTTATCATTTTGTTATATTTATTTAATATATATTTTTTTCTAAAATAATTTACTGATTATTTCTCAATAATTTCACATTCAATTATTGACACCTTGAAATTTGGAATTCTGTCTTTATCTAACTAAATCTGATAAACCTGTTTCAAAACAAAACCAGAAATTAATGAAAGAAATAGGAACTGCCATCTTTCTATAAGCAAACTTTAATAGTTATCACCACTTGACTAAGCCTTAAAAATTCAGCTTTAGGTCTTCTCTAGAAAATAGAGTATAAACCGGGGTCTAAAGGAAGCTCTACAACAGGTTTTGACAATATACTATCAAAATAACAATGATAACATTATATTAAATACATAAGAGAATATAAATATGTACATATAGGATTATAAAATCTGAAGACATGTAAACAATCTATTGTCAGAATCCAAGAGAAATATACTGTTCTAGATTTAAAAATTAGTAATAATGGATGACTCTCTATGATTTCTGGAAAACACTTTCAACTTTCAAACAAAAGGATATAGGCAAGGAAATTTTCCCCCAATATCAGTCCCCTAAAAGGGACCAAAAAGATCAAAACTTACATGTGACCTTCTATTACAAAGGTGCCCCCTTTGTAGTTGGCCAAGATACTACTATATCTGTTCAGTTGAGGTACCCCCCTATATTATAACAAGATAAAGAAAAAAGGGACATGTTAGGGGGTGTTATTTTTGACATACTTTAATTGGGGGATCTGCCTTATAAGTGAATCATTTTAGTCAGTGTCAGAGATGGAAAAACTGTTAAAGAGACAGTCTTGTTCACAACTTGTTTAAGAATGTTGGCTAGTAAGGTCTTACTGGAATTTGATAGTATCACAAAGAGGGACAGTTTTTGTCTCTGTGTTCTTAAACACTAGAAACTGGACAAAAAGACTTTCAAGTGGGTGTGGCAAAATGACATAACGTGCAGCATAAAAGTGGACTAAACTAAGCCTAAGGGAAACACACACCATTTAATTAGCATAAGCACATACAACAACACTTTCATCTGAGGGAAGAATAAAAAACAAAGCACAGCAGCTGGTCTATGAAAATGCAGGAAATCAGATGAAGAGAAGGCTTTCCATAGGAAAGAATAATTGTGTTCGTATAGAAGTTAAAAGTCGCCAAACTCAACACTTCTCACAACCTGTGAGGCACTTGTTTTTCTCTTCTTGCCCTTTAAATTTCTGCTGTTCCATTTCTAATTCACTAGTGAAGAATGAGAAGCCCTAGGCCCCCACTCTCCATACTAATAAAAACAGAACTCCGGGCCTGTGCTCTGGCTAGCTAACTTACTCTTGCTCCATCTCTGTATATGTGTGTATCTCCTTCTTCCTCAACTCCTCCTCCCCAGGAAATAGGTATGTGCTCTCAGGTGTGCCATGTGTTTCCCAGAAATTGTGAGAATAAACCTTTGGGCTTTTTTTTTTTTCAAAGTTTTTTGATTTTTGGTGCTGAGAGTGTTTTGCAATCATAATAAGAACTGTAAGGGATGATCTAGCCATGACATTGCTTATCAGCAGGCTCAGACTGACACAAAATGTAGGTAAATGGGCAAACAAGTTGGGATATACCTATATAATATCATTCAGGGGCAGAAAGAAATGAGTGATCAAATCCCTCGCACAAAACTGAGAAAACAAATGCCTTGTGATAAGTGAAATGTTAAAATGCAGCACTGAAGTTTTAAAACACTGAATCATTAAAACCGAATGAAAGTCTGGAAAAGACAAAACTACAGACACAATAGACAATCCAGTGGTTGCAGCGGTTTGGGAGGAGGATAATAAGGATGAATAGGTGAACAAAGGGGAACGTTTGAACACTGAATTCTGTATGATACTACAACAGTGGCCTATGTGACATTATACATTTGTCAAAACCCATGCAATTTTACACAAAGAATTAACTTTAATTCATGCACTTGAAAAAAATCACTTAGGAATTGAAAACTGAAGAGGTTGAATCCAAGAAGGAATGCGGGCTACTACAAGAGAATCTAACATTAAAATTGAATGAAACCACCTGAGTGAAGTGTCGGGGGGTGGGGAGAAAGGCACTGCTCTAAACAACTTTGGAAATGAGTCTCTAAGACTAAATGGAAAAAACTGAACATGTGCATTGCCTTCTGGCCAATAAAGTTGTTTCTTCCAAGGATATAGGTTCAGAATTATGCAGCTCTACATATATAATGAAATCGAACAATTAAGTAATTGGATGGCAGATTTGGAAGTCACATTTCTCACTGCTATTGTGAGACTTTATAGATAAATAAGAAAGGAAACGAGTCCCTTGGATTTCAAGGAGATCAAACCAGTCAATTCAAAAGGAAATCAACCCTGAATATTCATCAGAAGTGATACTGAAGCTCTAATACTCTGGCCATGTGATGGGAAGAACCAACTCATTAGAAAAGACCTGGATGCTGGGAAAGATGGAAGGCAAAAGGAGGAGGGGGAGGATGAGAATGAGATAGTTGGATATCATCACCAACTCAATGGATGTGAATTTGAGCAAACTCCTGGAGATAGTGAAAGAGAGAGGAGCCCGGTGTGCTGTAATCCATGTGGTCACAAAGAGTCAGACTTGACTGAACAACAAAGGAAAGCGGGACAGGATGATCCATGTGGTAACAAATTAGAATTGGAGACATCAGTGAAAATTTACCTACTTTAATGTAATTATAGATGTTTATATACTGAAATATTTATAAATATGGGTTACACATAGGAAGTACATGTATATGTAGCCCTTACTTTATTAGTTGAGATGGCCTGCCAGCAACACTATCCATTACCAATGAACTCACCTAGTATACTGTTTTTCTCCCAAAGTAGCTCTAGAAAGAAATAGCTCACACCAAACTGCTGGCTAGCTTATGTCTTAGGGTAGAGCTTGAGATTCCAGGATCAAGTGGGTGGTGGGATATGCTTGGAAGTACAGAGGAGTGGAGGGAGGGTAAAATAAAGTAGTTATGGAAG
Organism: Antilocapra americana; assembly: GCA_007570785.1. Taxonomy (NCBI): domain Eukaryota; kingdom Metazoa; phylum Chordata; class Mammalia; order Artiodactyla; family Antilocapridae; genus Antilocapra; species Antilocapra americana. Next base: position 29,304,023 of record ML661338.1, on the reverse strand, counting down.
AACAAATTACAAAACAAATATGCAAGCACTTGTACTAACTACCATGTAAATACAAATGAGAAGTTAATATTTTAATAAAAAAATATGTATTATGGATTTTAGGGGCTTCCCTGGTAAAGGAATCTTTAACAGATAAAGATTCAGATGGTAAAGTATCTGCCTGCAATATCAGAGACCTAGGTTCGATCCCTGGGCAGGGAAGATCCCCTGGAGGATGTCATGGCAACCCACTCCAGTATTCTTGCCTGGAGAATCTCCCTTCACAGAGGAGCCTGACAGGCTACAGTCCATGGAGTTTTAAAGATTCGGACATCACTGAAGTGACTGAATACACATACATGGATTTTAAACAGGAATTTTAACTGCTTTTTTTCATGAATCTTTTCATCAATCTGATGACAATATTTTAATGCATGAATTAAGAAATAAGATGTAGAGCATGAAAATGGAGATGAATTTTTATTAAAATACACCTATCTATTTTTAAAAACTAATTGTGATAAAGTAGGGCTTCGTCAGTGGTGCTAGTGGTAAAGATTCTGCCTGCCAATGCAGGAGACACAGGTTCAATCCTTGCATCAGGAAGATCCACTGGAGTAGCTAATGGCAACCAACTCCAGTATTATTGCCTGGAAAATTCCATGAATAGGGGAGCGTGGCAGGTTACAGTCCATGGGGGTTGCAAAGAGTCAGACACAATTGAGCACATCCACCCACACATATGATAAAATAATGCATATGCTTCTTAAATAATGCAATAAATAATAAGACCTAGTAGTAGATCTGATTGGTTCCAAAATTTACAAAGAAAAAATTGAGCAAACTAGATATTTAGAATGTTATTTTATTTCTATTAACAATAAAGTCACAGATACCTCTAAAACTTCTGTAAATTGATACCTATAAACACAAATTTGGTATATGTTAAACATCAGTAAGAAATTAGTATGGATATTAATATAATGTTTCCCAGTTTAAACATATGGACTCCATACTTTAAATTAATAGGGACTTAAAATTTGAAGAAAAAAAAGTATTTACATTGACATTATAGATGTAGGCTGAAGAGTAGAATATCCTGAGGTTGTAACTTTTTATGAGCATAGGGGAATGTGTTAACTAGTCTTTATTTTCATCATATTTATAATAGGAATCATAAGTCTATCTTAACAGAAGGTATAATGATTAAATAAAATCATGTGCATAAAGACAGCTTGAAATGTAGTCAATATGTGTTAATAAACATATTGCTTTCATCCAAACTGACCTGTTGATTAAGTCATTATATAATTATATTCCATTAATGTGTGATAAAACATTATGCATTTGTCTAAGAAACTTTAAATGAGAGGTTTGAGAGGGTCATTGTAAACTATCACATCAACTATTTTACAGGCATAAGCACATCCACGGTTTACTATAAGTGCTAATCTGGAATCTATAGAGGTAGATTCTATTGTGTTCCATGCAGATCTCATCTACCATGTCAATCTACTTACCAGCCAGATGCTGTGAGGTCCGGCAACTAACTGCCTACAGCTGTTCCCTTCTTCTGAGAATTCTTCTGGACTGATGAGAACCATCAAGCTAGGGAGTTGTCTTCTTTCTCTTTCTCTTGCTCTGTTCCCCCCTTACAGTTTCCTCCTGAGAAGCACATTTTCAACTTAACACCCATACTCAAATCCAAGTCTCAGTTCCAAGACTGATTCTAAGGAACTACCTACGTAATTGATGTGAATGAGCCTTTAGCCTGTTAGATGTGATCCATTCACCTATTCTTCAAATATTTGTCTGGTGCCTACTGTTGCCAGGCATACAGCACAATTCAGGTGCTTGTGATACAAACAAAGCATACAGAAAGTGACAAACACTAGCCAATAAACACAATGAATGTGAATAACATATAATAGGTAGAAAGCATTCAGAACTATTGAAAAAAACTTAGAGCAATACAGTGGGATATGAATATAGAGGCTAGGCAAGGGAAGGGAAGAGACATTTCAGGTGGGTCTTATTAAGAAAGCATCATTTGAGTAAATATTTGAAGAAAGGGGAAACATCCAATTAGATATGTAGGAGAAGTTCTTTCAGTCAAACATATACATGTGAATGCTGTCGTGTCTGACTCTTTGTGGCCTATAGACTGTAGCCCACCAGGATCCTCTGTCCATGGGATTCTTCAGGCAAGAATACCAGAGTGGTTTGCCATTTCATACCCCAGGGGATCTTTCTGACTCAGGATGAAACCCGTGTCTTTTTTTATTTTTAACATTTTTTTTATTAGTTTTGCCAAACAATGACATGATATCACCATGGGTTCACATATGCTCCCCCTCCAGAACCCCCCTCCCTCCTCCCTCCCACCGGGAAATCTCGTTGCACCAGTCCCAAACATCAATCCTGGGCCGGCTATTGCTTAGACATATGATAATTACCATGTTTCAATGCCATTCTCCCATATCATCCCACCCTTTCCCTCATCCATAGAGGCCCTGAGTCTATTCTATACATCTGTGTTCCTTTTGCTGTCTCGCATGCTGGGTTCTCGTTACCGTCTTCCTAAATTCCATATATATGCGTTAATATACTGTATTGTTGTCTTTGCTTCTGGCTTACTTCACTCTGGATAATGGGCTCCAGTTTCGTCCATCTGAGTAGAACTGATTCAAATGAATTTTTCCTTAATGCTGAGTAATAGTCCATTGTGTATATGAAACCCATGTCTCTTATGTCTCCTGCATTAACAGGCAGATTGTTTACCACCAGAGCCACCTGGGATGCCCAGTCATAGTAATAGCCAAAGCAAAGGTCTTATAGCAATTTTGTCCATGTCCGACTTTTTGTGACCACATGGACGACAGCACTCAGGCTTCCCTGTCTTTCACTATCTCCCAGAGTTTGCTCAAATTCATGTACATTTAGTCGATGATGCCATCCAACCATCTCATCCTCTGTCACTCCTTTCTCCTCCTGCCCTCAATCTTTCCCAGCCTCAGGGTCTTTTCCAATGAGTTGGCAATAGTGTGCCTGGTTTGTTTCAGCTGTGTCTATCTGAGAGAAATAAAGGGGGTAGAGTATAGAAGAGGGCAGAGAAACTGAGAGTGGGTGGAGGGAGGTTCTTGTAGCCCAAAGAGGAAAGCGTATGAAGGAGGAGGTAATGACATCAAGTTAATTGATAAAAAATATGGGGACTGGTTGCTGCCCATTGAATTCAAAGCATAATCTTCACTATATAATTAATATTTTGCAATGCTTTTATTAGTCAATGCAGATTACATTTTACCTGGATTATTCAAATGGTCTCTAAATATGAAAAACATTAAGGTGGTCTAGCTTTTAATTACTAGGAGGTGCTACAATCTTTCCTACTGATGCATATATTTGCAAATGTCCTAATACCTGCAATGATTTTATGTTTCCATAGAGTCAACCTTGAAAACTGTTCAAATGTTAAGACTCAGACTATAACAGGTCTCATTATTTGAGGACATGACCTCTGAAGCACAAATGCCTGGCTGGTTTCAAGTCCTAGCTAGGTGATCCTGAATGTGTTATTTAGTCATTAGTTACCTAGCTGCCTTAGTGTGAAAGTTGTATTATCATTTTTTCAGTGTTTTGTGTTATATTAATTGATACACATAAATGGAGTAGTGCCTTACTACTAGTTTGAATGGGTTAGTTAATACAATGATAACATTATAGTAAAATAATAATATGTACCTCACATACATACAGTATTTTATGATCGGTCAGTTAGTGAAGGCTGTTCTACCTTAACTTTATCAGAATTTTAGGCTGAAGGAGACCTACTCCAATATCTGACTCCACTTTTGCCAAGGTAGGAAAAAAGTAACTTTGGCATTCAGTCTCTTAAAATCTCCACCTAGTATTGACACATATCAATTCTACTTACTTATCATTGACCAAATCAGGCTACTTTGTCTAACTTCAAAGGTATTGGTGAAGTGCCTTCCTACAAAATACTCAGATACATTTGGTAAGTAACAAAGATAATCATTATGATTAAAGCCCTAGCTACCAAATGTAAGGTTGATTCTTCCTCCTGGAGAAAAAGATATACAAAAATACAACTTAAGGGTCATATACAGACTTGCCATCAAGTTCAAATTGAGGGAGACAGTCTGTACACCAAGTCCGGATGAGGCTTCTCAGGACCCAAGACCTATGAACTAAAATAGGATATCTGTTGCCCACACATGCAATAAATAGTGGTGACAAAGGGGCAATACAAACATAATAAATGTTTTTCTTCTGAAAGCCATGGCAGTTGAGAAATCATGTTTGCATATCCTACTATCCTGACAGTGAGAGAATCAGGTCATTATTAGACAGTATTCTTGAAGTCTGGCTCCTGAGATGGTATCCCTTGTCCACTGTTCTTTGCAGCTCTTCACCTTCCAGAATTCTTTCATATCCATTGACCTCACTGACCACATCTGAAGAAACCTGCATGAACTTTTAAAGCTTAAAAAAATTCTTAGTGAGCTTATGGACCATGGAGATTGATAGTCCAAAGATCATTTTAGCAGTGAGATCTGGGGGTTTTGGCCTGGGTTGTTGGTTTGGCGGCAGTACAACTCTTAAAAACTAATCTTTTTTTTTTTTTTTTTTTTTTTTTTCTTTGGTTCCGTTCAGTTTCTTGTGCCAAGAGACACTCCATAGGGTATTTTCTATTTATATACAATTAGATTTTCTATATTTTTTTTCTACTGTACCACATTCCTTGCTGTTTGTCTACTTGATTTTAGTTTGTTTAATCTCATTGGGCTTAATAGGACAAGCCACAGTCTTAGTGTCTTTAGCATGAAAAATTTTGTCTAAGTAAAAGGATTTATTGGGAACCAAATATTTAATTGGGTCCTGAATCTTTTGCTGTAGAATCAAGCCACACAAAATGTCTGTTCTCTTGCTCTTTGTACATCCTCAGCTAGACCAGTGCCTGCTTCTTCACTTATATTCCACTCACATGACTGACTTTCCTACATACTCCAGGCCCCAGATAATGAATGCTGGTTCTAGCTTTAGATTGTGACATCTCCACCATGATAGACTATCAAAAGGATGATGAGGGGCATGCTCTTCTTTTGGTTTCACTGGTAACCAATGAGCCAAACTGCCCTCAATTCCCCCTGTAACTAACAATCTCCCCTTTCCACTCTGGTGTGAAGACTGCCATCATGTCCTACTCTTCATCTGTCACATATGGTAAGTTGTGGCTTCAGGACATTGGTTCAGACATAAAAGATCCCTCAGCCATTAAATCACTGATGTCTCTGATGCTGACTCTGGGCTTTCTTTGGTGTTAAAGCTGGGCAAGTACAGGCCTTGTAGTGCAGGATACAGCCCAACACTTGCTTATATAATTCATTCAGAAGTTTAAAAAATAGATGTATGACCATTCCCTTGATTTTCTTTTGCTATAAAAGTTTTAATCAGCCATTTGCACACAAAATATTATTCTTTTTTATGAAAGAGCATCAAAGGTTAAATCTTCTTCTCAACCTGCTGGCACTCCATTCATGACATCTCCTTTTCCTGCCAACAAACTGGCATTGAAAAGTAAATGTTGCTCAGTCATGTCCTACTCTTTGTGACCCCATAGTCCATGGAATTCTCCAGGCCAGAATACTGGAGTGGGTAGTCTTTCCATTCTCCAGGGGATTTTCCTAACCCAGGGTTCGAACCCAGGTCTCCTGCATTGCAGGCAGATTTTTACCAGCTGAGCCACAAGGGAAGTGATAGCTCTCTGAATTTATGTTTTTTTAAAGTACTTGGCTGACACAGCCATAGTGACAAGTACACTCTACTGATACTCTGTTTTTCCACATTTCCACTCAGGCTACAAGTTCACTGGGCCCAGAATCTACCTTCCAACTTAGCACAGGGGATAGTCTTGCCAAATATTACACCCCTGTATGAAATGAATTTCCACATATTGAGACTCTGACAAGGCTTTCTTGACTGCTGAATGGCCAGGCTTTAAGTCAGTGTTACAAATTGCATGGGTTGTTGTGGCTGTTGTCGTTGGGACAGCATATGCGTTTTAGCAAATATTTATTAACCAGTTACATTTTTCCATGGTGGCTTGGAGACAAATGCTTATTCTTGCTCATGTGGTTTTCCTGGGAGGCTGTGGTAAACCTTGTCACCAGGACCCCAAAGAAAAGGACATCCCATCTCCATGCCCCCAGGATTACCAAGAGAAGGAAGAAGGAACATAGAGCCTCTCAGGATGGCCCCTAGGCTGTCCACACACAAGAGGAACACTCACTTTCACTCATACTTTAATGTGCAAAACAAATTCCATGGTTATGTTTAATTCAGAGCTTAGGAATGAGGACAGTCTAACAATGTATTTGAGAGAAAGAAATCCAGAAATGTTTGGCCAACAGTCTGGATGATTGCTTGTGAGAGTGTTTGTTATGTGCTGAGGTGTGTTCACCAAAAAGATGTACTCAAGTCCTCACCCCCGGCACCTATGGGTGTGAATTTATCTGGAAATTGGGGCTGTGAAGATGTATTAAGATTTATTATTTTAAAAACATATATACATGCTTTTTTTTCAGTCCATATGAATGACAATACCAGCAAAATTGCATTTATATTCTTGAAATGTACTATGAAATAATCTCTATCGGATCAATAATAAAGATTTCTTGGCACTGATGCCAATTCAAATGTTACTATAGCAATCACCATGGCAATGTTTTCAATTAGTGTTCACAGTCATAGCATAACATGAGTCTAATGTACCACTTGGCAGGTTCATAACGGATCTACAGATTATTTAATTTTACCAGTCAATAAAATCTAAACAGGCCAAAAAAATGAAAAAAGCATCAACCACGTACTATCCTTAAGTTTTAAATCTCAAATACTCACTAAACTTTACAAATAATCTAATGTAAAACTATATTAGCATTGTTCCCTTCCAAACCACCTATTCAAACACAATAAAGTTACAAAGAAATTGCTTCATATGTCATTAACAGACACTAATATTAAAACTCCAATGTTTATTTCATCTGGAAAGCTCATCTGAAAATAAACTCCATATGATAGGTAAGTCATTATTATGAAATCTTATAGAGGGAAAGAAAATGAAGATGATGATAATGTTGTTTATTATTGTTATATCTAGCATTTATGAAGCACATCTTATGCCCCAGGCACTGTTTTAAGTGCCCCACAGTTTTGGTAATGTGTCTGTTCAGTTCACAAACAGTTCATTAGCCCACCTCTAGTCCACTGGGATTGTGCTGCACTGCCATCTTGAAGTTCTTTATAGCTATTTAGCCACTGAAGTTTGAGTGGATGTGATCTCTGTTCTTTGGGGAAGAAAATTTATGAGCTGCTACTGTGTTTTTCCCTTTGCCATACCAAATAGCAGGACTTCCCACTAGGATCCAAAATGAAGACCCCAAGGAGCTCACTGACACCTCCACTAGGCAAATTGTAAACAAGCGGAGAAAAAAAAAATTAAATTTTTGTTTAAGTTCCCTTAACACCTTAGTCCTTTAGGACTGATGAATCTATCTTAAATCACATAACAGTCTCAAAATCTGCTTGATGAAGTGCTATATTATTCCCATTTTACACACACAAAAAATCAAAGTTTAGAGTGTTTAAATAAATTGCCCCAAATAAACATCCATTAGGTGATAAGGGAGAAAATAAAAATCAGCTCTGAGAGCTGACAGCTGGTACCCGCTCTGGCAACGAAGAAAAGATTGTGGTTTCTTCTGCTGAGCAGAAGAATTTAACAGAATATCACCACTAGATGAGCTCCCTCTATGAATGAACAAGGCAAAATTCTCGGGTACGGCTGCTGCTGCTGCTGTTAAGTCACTTCAGTCATGTCTGACTCTGTGTGACCCCATAGACGGCAGCCCACCAGGCTCCCCCATCCCTGGGATTCTCCAGGCAAGAACATTGGAGTGGGTTGCCATTTCCTTCTCCAATGCATGAAAGTGAAAGTGAAGTCGCTCAGTCCTGTCTGACTCTTAGCGACCCCATGCACTGCAGCCCACCAGGCTCCTCCATCCATGGGATTTTCTAGGCAAGAGTACTGGGCACCCTCAAAATGACCAAATAGCTTCCTCTCTTAGTTACTATTTCTTTATCAAAAACAACTTCAAACTGTTTTCCCAGATTCCATATAGAAAGTGACATACATATACAGAATTGCTTCGCTGTCCTGGTATTACCTAAACAAATGCCGATCCCTGCTTTCATGAACACATTCCAAATGCCCCAGCAAACCCCCAAACTCTGCAATGGACCTATCTTAACTCCCTCTGCCCGAAATATCTCCAATTTCCCTATGATGGCAGTATGTCTTGTTGCAGGAAGTTAATATGCTGAATTTTGACTAAAACTGTGTTCCCTGCTGTCCTTTAGACATTTGACTTTTCAGTGAGAATCTGAGGTTTATACCTGAGAAGCCTGGTTCTATTGTCCACCACACAAGTATGCTTTAATTGAAACAAAGCAGTATGAATTTTGAGGATCAATGAGGTTACTTAGGTTAGTTCCTTTCTTAATATAATTCCATGATAGATAGTTTTTACTTGGAATAGATCAAAAGGTAAGATTAAAACAATATGTCAAAGAGCAGTGTAGTAAAATTGGCACAGATATGACATTTTCGGGTATGTGTGTATGAGTGTGTGTGTGTATATACATATATGAATTTATAAGAAAGGCTGTTAAAGAATAGACTCAGTTATTATGTCAGTGCCCAGCCTGAAGTGCAGAGGGCTGAATCAATTATACTCTCAGCTTATGGACTGTAATTATTATCAGATCATACAAGGACCTTCTCTTATTTCTTTTTTTTTTTTTTTTTTTTTTTTTTTTTCTTTTTTCACCTCCTTTTTTTTTTTTTTTTTTTTTTTTTTTTTTTTTTTTTTTTT
>ML661338.1:29205884-29294987 GCA_007570785.1 Antilocapra americana | reverse complement strand
TGTTTTAGCCATACATTGTTATGATATCGCCATGGGTTTACATATGCTTCCCCTCCGGGTCCCCCCTCCCTCCTCCCTCCCCCCCGGGAAATCTCGCTGCACCAGTCCCGAGCATCAATCCTGGGCTGGCGATTGATTAGACACATGACAATTAACATGCTTCAATGCCCTTCTCCCATCTCATCCCACCCTTACCCTCATCCACAAAGTCCACAAGTCTATTCTATACATCTGCGTTCCTTTTGTTGTCTCCCATGTTGGGTTCTCATTACTGTCTTTCTAAATTCCATATATATGTGTTAATATACTGTATTGTTGTTTTTGCTTCTGGCTTACTTCACTCTGGATAATGGGCTCCAGTTTCGTCCATCTGAGTGCTTATTTCTTGATTTATTTTTATTTTATTCCCATCTGCCATTCTCTCCTCCCCCAGTTTTCTTAAGGATTTTTCAGTAAATAAAATAACCTGGGAATCAAACTGTTTTATAATACAATTAATTATCCTCATCATGTACCCTGAGATTAGTGCAGAATCATGGTCTGATTTGAAGGAAAAATTATGACCAAGAATTCAAGTGACTCACACGTTATCTTTCACCCTACACATATTGCGCACAATTGGATCTCATTTTTAAGGCATTGTAACATTAAAAATGCTAAAAGTTTAGTTAGAAATACTGCACATCCAATGAGGTTAATAAAGCTTTGAAATGTTCTCAATCCACTGAATCCCAAGCGGAGAATATTTACTATTTTCAGTTTAATTATCATTCATGCTAAGTCACTTCAGTCTCACTATTAATCTTCATTAAGATATCTTTTCTTTGCTAAAGAGAAACTCTAAGAAGTAAAAACAGGTCAGAAATAACCTTCTAAAGTCAGGCCCTATTGAGCTTCTTATTCCTCTAGCTATGGTTTTTCCAGTAGTCATGCATGGATGTGAGAATTGCACTATAAAGAAAGCTGAGCACTGAAGAATTGATGCTTTTGAACTGTGGTGTTGGAGAAGACTCTTGAGAGTCCCTTGGACTACAAGGAGATCGAACCAGTCCATCCTAAAGGAGATCAGTCCTGGATGTTCACTGGGAGGACTGATGTTCAAGCTGAAACTCCAATAATTTGGCCGCTTTATACGAAGAGCTGACTTATTTGAAAAGAGCCTGATGCTGGGAAAGATTGAGGGCAAGAGAAGGTGATGACAGAGGATGAGGTGATTGGATGGCATCACTGACTCAATGGATGGGTTTTAGTGGACTCCAGCAGTTGGTGATGGATAGGGAGGCCTGGCATGCTGTGGTTCATGGGGTTGCAAAGAATCAGACATGACTGTGACTGAACTGAACTGATTCCTCTGGCTGTGTGGATCCTTCTCTGTAGGAAAGGGATCCTCTGTGGATCCTTCTCAATAGCTTACTCTTGTTTAAGTAAGCTCTATGATAAGATCAATTTATTTTTAAATTTTTCTCTATATATTTGTCAAAGGAATATATGACTGCTGCTTAAATAGCATCAGTAAGTATCAGAGACATGAAATACTAAATGCAATATATTCAGTTTTTGCTCTGCAAAAGCTCTTAAATTTAACCAGTTTACTTGTTTTTATTTACTTGTTTACTTTTGTGTTTATTTCCATTACTCTAGGAGGTGGATCATAGAGGATCTTGCTTTGATTTATACCATCAAGTGTTCTGCCTATGTTTTCCTCTAAGAGTTTTATAGTTTCTGGTCTTACATTTAGGTCTTTAATCCATTTTGAGTTTATTTTTGTATATGGTGTTAGGAAATGTTCTGATTTCATACTTTTACATGTAGTTGTCCAGTTTTCCCAGGACCATTTATTGAAGAGGCTGCCTTTGTCCTATTTTATATTCTTGCCTCCTTTGTCAAAAATAAGGTACCCATAGGTGCATGGGTTTATTTCTGTGCTTTCTATCTTGTTCCATTGGTCTATATTTCTTGTTTTTATGCCAGTACTATAGTGTCTTGATTCCGTTAGCTTTGTAGTGTAATTTGAAGTCAGGAAGATTGATTCTTCCAGCTCCATTCTTCTTTTTCAAGACTGCTTTGGCTATTCTGAGTCTTTTGTGTCTCCATATGAATTGTGAACGTTTTTTTTTTCTAATTATGTGAAAAATGCCTTCGGTAATTTTATATAGATCACACTGAATCTGTAGACTGTGTTTTGTAGTAGAGTTATTTTCACAATATTGATTTTTCCTACCCAGGAACATGGAATATCTCTCCATCTGTTCATATAATCTTTGATTTCTTTCATTAGTGTCTTATAATTTTCTGTGTACAGTTCTTTTGTCTCCTTAGGTAAGTTTATTCCGAGGTATATAATTTTTTTGTTGCAATGATGAATAGGATTGATTCCTTAATTTCTCTTTCTGATTTTTCATTGTTAGTATATAGAAATGCAAGTGTTTCTATGTACTGATTTTGTATCCTGCACTTTGCTAAATTAACTGCTTAGCTCTAATAAAGTTCTGATACTATCTTTAGGGTTTTCTATGTACAGTATCATGTCATCAGCAAACAGTGAGAGCTTTACTTCTCTGATCTGGATTCGTTTGATTTCTTTTTCTTTTCTGATTGCTGTAGCTTGGACTTTCAGACTATGTTGAATAATAGTGGCGAAGTGGACACCCTTGTCTTATTCCTGATCTTAGGGGAAATGCTTTCAGTTTTTCACCAAGGAAAGTGTTTGCTGTACGCTTATCATATATGGCCTTTACTATGTTGAGGTAGGTTCCTTCTTTGCCCATTTTTTTTAGTTTTAATCATAAATGGGTACCGGATTTTGTCAAAGGCTTTTTCTGCATCTATTGAGAGTATCATATGGTTTTTAATCTTTCAATTTGTTAATATGGTGTATCACATTGATTTATTTGCATATATTGAAGAATCCTTGCTTCTTTGAAATAAACCCATCTTGATCATGATGCATGAGCTTTTTGATGTGTTGCTGGATTCTGTTTGCCAAAATTTTGTTGAGAGCATTTTTTGCCTATGTTCATCAGTGATACTGGCCTGTAGTTTTCTTTTTGTGTGTTTTCTTTGTCTGGTTTTGGTATCAAGGTGATGGTGGCCTCGTTGAATGAATTTGGAAGTGTTGCTTCCTCTGTAATTTTTAGAAAGAGTTTTAGAAGGATGGACATTACCTCTTCTCTAAATGTTTGATAGTATTCTACTGTGAGGTCATCTGGTCCTGGGCTTTTGTTTTTTGGGAGATTTTTTTTTATTACAGCTTCAATTTCAGTGCTTGTAATTGGGTTGTTCATAATTTCTATTTCTTCATGGTTCAGTCTTAGAAGATTTAACTTTTCTAAGAATCTGTCCATTTCTTCCAAGTTATCTATTTTATTGCCACATAGTTGTTCATAATAATCTCTTATAATCCTTTTTATTTCTGCATTGTCTGTTGTAACCTCTCCTTTTTCATTTCTAATTTTGTTGATTTGATTCTTCCCTCTTTTTTTCTTGATGAGTCTGGCTAAAGGTTTGCCAATTTCGTTTATCTTCTCAAAGAACCAGCTTTTAGTTTTACTAATTTTTACTATTGTTTCTTTCCTTTCTTTTTTATTTATTTCTGCTCAGATCTTTATGATTTCTTTCCTTCTACTAATTTTGGGCTTTTTGTTCTTCTTTTTCCAGTTGTTTTAGGTGTATTTAATGTTTTTCTTGTTTCTTGAGGTAGGACTGTATTGCTATAAACTTCCCTCTTCCCACCACGATCTCTTCCCTCATATCCCCCAAATCCATCTCTCTGCAGTCAACAGCAGCCCTTGCCCTGGGATTGCTCCAGAATCCCTAAACTCCAGCATCCAGCTTCTGCACCTTCTAGGGTACCAGAGTTTGGGGCCAGGGTATGTATGGCTGTGGCAAGGACTGTCTGATTCGTATTCCATTTAGGCTGCCACAGATCAGCTGTTTCACATTTGTTTTAAATGTTTCTCCTCTGACTCAGACAATTGCCCTGAAGTGGGGATCTGACCCCTGTTTCAGTTCCCTGACCTGCAGAGGACAGGTCCAATCCTACTAACACTCCTGATTTCCCCTTAGTTTCTTTGAATCCTACCGAGTTTTGCATGGTTCTATATATTCCTTTCCACTGGTCAGGTACTCCTGTATGCTCTCAGCTGGTATTCTGCATGCACTTCTGTGTTTGAAGGTATATTCCTGATATATCCATGGAGAGAGATCCACATCCACATACTCCTCTGCCATCTTGTTCTCCTCTTTCATCCAGCTTTTTACTCTCCTGTTTCAACCTCATCAAGAGACTCTTTAGTATCTCTTCACTTTCTGCCATTAGAGTGGTATCATCTGCATATCTGAGATTATTGGTATATCTCTTTGCATTCTGAAATCCAAGAGTAACTTAAATCCAATGTGGAAATCACTCATGAATTAAAATTCTTTTTTTTTCCAACTAGCTTCAAAAATGCTATTAAGAACCTAAAACTTAGGATATGTTATTTATTTATGAAGCTTTGGTGAATTTAAGAGAAAATTAAAGGAAGCACAAAGTTACAAAAACACATCATACCTTAATCCATAGAGAAGAGAGACATATTTTTATTCAGTCGAATTTATCCCTGATTATTTTTCAAAGGGTTGAATGAAGATCATCTGGAGTTTCAATGCCAGAGTGTTATCAAGTTCTGTCATTAATTTCTTCTCTTTGTCTCCTCTTCTTCAACATGACGAGCTTCAAGCTTAATAAATATAGGAACCCATTGTTTATAAGCTGTTCTTATCTTCTGTTCTTTATTCTTTGATTTCTGACATACATGTGTCAAAGTGCTTTTCTTAAAATATTTTTCTGTTAAATATTTCTTTTGTCTTAATAGACACATTCTTTTTAGGTATATTTCATCAAGACTCATAAAAGAATACATAAGAAAAACTATTATGGGTCTCTTATACAAAAATAAATTGGGCCTCAGCAGGATCAAATCACTCCTCTAGGATTGGAGTTAGAGCATGACTGGGTTGGAATATGAAACCATATGATATGATTTCCAAGCACATTTTTGTAAATAAACTCTCATTTACTTGTTTAGATCAGCCTCTGGTGTTGCCACCTAGATCAGGTTCAAATCCTTCTGCCTAATTTTCAAAATTCCATTATGTAACCCATGCTACCATTTTAATCTCAGAACCAACTATTTCTAATGCTTATGCTCTTCCTATTATGATGTGTTGTGACAGAGATTATATTATCTTTGGTTTTTATGATAAAGGCTGGCATTGGTTCTAATAAGGCCGAAAGACAGTAATTCTAATTTTATGCATTTTTAAAAGAAACAGTTTTGGATTCATCATCTTTCTAAAAATTATTTGAACTAATTCTTATGTTACAAATGGGCTAATTCATAAATGAAGATAACCAAAAAAAAAAAAAGGAAACTATTCAAAGTGATTTGGGTTTCTGTTTATTTACAGGAGGAGATAAAAAAAATTGGTTTTCACATACAATATATAGAACGTTTCTCAAATTTATACCAACTTCACTTAACCACATAATAAGCATAAACATTTAAGTACTTTTATATATGCCCAAAATTAGGAGGGGAAAACAGTATAAAATACTTTTGATATTTGGATAGTGATTAGTAACAAAATATTATTAACTAAGTTAATAGAAATATTTTTTTAGATTATCTAATTTAAAGTGTGATTTGTCCTCATGCACAGAAAGCCTTATAAAACCTGTAGATAAAGGTTAATTGATGACCTTGTGCTTTCTAATGGAAAACTCCAAATGCTTATGTGTCCTCTTTAATAATGTAATTTTTTAAAATGTTGGCATCTCTGAGATAATTTTAGAGGACATAATTTTATTGTTGTTGTTTAGGCACTAAGTCATGCCCAACTCTTTTGTGACCCCATGGACTATAGCCAGGGAGGTTCCTCTGTCCATGGGATACTGGAGTGGGATGCCACTTCTGCCTCTAAGACATATTCCCAACTCAGGGATCGGACCTATGTTTCCCGCGTCTCCTGAATTGGCTGGCAGGTCATCAGGGAAGCCCAAATTATTTCATTAAAAAAAAAAAAACACTCTATAGTCTGAGAAGAATTGAGGATTTGGGGCTCCCAAATGACAATTATCATCAAGGTAATACCTGTTGGTTAGTCAGCAGGCTGAGAGCAAAGGAAGAAGATATCTTAGAGTCAAGTTCTTGGAAACTGCATGGACTATTTGGCTTCAGCAGTGAAGAACTGAAGGACTTCCCAGGTGGCTCAGTGGTAAAGAATATACCTGCAATGCAGGAGATGTGAGTTCAATCCTTGAGTTGGGTAGATTTCCTGGAGAAGGAAATGTCAACCACTCCAGTATTCTTGTCTGGAGAATCCCATGGATAGAGGAGCCTGGCAGGCTATAGTCCATGTGGTCGTAAAACAGTCTAATACAACTTAGTGACTAAACAACAGCAACAGTGAAGTACTTCATTGTAATTTTTCTTTGCTGATGTCTTCTGTTCCTTCACACAATCTTTGTTCTTTTATCTTTCGCTGAGTGTGTGTGTGCTCAGTCGCTTCAGTCATGACGGACAACTTGCAACTCTGAGGACTGCAGCCTGCCAGGCTTCTCTGTCCATGGAATTCGACAGGCAAGAACACTGGAGTGGGTTGTTGTGCCCTCCTCCAGGGGATCTTCCCAACCCAGTGATCAAACTCATGGCTCCTGCATTGCAGGTGGATTCTTTACTGCTGAGCCACCTGGGAAGTCCATCCTACCCTAAAGGGTGTTATATTATCATTATTGATATTATTATTAATTACTATTATGTCCTAGAATTAGTAAGACTGAGAGAAAACAGCAGAAGCCTATTGGGGCTGAGCATTGGTCAGCTGAGAAACTTGAAGAGGGATCCTAAGCATGTACTAATAGGTGAAACTCAGAACTTGGAAACATTCCCAGAAATATTAAGGAAATATTTAGAGGGATGGACTCAGTTTTGTGTAATCATGCAAGCTGGAACTAGGATTAAGCACAGGTTATGAAAGAAAGCCACAAATATGAAGACTAGAAAAATGAGGCTAGGAGATCAGCTACTACAGATGAGAATATAGATTTGGAGATACAGGTATTGATAGAGATTAGGAAACATGTATAACTGATATATACGCTCACATTTTATTTGGAGAAATAATACTTTAAAACCTCAAAAATTAAGTAAATAAATACTATTTTTTAAATGATATGTCATAAAACTGTTTTGAAATATATCTTTAACATTAAAATGAAGTGTTCAGTAAGCTAGCATTCAGCTATTTAAAAACAGTCCAGAAGTAGATTTGCTAAATTTTATTAAAAAAGTAATTTAGATGTTTAATTTTATGCAGGAACAATGAAATAAGTACTGTTTCAAATATTATAAAATGGCAGTAGGAATGAAAGAGCATTTCGTTGTAATTTTCATATTGCAATCTGGGCCAACCAAAAGAGGGCGCTAAAGTATTGGGTTACATAGCTTGGTTTTATAACTGGATCAATTTCTCATAAGAATTGAAGGGATGCGTTTAGATGTAAATTTAATTAGGGCTGATATTGACATATTAACACTGATACCTTATGCAAACTCTTAAAAATTGAGTCTTATAAAGAAAGGAGAGAAATCACATAATCTTCAAGTAATTTGAATCACATGATTTTTATATTTGTTTTATACTTGTTTAAATAGGGCCAATAACACTGAGGTGGTTTTCATCTACATGAATACAATTAAAAGTAATACAAAATATGACGGATTTATAAAAAGGACACCAAGAGTATATATTTTACATAACCAGTGACATCATTGGCAAAGAGATCTTATATGTTAATAATATGTGAGTTTTATCCACCACAGCTACTACCCATTTCCCCATAGACTAGGACAAAATACCATTATTAATAAAGGTTCATTGCCAAAGAAAAATAGAGTCTGTAGTTCCTTATTACAAAATGTTACTTTACAGTGGGATTAATTTATTTAGTGTATAGTGTAATTTCCTTCTCCAAAACATCATGCAGAAATCTCTAAGTCCAGTAGGAAATCACAAAGAGATGAAATAATTTACCTATAAATAATTAATTTTCATGTAAATAGATTGTGAAAGCAAAATGTTTAATTGACTATCAAATACTTGTACTGTTATGTTTCCTCAAGACATTACATTGAAACAGAGAGTGTTGCTCCTTTGCAATTTGGGAGAACTTATCTTACACATTTATGTGTTTACTACTCTGATACCACTATAAATAAAACATAGTTAAGGGTAATAAATTCTGGTAGGTTTAAATGAGGGATCTAACATCTGAAATGCCCGAGAGTATTTTTTGACATAAACCAATGACATGATGATATCCAAGGATAGCCTAGAAGAAATAATTGACCTATATTTCTTTTTTTAAAAGCTAGTCATTTACAAATTGTGTTTTTAGGAATTCACTTGATATTAGAATTACATACTCTTTAAATGAATCCAATTGTTATCTTTGAAACTGGGAAACTGGCATACTTTCTTTTTCCCAAAGACTGAGCTGATGTATTAGCAAACTGATCCATTTCAAGCAATCTTTGCTAAAATACAGAAATAATAAAAACTTTATACACACACACACACACACACACACACACACACACACACGTGCTGTGCTGTGCCTAGTCACTTAGTTGTGTCCAATTCTTTGGGACCCAATGGACTGTAGCCTGCCTCTCTTTGCTCTTCAGTCCATGGTGAGCTTGCCAGGCTCCTCTGTCCATGGGAATTCTCCAGGCAAGAACACTGGAGTGGGTTGCCATGCCCTCCTCCAGGGGATCTTCCCAACCCAGAGACTGAACCTAGGTCTTTCAGGCAGATTCTTTACCACTGAGCCACCAAGGAAGCCCAAGGATACAGGAGTGGGTGGCCTACCCCATCTCCAGGAGATCTTCCTGACCCAGGAATCAAACTGGGGTTTGCTGCATTGCAGGCAGATTCTTGACCAACTGAGCTACCAGGGAAGTCCATAGATAAAAATACATAAATAGTGTTAAATAATTTTATAACTACAGAAACATACATATAAGTTCAATCAAATTACACTATTTCAGTTATTTGAACGAAAAACAAGATAATTTCTTTAGAAAGCTATGTACTTCTTTTAAGTGACTGATATTTAAATTTGTTGTAATAGTTGCAAATACAATAGTTGCAAATGTGCTTGAAAAAACACAGAATGTTTGGTGCTGTAAACATGATAAATTAATACATTTCTGAATACCCGTGACAATAGTAAAATTTAAACTCATATTTTTTAATGCAAAGAAATTCTGGTATCAATATGGGAAACTTAGGCAATATGGAGAACATCAGGCACACAAGCTATTGCTCTAATACTAGAGTGGACATCAACTCAGAGGGATCCACATCTCAGGAAAGACTTTCAAAAGGCCCACGAGAGCATAGTACCCAGGTCTTTGGGTACTTTCAAACTGTTTTATTTCCATTGTTATGTTTTTTATTTCCCCACAAAATGGAAGCTTGTTATAGAAATAATAGAATGTTAAACATTAATATAACTGTTTTCACAAATTTAATTGACTTCAGAACTGAAAAAGCCCTTAAAAGTCTTATCTCCATCAATCATTTTCAAAATGAAGAAATTTCAAAGTGGTAAATGAATACAGAACCCTTATCTCCAATCTTTTTAGTCGCATCTCTTGTTCTCTTTAGTAAACTAGATTGTAATGTAATTCCACCACATAACATTTTAGAAATAGTTAACCCTACTTTCATTCTTGCAGACAGCAGAGACAATTGGCATAAAGCTGTTTTTCCTTCTCTATGTGCAGAGAAGGAAAATCATAATTCAAAATCACTGCCGATGGTGATTGCAGCCATGAAATTAAAAGACACTTACTCCTTGGAAGGAAAGTCATGACCAACTCACATATCATATTAAAAAGCAGAGACATTACTTGGCCAACAAAGGTCCCTCTAGTCAAGGCTATGGTTTTTTCAGTAGTCATGTATGGATGTGAGATTTGGACTGTGAAGAAAGCTGAGCACCAAAGAATTGAGCTTTTGAACTGTGGTGTTGGAGAAGACTCTTGAGAGTCCCTTGGAATGCAAGACAATCCAACCAGTCCTGCCTAAAGAAGATCAGTCCTGGATGTTCATTGGAAGGACTGATGTTGAAGTGTAAACTCCAAAAATTTGGCCACCTCATGTAAAGAGTTGATTCATTGGAAAAGTCCCTGATGTTCGGAAGGATTGGAGGCAGGGGGAGAAGGGGATGACAGAGGATGAGATGGTTGGATGGCATCACAGACTCAATGGACATGAATTTCAGTAAACTCTGGGAGTTGGTGATGGACAGGAAGGACTGGCGTGCTGCAGTTCATGGGGTCACAAAGAGTAGGACATGACTGAGCGACTGAACTGAACTGAACTGATATGCAGAGTTGATTAGCTTTATCCTACTCTTTCTGTGGGGGTTTATAGAGAAAGCCAGACCCAACTACAGTGGTGTAGTCATTATTTATGTATGGCTATTCATGCCTACTAATATGCCATATATTATATGTGAAGGGTATGAATCAAAACTGATTTTTAAAAAATATAGTGATTTACATTGATCAGTCATTCTTAATCACATAACTTATCCTTGGAGACCTAGATTCTATCCTTAGTTTTCTCATCTAGGTCAGTCTAAGCAAGTTTTTCAGGGTCTAGTTATCCTTACCAGTAAAAAATTTCAGTCAATGAAATAAAATGTCTGTTAGATTCCTTCTTGCTGTAATAATCCCTGGTTATATTGAATCAATCTTTTCTTAATTTAAAATCTTACTTCCAAGAAAAAGATCACATTTTATAGTATAAACATTTTTATTTAAAAATAGCATTAAAATCATTATGACAACTTGGCCCTATTTTTATTAATAATGAAAACTGGACAAGGGTTTTTCTAAGATCAATGTATTTTTCATCCTCTGATAACTGGGAGTTGTTTTTTTTTTTTTTTTTTTTTAGTGCTCTGTGCATCTTCAAGTGTGATTGCTTACATAACTCTCAACATTTCTTCAATGTTTCTAATATGTTCTTATTGTTGCTCCTACTCTCTGCTTTTGTGATTGATGATATGGTATTTTTAAAAGTGAGTGAAGATTTCTTTTGAAAAAATATGTTGCCTAATCAAGTAAAACCCTAGCACAGGAAAAAAGCATTTTTTCAGTCAATTATTTGGAGATACAATTATATTTCATTTTCTGCCTTATTTTAAAAGTTTAGACAGGAAATAAGAGACCATATATTTCTCATTCTCAGAGTCAGAAGATCTTCCTGACTACATATGTGCAGAAAGCCTCCTTGGAGTCCCAAAGAGGAGTGATGTCAATTGATGACAGTACCCATACACCTCTTTGCTAGAATCCATCTTGGCTAGATGATATGTGCACACACAAGGGAGGATCCTGAGATGTACCAAATAAGGACTCTGAATCAAGCAAGTCAGAATTATTGGTCAAGAAAATGTGGAAGAAATGCCCCATAAAAGTAATTCAAGCAATCACAAAGGAATGACTCAGCATCTCTCTCTCTGAGCCCACCTGTGTGTCTGCCCACCCATACGTCTGTCCACATGTACTGTACTGTACTTTTTTTCCTTGTAATAAATACTTGACTTTTTGCACTACTTTCCATGTTTGTGAGAACTCTTTTCTGCAAAACTGAAAGGCCAAGATGCTTATGGGGTTCAGTGACTAGGATTTGGTGCTCTCACTGCTGTGAACTGACCTCAATCTCTGGATGGGCACCCAAGTCCTGCTTCAAGCCACTGCAAGTCAAGGCCACCAGGAATCACTTTGATGTACGTATTATCATAATCACTCTTGCAATAATTTTAATGATTCAACTGTCCACATTTTCACCTGAGGCAATTTAAATTTAGGAAGATAAAATAAGTTTCCTGAGACCACACTGGAGGCAAGAGATTAAGCTGGTGTTTCTGGCTTAAGAATCTAAACTCTTAACTACTACAGTTAGCACTTAAGTGAATATAATTTGTTCCCTGCTCTATAGCTCAAAAGAATGGCAGGCAGATTTGCATTGGGAAAGGGAGAAGCAGGGATATAGGAAATATAGAGTTAGAATCAAATCAAAAGTTGTAAATAGCACACCTTCCAATGTTGTATATGAATCAGTTTCATAATTAAGCAATGTAGAATTTACTGAAGGAATTATTTAGCAAAGCACAATTAACCCAAAATACTTAGACCATTGTGTTTCCTTACTGAAAACATCCAATAGCTTTTTATGATATAATCTTAAAACTCCAAACTGGGTGTGTTTTCATTTTTGTTTTATAACTGCAGATGAGGTTTTAGCCTAAATGAACACAACTTTTCCAGATAAGAAACATGTTTTCTACATTTCATTTGGGTTGAGAATCTTGTCATTATAATTGTTTACTTTTCACAAATGGTGTAGTCTTATACATGTACATTGAGTATTGTGCTGACAGGTGCTTTTGAAGAAGGGTTTCCAACCAGTCCTTGATGAGGTCAAAGGTCGATTTCCCCACAAATATAACAGGGATCCAGAGAATATGACTAGGATAATCTATACCAGACTACCTCACCTGCCTCCTGAGAAACCTATATGCAGATCAGGAAGCAACAGCTGGTACCAGACATGGAACAATGGACTAGTTCAAAATTGACAAAGTAGTATATCAAGGCTGTATATTGTCACCCTGCTTATTTAACTTCTATGCAGAGTACATTATATGAAATGCCAGACTGGATGAAGCACAAGCTGGAATCACTATTGCTGCGAGACAAATCAACCTCAGAAATTCAGATGTCACCACTCTTATGGCAGAAAGAGAAGAGGAACTGAATAGCTTCTTGATGAAGGTGAAAGAAGAGAGTGAAAAGGCTAGCTTAAAACTCAACATTCTAAAAACGAAGATTATAACATCTGGTCCCATAACTACAAGGCAAATAGATGGGGAAAAAGTGGAAACAGTGAAGATTTTATTTTCTTGGGCTTCAAATCACTGCAGATGGTGACTCTAGTCATGAAATTAAAAGATGCTTGCTCCTTGGAAGAAAAGCTATGACACACATAGACAGCATGCTAAAAAGTAGAGACATCACTTTTCCAACAAAGGTCTGTCTAGTCAAAGCTATGGTTTTTCAAGTAGTCATGTACAGATAAGAGAGTTGGACCATAAAGAAGGCTGAGCACCAAAGAATTGCAGCCTTGAACTTTGGTGCTGGGGAAGACTTCAGAGTCCCCTGGACAACAAGAAGATCAAACCAGTCAATCCTAAAGGAAATCAACCCTGAGCATTCATTAGAAGAACTGATGCTGAAGCTGAAGTGCCAGTATTTGGCCACTTGATGTGAAGAGCCAACTCATTGGAAAAGACCCTAATGCTGGGAAACACTGAGTGCAGGAGGAGAAGGAGATGACAGAGGATGAGATGGTTGGATGGCATCACCAACTCAATGGCTGTGAGTTTGAGCAAACTTTAGGAGATAGTTAAGGACAGGGAAGCCTAGTGTATAGCAGTCCATGGGGTTGCAAGAGTTCGACATGACTGAGTGACTGTACAACAACAACAACCTAATTTAGATATGGTAAGGAAAATACTGAGCACCAACTAAAAGACTGTCTAGGGTCCTGGAACAAAGAAAGAAGAGAGTAATACAATTATCTCTGAAATTTTAACCACAGGTCATCGAAAAAGAGGAAATGAGTGACAAAAGAGAAACTATAAATTGCCAGAATATAAAGGTAAGTATGACATAATAAAGTGATGAAAGTGGAATATGCAGGACAGCAGACCCTCGGGAGTAGAGAAGAAATCCAATCACATAATTAGACTCTTTCTTTTGGAAACTCTAGAGAAGTATGAAAATCATGTTCAAAATAATCACACAGATAGGAATGAATCAACATTTGGCGAAATTCAAGACAACTCTAGACCAGATCCTGCTGTCCTTAGTGCCTTCAAGAAGGATAGAACCTCCCTCAATATTTAGGGAAAAGGAGGATCAGACCTATTATGGAATTCATCTTTCCCCTTGGGAGAATTGTAAAACTGTCCCTTATCATAGATACAGAAATATACAGAGATGTATACAGATATGTATGTCCTCCTTACAATAAGATACTCTTTCCTGCCTTAGCTTCAGTGAATCTTCAACTTATAACCAGGAGAAAATAGAGAACTAAATATTTTGGACACTAAGAGTTAACATTTATATATTCTATAGTAGTTGTCTGAAATTCCTACTACTATATAAATAGTAACATTTAACAAAAGTCTAGCTTTGTATACATACAAAGATGACTATTATATCAAAACCATTTATTTCATGAAGCAAGAAAAAAACGTGAGAAGGCACATTGTTACCAACAGGTGAAAAATGGAAAATGTCCAGTTCACATCTTTATTACAAAGTTTAAAAGCATCTAAGTATATATTACAATCTAATTTTTATAAATTAAAGCAATTATAATCAGAAAATTATGAAAAAGAGCAAAATGTATCAACATACCAGAACTTTTGAACTTGCCATTCTTTCTGCCTATAATGATGTTTTTTATGGTATTTCCATTCAGAACCAACTTAAATATCACCTCAAAAAAAAAAGCTTGTAACTACCCTGATAAGTTCCACCCCATCCCCCTCAGTACTTCTCTATCCCACTGCCTATTTCCTTAGCGTTCCTCAGTAACATGTTTATCTTATTTATTATTTATATTACTCTCTAAGAAAGTACAATCTGATGACTGGAAACACTTTGTATCACGTTTACTGCAATAGCCGTAGCACTCAGAAAAGTTCTATCTGCATAGTAAATATTTAATAAATATAACCTTAAGTAGTTTCTATATTTTATGAATATTAACTCCATTTTACATGGATTAAGAATAAACCATCACATTAGTAACATTCATCACAAAGATAACTTACAAGTTAATTTTAGTGAATGTCACAAGCTTGCAATCATTATTACCATTTATATTTAAACTATATTATTCAAATCATAGTAAAATTCTTATACAAGTAAACCATCTTTATCAACTCTATGCACTTTAAGGTCAAGAATGTCATTCACTTTATAGTTATTAATGTAATTCAAAGAATAAAAGGTAGAAGACCATACAAATGATAGAAAAGGAAAATTAAATACCTGGCTAAAATATGTGATGATATGAATTACTATGAAATGTTATTACCATTGATTTAAAAGACTTTCATAACTCATTCACATCATTAAGATCCATGTGTAAGGTACTCATCCTAACTTGAAGCAATAAACTTTATAGTATTCAATCTATGACTGCAAATATTCTCTTACTTTAAACATGGTATAAATTTATATCACATAATTTTTCAAAATGTAAAATATTGTCATTGTATGCTATATCAACTTAACATATCACGTGATAAATATGCATATTTATATTGATAATGTTGTAAGTGACTTCCAGATTTACCTTATCTGATTTCAAGAACAATGAAAGTAGTCATCAAATTAAGCTAGGTCACTCATGTTTTTCTACATGGAAAGTTTCAATACACTTTACCTAGATATAATGAACCTGAGCAATAACATTTTTAATAATAATAACAGTGGTTGTTATAGGATCAGTAGTGTCTCTTCATAATATCCTATAATGTAGGTATTGCTAATATCTTTACTCAGGAAGTTCCAAGTGCCCTGAAGCATTAAAAATCTTTCTCAAAAGCCACAATGAGGTACCACTTTACACCAGTCAGAATGGCTGCCATCCAAAAGTCTACAAGCAATAAATGCTGGAGAGGATGTGGAGAAAAGGGAACCCTCTTACACTGTTGGTGGGAATGCAAACTAGTACAGCCACTATGGAGAACAGTGTGGAGATTCCTTAAAAAACTGAAAATAGAACTACCATATGACCCAGCAATCCCACTGCTGGGCATATACACCGAGGAAACCAGAATTGAAAGAGCCACGTGTACCCCAATGTTCATCGCTGCATTGTTTACAATAGCCAGGACATGGAAGCAACCTAGATGCCCATCAACTGATGAATGGATAAGAAAGCTGTGGTACATATACACAATGGAATATTACTCAGCATTAAAAAAAAAAAAAAACTCATTTGAATCAGTTCTACTCAGGTGGATGGAACTGGAGCCCATTATCCAGAGTGAAGTAAGCCAGAAGGAAAAGCAACAATACAGTATACTAACGCATATATATGGAATTTAGAAAGATGGTAATGAGAACCCTGCATGCAAGACAGCAAAAGAAACGCAGATGTATAGAACAGTCTAGTGGACTCTTTGTGGAAGAGGGCAATGGTGGGATGATATGGGAGAATGGCATTGAAACATGTTAATTATCATATGTGAAATCAATTGCCAGCCCGGGTTCGATGCTCGGGGCTGGTGCACTGGGATGACCTAGGGGAAGGGAATCAGGAGGGAGGAGGGAGGGGGGTTCAGGAGGGGTAACATATGTATACCCATGGCGGATTCATGTCAATGTATGGCAAAACCAACACAATAAAGTAAAGAAAATTAAAAAAAAAAATCTTTCTCAACCTCATACATGAAGTATATAAAAGTAAAACTACTTTTATGTTTTAAATGTATGACTCCAGGACTTTGCTTGCTCTTATGACCATAAAATATTACCTATCTAAACTTCCTGCTCATTGCATTTTACTATATATGAGAAAATTTGTACCCAGAAAAGAAGATAACTTACCAACAAGACAGAACCTTTAAATGGAGCTGGGAAGAGTTTGTACATTTACTTACACCGTCAGCCAAGTGCATTTTTGCTATTATTTTGATAAACTTGTATGCTAACTACAAATATTTTAACGTATAAACTGTTAAGCAGTCCACATCTTTGTCAGGTCAATATGAAAACTCCAGAAATATCGTGAAAGCTTTGGTCTTTCTTCCAGGGAACTCTCATTAAGTCATAAATATTTTTATAAGGATTCCAGGATAGTTTTGATCATTCAAAATATATACTTTGGGCCCTTAAAGGCTGTGAACATACTTTTAAGATTCATAATATAGAAGAAAAAATTAAAATATATAAACCAATTGCTGAAGACTCAGATCAAAGGCTGAGAAGTACTGATGTATTTCTAAATATGATGGTGGGTGGGTTAGAGGTAAGGGAGAAGGGGTTACTAAGATATATTCTTAATTTACAAGATTATAGTTTGTGGAATATATCATTAATTAAAAATATTAGAGAACAGACCAAGATTGGGATTGACATGTATACACACTAATATGTATAAAGGGAAAGAAAGTGAAGTTGCTCAGTCGTGTCTGACTCTTTGCGACCCCATGGACTGTAGCCTACCACGCTCCTCCATCCATGGGATTTTCCAGGCAGAGTACTGGAGTGGGGTGCCATTGTATAAAGTAGATAATTAATGAGAACCTGGTGTGTAGCATAGGGAACTCTTCTTAATGCCCTGAAAAGAAGGTGAAAAAAGAAAAGAAAGTGAAAGTCACTCAGTCGTGTCCGACTCTTTGTGACCCCATGGACTATACAGTCCATGCAATTCTCTAAGCCAGAATACTGGGATGGGTGACCTTTCCCTTCTTCAGGGATCTTCCCAACCCAAGGATACTTAATGCCCTATGATGACCTAAATAGAAAGGAAATCCAAAAAAATAAGGGTATGTGTAAAAAAAAAATTATTAAACATACTGTTGGATAGGTGAGCAATTAAAATTTCTTATCTTATTAGAGCAAAGAGATATAAAATTTTCATAAGAAGACTGGTTGAAGTACTAAACAGTAAAAGATGAATGGAAGATATGACTAATATTTTATCTCTTAGGATTTGGTATTTTGCTTTGTAACACAGAATTACAAATCATAAAGACATTTTTTTCTATGTATGTTTTTTGAAAGCAGTAAAGAAGAATAGAAAATTGGTCTTGGATTAACTTGGAAAGCAGCTTATAAAAGGGAGTTATAGTCCTACTTACTGTGTGCTCCCTATTTCATATTAGGATTATTGATTTCAATTTTGGGATAATATCAAACAAGAGTTCAATTTGCACAGGGTACCTGGAATGGTATAGCAGTCTATAAAATGTTACTTATTTTAAAACTAAAGTAACGAGGCCTGTCCACACTGAAAGGAAAGTATAGGGTGGACAACATTTTCTTCGAGTGCTTTCAACACTATTACATAAGGGTGTTTCTTTCAATACTATTACATAATGGTGAAAAAAAAATTAATACCAAGGAAAACTAAGAAAAAAATAAAGAGAGACAGTAAAGATAAATGTTGCCACTCATGGCAAGAGGAGAATCTCTAACAACTGAAGCTGTTTGGAAATGAAAGTGATTTCCATGTGATGGTCTTCCCAGCCCATGTCCCACAACAACACAGAGCCTAAGACATGAAGCAGATCTTCAGTGATGAATAAATTCAAAGCTAAGAAAATGAAATAGGGAGGGGGGTTCCGGAGGGGAAGCATATGTAAACCCATGGTGATATCATGACAATGTATGGCAAAAACAATAAAAAAATAAAATAAAATAATAAAAAAAGAAAAAAAGAAAATGAGATAATCAGCTAATGGATAAAATAATTTCTACAACTAATCAGAAGATCTTTTTCTCCTGATAGTGAGCTTAAAAGAACATAAAGGATGCATATAGTCTGAACAGACTTCTCAATAAACCTGCATACATCTAGAACACGATAATCTGCTATTGATGTTATGAGAAGCACTGCTTCTACCAACACCACCAAACTGTAAGATGGATTGTCATCTCTACTACATGAAAATGGAACACAGTCAGCTTCTTAACATGATAAGTTCATACGTATCAGTTTTGGGATTCTTGAGTAGTCAGCATGAAAATACTTTTGCTAGTTTGTCTCCTCACATATACATCTTATGTATATTAACTATACAAAGAACAGCCTTACCAGTTTCAAGTCCTGATTTTTCTTAATGGTTCTCCAAAATCTTCATGCAGCGGTGTATGCAAGTCAGGGCTGCATTCCTGGACCTGCAGTCAAACCCACTAGTCAGTAGTACCATGTCTCTTTGTTTCACTTATCTCTTCTTAATTAATTGTGAACTTGGTAATATTCAGCTTCCCATAAGGCCCATCTCCTGGAGAAGGAACTGGCAACCCACTCCAATATTCTTGCCAGGAAAAATCCCAGGGACCGACGAGCCTGTTGGGTTTCAGTCCATGGGATCACAAGAGTCAGACACGATTTAGCGACTAAACCACCACCATAAGGCCCATTTCCAGTCAATTAGAAGGTAAAGCTGGGAGAAGTGGAATGGAGGAGAAGTGTTTTTATCAATAAAATCACTGACTGAATATACTGACCAATTTTTATTAGCATCACATCTAAGGAGGTCCTCTGTTAGAAAGGCTACTTTTCTGTTACAGTTCACTGAATCATCTCTCTGAAAAGCAAGCCAAATTAAGAGTGAAAAAGCACTTACAGTTAAACACATTCTGTCTTAGAATTAGAGAAGGTGTTAGGGGTAGGAAAAACTGAAGGTCAGGGGTATGTGGAAGGAGCAAAGCAGTAAACAGGGAAACAGAAATAGCAGAAAACTAAAACTTCAATGAAAGTAAGAAAGCTAAAGTAGTTTAAAGCAGCAAGAGAGATTAATTATCACAGGTCATTGCAGCAGAGGAAAAAAAATGCTTTCTATAAATCACTACAGATTTACATTCAATTTGGTAGAAATCAGTGGGAAATGTACAACTCAAATGAAGTCTATTTTAGCCAATGAACAATTCAGAATTCAAGTAGAAATGAAAGCTTAAAAGGAGATGAATGTGGATCATTTTTTTCTTCAGAGATAGTAGTTATAGTTAAAAGAGAAATATATTTAACACTTTCAGCACAATACATGTCACCAAGCATATTATAAAATTAATGCATTATATATAGTTATATACTTATATACTTGCTCAGTGGCTAAGTCATGTCCAACTCTTTGTGACCCCGTGGAAGGCAGCATGCTAGGTTTCCCTGTCTTTCATTATTTCCCAGAGTCCTCTCAAACTTATGTCCACTGAGTAGGTGATGCCATCCAACCGTCTCATCCTCTGTCACCCCCTCAATTGATGTATCTTATCAGCAAATTTATTATTGAGAACATCTTAATCACATGTTAAAGACAAAAAGTTATTTACATAATCTTAACATATGCTTAATTTCCTATAGGTTAAATAGGTTAAAAAGCTACTTTTAGTGGGAATTTCCTCGTGGTCCAGTATTGTTGCCTGGGGAATCCTACGGACAAAGGAGCCTGGCAGGCTACAGTTCATGGGGTCACGAAGAATTGTACATGACTGAGCAGCTGAGAATGTATGTACCAGTGACCGGTGGTTTCACTGTGTGCTTTCACTGCCAAGGGCAAGCCATGTGGCATGATCAAAAAAAAAAAAAAAAAAATCTACTTTTAGTAAATTGACTACTTATACTTAAAAGTTTTTCTCATCTTAGGGATAAAGATTAATTTCATATGGGCTCCACTGACATAAGTCAAAATACTGGATGAAAAGTAATAAAACATTAAATTATTACATTTAGGAAAATGATATAAAGCTGTAATTTTAATAAAATGTGTATTACCGATAGTTTATAAAACATCTCTTATTTGTAGAAAGTCATTGCATTGTAAGACTATGTATAGAATTCTAGTTACTTATTTTCTAAATTCTGTTTTCAAATTCATATTTTACATAAAATATTAGTTATAAATACATAAAGATATGTTTGTTGAGGCCCACCATCTAAATTAAATTTTCATCCTGGGGTAGAATTTACTCAACACTCTTTCCATTTGGGTTGTTTACCTACATTTTCTTGTAGTTTTAGAAGAGTGTAATTTAATATGTGTGTTAGTTGCTCAGTCGTGCCCGACTCTTTGCAATCCCATGGACTGCAGCCCTCCAGGCTTATCTATCCATGGGATTTTCTAGGCAAAGATACTGGAGTGGTTTGCCAGTTCCTTCTCCAGGGGATCTTCCCTACCCAGGAATTGAACCCAGGTCTCCTGCACTGCACGCCGACCAACTGAGCTACTAGGCAAGCCCATAATTTAATAATATGGTCATTGAAGTACAATGTGAAACATACACAACTGACATATTTATCGTGAAGTAAATTTTATTCCTCCCTGAAAATGCTTAAAGCTCAGTTTCAATGTAAAACTTCAATAAATACAGTTTAGTCTTGAGTGAAATTGAGAGGAATCTATATGCCTGTGTTTAAATAAAGAGTTACAGTGACTCCAAAGATAATGCTTCATTTGTCAGCAGGAAACCACAAGAAGGTTTGGGGAGACAGCAGACACTCGTGATAGCATTATTATTAAATTATTTTGTGTCTCTGCTATCGAGACCGCCATTGACTCTCACTACTTTTTCAGTCTTCATTCTGTCATTTGGTCCCCATCAGTTTCAGTATTTGTCTTTAAGCATTTGTAATAATAAACTCGAGTAGTTTCCTGATATATATTTATTTTAAAAAATTTTATTAGAACAATTGCCCACTTAATTTTCTGAAATCAATTTTCTAAATTTCCAAAATAGAAACTTTCTTACTTAAATAAAACAATCTTCCATATTTACCTACTGAAAGCAAAATTTAACATAGGTCTCACATCCAAAGTACTGAACTTGAGACACATCATACAAATATATATATATATACTCAATATATATATAAACATTTAAATATATAGATAACATTGACTAAAAACCTCTTAATTTTTAAAGAGCTAAAATAACTCTATAATATTAAAAAATTTTAAGCTTATGAATGTTATTCACTATTTGTATTTCAATAGAACTTCCTATTATAAACTGACCAAAGTTAATTTTAATTATAAAAAAAATTATTCCCAATATGATAACATTCTTTATTGTTAATGACTGTATCAGGAACCTTAATTTTAAGCTAAACATATAAAAAAGATGATTTTCATATGTATTATTATAATAGTATTAATTATTTAGTCTTTGGAGGAGTTAAGTATTATCAGAAATACAAACCTGAATCTTTTTAATGCTCTTGTACTAAAAAAAGTGTAACTGAAATGAGAATACGTATAAAATGTCACATCATCTAGATAAACTGACAAGATTAATGGGAAAAGGAAAAGTATTGTTTTTATTCTAATAGATAAACCTAGTTCAACTCTGCTCAGTACATGCATAGATAATTTGTAATATGTTAAGTTATAAAATTAACCTGGAAGTAGTGGAAGTAATACACATATTTATCCTTCACTGATTTATTAAATTATTGTATATAAGTTATATGACATAAAGCAATGGTATTTAATCTTAGTATCATATTTTTAATATAAAGACAATTTGGATAAGCAAATAGTTACTTTACCCAATAATACAAGAAATATAAAATGGCTATTGACACCCTCAACTATGGAAAATGATCAAATAAATCATTTTAAATTTCATCATATATAATATGCTATTGTTATATTTTAAATAAATAATAAAGATCTTATTTTCCAATAAAAATAATCTAAGTTTTAACCAATATGGCTTGAAATAGCATTAAAGTTCCTACTTTATTTTCTACCCACCATACGAGTGGATAAAGAGATTATAATTTTATGAAGTCTTCAAGAATTTTGGACATTAAATGAAAAGTGATTATTTCCAATTATGGTTTTAAAAAATGCAAATGTAACTCTCCCTATCTAAAAAAAATAAATCAGCCATAATACATGAACTTTGCGTTTAAACTTTTCCAATATTAAAACATAGTTTTAACTCCTATTTTATCATTTGTTCATAATACTCATGATTGCCAATAAAATAGATTTTTACTGTTTAATATTACACCATGCTACTAATTTAAAGGCTATAATAATTTGTACATTGAAATAATTGATCATGTTATTCCTTTCTATTTTTTCCATTATATATTTTTGGGTACACACAAACACATGCACATAGATCTACCCATAGATACAGATACAGAAATCCATACAGATGGGGATGTATAGATAAATATATAATGACATAGATAGATAGCCCTGGAGGAGGGCATGGCAACCCACTCCAGTATTCTTGCATAGAGAATCCTCATGGACGGAGGGGCCTGGCGGGTTATAGTCTATGCGGTAGCAGATAGTCAGACATGACTGAGTGACTAAGCACAGTACACAGCATAGATAGATAAATATTACTTTGTAATTTGACCTGTAAATGTTCTCCAGTGTTTCATCTGCGGCTTAATTACCATTACAGTGAAAAGAGATTTGAATTTTGAAGTGTTTATAACACATAGATGTTAATATTTTGAAAAATATTTCAAGCAATTTTATTAAATCATTTCAATAACCTGTTTTGCTAGAAAAAAATATATGATAAAGAAATTATTTGTCTGAAGGAAAACACCCTTTGAACACTTGTAATGCTGAGGGCCTAGTTCATAAAAGCACTATATTTCACATGATATCTTTTATCACAGGAAGTGAATTACTGGTGATTATTTGCTTAGATTACACATTACTATGCATTGTTGTCATCCTTATTACACTTCCTTCCTGTAAATTTTATTTCTTGTTTTTTATGACTTCCCTAAGATCTTGTTTCAGTAAATATGAGGAAAATGTCCCCTATTCACTGGATACTCTATTAATAACACATAAAGTGTAGTGATTTTAACATATTCCAATATAAATTCTATCAAGTGTTTCTATTTCTTATACATTCATCTTTAAAGTCAAGAATCAAATAACAACGATTAGCCACTGCTATCTTCATTCTTTCCAAACTGTTAATCTCAGACAGTGATATAAAGAGTAGGTTTTTTAATTAACACAAAACAATCATATGCTCCGGTGTTTTATAGATTAGTCAGAAAGACCAATAATTATCTTTCTCATGAATAGACATATAGAATATGAGTACAACCATTCCTCCTGCAATTGATGTATAATTTAGCAAAGCAATTGAAGAGAGAATAAAAAAGGAAAACCTTGAATGTCATTTTAAGAAAATATTCAGGTCTTCTCCCTTCTCCTTGTCCCCACCTTTTCCCTTAAAAATAAGTTGTTGTTTAGTCCTTAAGTTGCATACAACTCTTTGTGACCCCATGGACTGTAGCGTAAAGACATATGTATTACACACACACACACACACACACACACATCACAGCAACAATAACCTCATGAGATTTCCATTTGCTCTTCATAAGTAGTAAGATCCATTATTATGACTTTTATGCTTTGGGAGGTGTTTCTTGATAGTGCTAATATAAAATGTCTTGGTTAGGCTCAAGAGATCCTTCTTTTATTCAGGCACTTTGCATTCTTAATGTGGCTATAAGACCATCTCTTAGTAGTGCTAAATTTAGGGATAAGTACATTAACATATTAGGACTGCTATGAAAATGTATAAGAGTGCTATAAAGGTACTCTCCTCACTGTGCATTCCTTACCTTATTTTATTAATGAGGATAATGGTAGTTCCAGGCAGAGGATTTTGAAGTGACTCATAAGAAAAAAAAAAACTTTTCCAGGATGTTTAAAACAATCTAGTATTTGCAGCTAGTCACTGTGTGTGTGTGTGTGTGTGTGTGTGTGTGTGTGTGTGTGTGTGCGCGTGCGGGTGTGTGTATCCCTGATACAATTCTCATGACTCAACTTTCACATAATGTTCCCACGTAATGATATATTTTCACAAAATGTTGACAATTTCCATATGTAATTTGACATCCTTGGTTATATAATCTGATTTTTCTTTTTTTTTTTTAATCTGATTTTTCTAAACCTTAGTTTTCCTGTGCAACATCAGAGTTGGAGGTGGTCAAAACCCCATTTCTAAAGTTCTAGGATTTTATGTTGACACCTAAATAAGACAATAAGATGTTATAGACATTAAGAGCTTTGAAGGGGGTATATTTTAAGACAGAGCTCATTTTGAAAACAGATATGCAACTACAAAAGAAATGATTTCTTTATCTTAAGAAATGTCTTATTCTGAAATAAAAATAATTTATTCATAAATTTACATTTGGTAAAAACAAAGCTAACTAAGATCAATATACTTTGGTACCATTTAGAATGTTTTCTTCTTTCTTTAGAAAACTTCAGTAGATAAATTAGCAAGTAAAATGCCTAAGAATCTAACTAGAGCTTTTATAATAGAATAGAATAATATATTATGTAGGTATACATATTATAAGATATATATGTGTGTGTGTCCTTGAAATCAGAGGTGCAAATATTTAAAATATCACATTGGACATTTTTAAAGTATCATACTCTGTTTTTTTAAAATATCAGATTTATTTATACTTTATATTTAAAATGCCTTTGAGGGAACAAAATTAGTCTTAAAAAGTATAACAAACTAATGATCCAGTTTATTGAAGCATTTGTATTGACATTAAATAATTGTCCATCTAGTCTGTTCACTCTCATAGAAAACAAGTGACAGCCAATGTTTATGCATGACACACATGCATGTTTTTTAATTAACACAGCCTAATTTGTATTTTCTTGCATATAATATATTGCCATATTACTCACATATTTTATGTTATGTAATTTTAAGCATTGTCCAAAGCATTCTGATTAGCTGTACCTCCAGATTGTGCAAAGATTGTAGGGAATGCATGTCTGCCTTAGATCACTACTGATGTCTATAAAGAGGTAACTCAGCAGAAAAAAATCTCATATGAAGTTTTTTTGTTTTTTATTCACATTTGGGGCATGTACCAAAGAAGGGACCTGAAACTGACTGAACTTTGTGTGTCTGAGGGTCAAAGTAAAATACCAAATACCCAATGAAATCTTTTTATGCAAGGTGACATTCAGAAGAGCTTCTGATCTAACATGTAATTTATCAAGTAAAGCAACATAACATTTAAAGACATAATTTCAAAGCTAACTTTAATACCGTAATCTTTTATACATAGACAGTGGTACAAGAGATTTTTATTCTAATTATACAATGAATTACAATAATGGTGGTATAATTATGTGAACCATTTCAAAATTGTTCTTAACCTATAAATAGTATAATAAGGAGAGAATCATTTTTCCATCCTAGAAAGTAATATGATCTTACATGATTTACTTTTTCAGTCCTAACAGACCTTTCTGACTTAAAGTTAGTGAATTCTTTCTTTCTAAATTGATACTACTATTCTGCTTCCTCTGAAGCATCTTTCTATTCATTATTTCCAGAATTAGATTTGCTCAGATCATGAGCTTTATCTTACATTTTCTCACGTTTCAAAACAAATACAGAGATGACAGTATTTCAACAATTCAGCATATATCTGTTAAGTGCATACAATTATTTTGTTCTCCTCATTGTAGAAAACTTCAGTTGAATCCATAATGTGTTTGACGACAAGACCACAAATACATCCTGCTCATGTTGAGTCCCATTTCTCTGCTGCTATGTTCTGGAAGAGTATGTTATTTCATTTTCTTTATTTTTCAAAAAATATCTACTTCTTAATCCTGTATTAACAAGTTTTGTAGCTACAAAAATGATGTCTCCCCTTGACACAGCACTGCCTAGGTAATGAAGCAGCATCTTAGTCTGAAAATAGGATCCATCCTCTGTTGAATGCTAGAGGTTTTTAAATTACACTTTTTTTGCCAAGTTAAGAACATTGAATGATTAAGTTCATTCTTAGTTAATGGCTGAAGACGGGCAACATTCTAATCCCACAGACAAGTAAAGAGCCACAGGAAGATTTACTCCTGTCATGCAAAAGTTACCACCTTTGGCAGTTACAAAAAATCAGTCATGTTTTTTCTGCTACAGATTTCAAAGACCTTGTTAAAAAAATCTTGATTATTAATCTCATAGATATATAACACAATATTATATTACAAGTCTCCCAGAAAAGACTTCCTCAAGTTGATAATACAAATATATGTTAACTTTACTACAGGTGATCAGTGTTCCTTTGTGCACTTTTGTTATTTAAAATAGATTCTGACAACATACACTGTTAACTGTATCTAAACGTAAGTGCTATGGAATAGTGACAACCTTTTAGTTAAAATTCATCATGGCTTTTTAGAGAATAGCATGCCTGAAAATATAATTGTTGTGAATAGTTATATGGAGTATGCAAGGAAAAAAAAAAAAAAGCTCCATTAAGTCGTTGCATTTTCCATATCACTTCAAATAAAACACACCAATTTTGCCTTTGAAACTCCCTGTTGTGCTATTCATCCAGTCTTTATTACATTAAGATACATTTGCCCATAATAATGGAGAACAATTATAGCCAACAGATGTACACACTCAGAATGTTGCCCTGAGTGAAAACCACAAATATGTGAAGAAACCTTCTTCACCAGGTAAAGTGATCACTATTATCCTTGCATCCTATGTTTATCTATACATGGGGTATGTTTATTATTTCTATGTCATTTCATCTTAATATTAAAATAAATCACTTTTTAAGACATGATCAAGATAGCTTTATTTTTGGCAGTTCTGACTCAAATTATGTAAACAAAAGTTATGAGAAAAACAGGAGTTTATTTCAAATCAATATAATAATAGTACACACAAACAAAATTAATATGTGTTTCAAAGCTACCCAAATCAACATGATGTGAAGTTTACTTTTATTTTTTTAATAAACATCTATATGCAAATTTGAGCACTGTAAAAAGAGATTCGGTGGTTTCAGTCTTGTAAAAGTAAAATAAGAAGCAAACATTGCAAGTTTTTTTCCCTGAGCATTTTAATATCTTATCCAAATGCTAAAAAATGTACTCTTACCTGCTTTCAGATGTTGAGAGAGAGCATGAAAGAGCAAAATACAACTAGGAGAAAAGCATTATTTGTATTACTACATTACAAGAAAGCAAAAATTAAAGAGCTTATAATGTCAAGCAAAGTAAATGACATTTACCTTGTTCCGCAATGAAATTGAGTTTAGCCCTGCTCAGCGCTGACAATTCCGGTGGTGCTTCTCTCTCATTCCTTCTCTTTTTTTATAGTATCTTCTCCGCTGAATCTTCCTGAATCTCAGTGTGCCTTCCTCTTACAGTGAGCATCACTTTTAACTCAGACAGGCAGGAAGCTGAAGCCAAAGGAACTCTCTATCTGATTGGTTTCCATTCAGCGTTTCTGATTAATAAGAGACGTCCCTCACATAGGAAGATATTGCCGCTGATGGCGCTGCAGGGTTCCAGGTTTGGGTTGGGGACTAAAGACTCTTAGGCACGGCGATTTGCAGGCGAATAAAGTGGGAGGGCTCAAAGAGGGCTTTGTCAAAGACTCCCATTAGAGAAAACAACCCAGTGTTTTCCGTCTCCGTTAATCAGCTCTGCTTAATATGTTTGCAGTTGGGAGAGAAAGGTCACAGCATGCCTGTAACCTGTAAATCATCTGTAGCAAATATATATCACATGGAGAGTGCTGATACTCAAAAGGAATTTTGTGTATAGTCCCCGTGGAATTCATGACTACCTGTTTCAATTTCAAAATTTCAAGTTTAAGAAAAGGAAGAGAAAGAATCTAAATTCTGTTTATCAGTGATCATGACTTTTTTATCTGTGTCTCTGAGTTTATAGACTAAAATAATCTTTAACAATAATTTTAAGACATCTAATACCGTAACATGATTTTTTCAGTAAAGAGAATGATTTTAAACACGATTTCAGATTGCTAAAACATTTTGCTTATTATTTGATAATGCAATTGATGTATTTTCACCTTTCTTGGAAATGCCCACATATAACTGTGACCATAATAGCAACATCATAAAAACTAGATATTCCACCTGTTAGATTTGCTGCTGTACATTGTACAACTGTTAGAGAGGGTGAACTATAACAGAATCAAATCCTGTTTCAGAAGAAAAGTTTCTTTAGTACTTCTGGAAATGGTACAATAAGAGAAATATTGATTTGTAGATAAATCCTTCTGAAAAGAAGTTCTAGTAATAGTTGTATGAAATGCATAGTGGGAATATGGCTCACTTTATAACGGCTCGTTAAATCACAGTAAGTAAATAGCATAAGCGCCAAAAATATCAATATTCTATTTGATGCTTCAAAGGAAAACTGACAATAGAAAATAAAAATAAAATTGCCACTTCTTCCCCCCCAGTGGTGAAGCTAATCCATGAAGTGCAGATAATAGAGCTGCCTATCTGAGGCATTGTTACTAGAAATTCCTTTCTTAAAAGGGAAAACAAATACTTAGAAAATACAGTTTCACTTATCCCAAAATAAAATGTGACATAGCTAATGCATGATAATTTAATTAGTAGTATACAGTTTTTAAATATTTGTGAATTTGAAGTGTAGGAAATGGATACCCTCCAGCCCCCCATCAAGAGATGGTTAGATACCATCACCTACTCAGAGAACATGAATTTAAGCAAACTGGCCTGGAGATTGTGGAGGACAGAGGAGCCTGGAGTGCTACAGTCCACGGGGTTGCAAGGAGTCTGATGTGACTTAGCGACTGATGGACAGCAACAAAAAGGGACTTAACTTTGTTCATCTACAAATGAAGGAAGTGAAAGAAGAAATTAAGTGTATTGTCCAGGACTGGATAGATCCAAGTGGTTAAGAACAGCTTAGTGAATTTTTCACGGAGGCTAAGAGAGTTTTCTTGAGGCAAAGACACTTAATATAAAATTCACATTCTCCTTTATATTCATTTCTTCCAGGTCTACTTGTTCCTTTAAATAAACATATTATAGAAGTCTCTCTGTTAATGCTGATAAAGTAATGCTTGTAAAGTGGGAAAAATGAACCAAACAAAATATTTTATCATAGCTTAAGGTGAATGTTCACAAATAAAAGCTTTAAATCCCTAAAGTTGCATGCATTTCATTTCCCACTGAAACCCAACTGTAAGGGAAAGGCTGTTTTGTGTGAAATTCACAATCAAACAAAACATTCTACTGCCTGATTTGAAGTTATTTTTACTACTTCTAGAGGTGGGAGAGGGGAACTTGCCAACTAAAAAAAAAATGGTTACTATCTTACTATCTCAGAAATGCTCTAACTTTCTCTCCTTTGTTACTGTGATTTGGAGCATTTGAAACAAGGGACCTAAACCTTGGGATTACTGAAAATTACTTTATATTATGTGTATAGCTAAGTTTTCAAATGTAAGTAGCATTCTGCATCATATAAAATAGTTTTTGATACTTAGTATAATGTTGATAAATATTTAGCAAAAAGGTATACACAAAACTATTAATCATCATCATTATTAACAGTAGTAGAAATATATTTCCTTTTCTAGTAACTGTAAAATGTTATTTGAATTATTCTTTTCAATATTACTTTAGCTCAGATTAGCTTTCCTTAATTGTTTGGTACTTTAAAAATACTACCTTATTGCAAAAAAAAATCCTATTTTTTTTTTCTTAGTCTTTGAATATACTGTGTCTTCAAACCTGGGGACTCATCTATATAACATGATTCAAAACAATTGGATTACTCTTGTATGATATTATGATATATAATCAGAAATACATATATTGACTTTTCATCCTGGTTTCTGGCACAGAGCTCCTTAAAATCATTGAAATTGCCTAAGTGTAAGATCCAAAAGGTACCTCTTCTTAGGTTAGTGAAGTGACTACTAAGGATGGGGGCTGGATGACAAGAGAACTGATGCCAAAATCTCAGTTTCTGTTCATCAGTGCCAAACTGAATTTCAGAAACAAAGTTTTGAGTGAAGTAGAAAAGAATAGTTTTATCGGTTTGCCAGGCAAAGAGGGGTACAGTGGGCTTCTGCCATCACAAAGTCCCAATCCAGGGGAATGTGGTAAGAATTTTCATGGCAATGCTTTAAGTAGAGGGATGCTGAAAAGACTGGCATTTCCCAGGTGGCTCAGTGGTAAAGAATCTGCCTGCCAGTGCAAGAGTCGCAGGAGACAAGAGTTTGATCCCTGGGTCAGAAAGATCTCCTGAAGGAGGAAATGGCAACCCATTTCATTATTCTTGCTGGGATATTCCCATAAACAGAGGAGCCTGGTTGGGTACAGTTCATGAGACTGCAAAAAAATGGGCATGGTTGAAGTGACTTGGTATGTACAATCTTCTCAATGAAGTTTTCTGGTTACTTTAAGGCAATGTGCATGGAGGGAGGTGTCTGTCTCTGGTATGAAGAATGTTGACCTTTTGTTGTTGTTCAGTCACTCTTTGTGACCCCATGAACCTCAGCACACCAGGCTTCTCTGTCCTTCAGTATCTCTGAGAGCTTGCTCAAACTCATGTCCGTTAAATAGGTGATAGCACCTCAACCTCTGTTGCTCTTTTCTCCTTCTGCCCTCAGTTTTTCCCAGCATCAGGGTCTGCCCCAGTGAGTTGACACTTCTCAACAGATGGCCAAGTTATTGAAGCTTCAGCTTCAGCATCGGAAGCATCACATTTCAATGAAAATACAAGGCTGATTTCCTTTAGGATTAACAGGTTTGATCTCCGTGCTGTCCAAAGGGCTCTCAGGAGTCTTCTCCAGCACCACGATATGAAGGCATCAATTCTTCAGTGCTCAGCCTTCTTTAT
This sequence comes from Antilocapra americana, assembly GCA_007570785.1. Lineage (NCBI taxonomy): Eukaryota > Metazoa > Chordata > Mammalia > Artiodactyla > Antilocapridae > Antilocapra > Antilocapra americana. Next base: position 29,263,420 of record ML661338.1, on the reverse strand, counting down.
GGTCCAACTCTCAGAGGTTGATCCCTTAAAAGAGCTTAATTACATTGCTATGTGTATCCTTTGAGGTTGCGCCAGGACCCTGCCTCAAGACAGCACTCTATTTCCTGGCTTGTTCTTCCATAGTCTTTGCCTCACTCTCCCTTCCTGAATGAGCAACTACTTGAATCTACTCTTTGGAACTCAAAGAAGATCATAATGGTTAGAGTCAAGAAACAAGGGACAGAAAGATTTCCATTCTTAGGAACCCCACAGGGATCTGCTTGATCTCAAAACATGTGATTATAGGGGTTGGAGATTTTAGTCCCATTCCCCTGATTTAGGAAGGGGAGAGAAGTTGGCAATTGACTCAATGGCCAGTGTCTGATGATTTAATCAATTATACCTATATAATGAAGCCTCCAAAGAATTGATGCTTTTGAGCTGTGGTGTTGGAGAATACTCTTGAGATTCCCTGGGATACAAGGAGATCCAACAGTCCATCCTAAAGGAGATCAGTCCTGGATGTTCATTGGAAGGACTGATGTTGAAGCTGAAACTCCAAAACTTTGGCCACCTGATGCAAAGAGCTGACTCATTTGAAAAGACCCTGATGTCGGGAAAGATTGAAGTGGGGAGGAGAAGGGGACCCAGAGGATGAGATAGTTGGATGGCATCACTGACTCAATGGACATGAGTTTGGGTAAACTCCAGGAGCTGGTGATGGACAGGGAGGCCTACTGTGCTGCAGTCCATGGGGTCACAAAGAGTTGGACACAGCTGAGTGACTGAACTGAACTGAACTGAATAAAGCCTCCACAGGCAAACCAAAGAGACAAGATTTGGAGAGCATCCAGGTGGTATCAAAGTGGAAATCTGAGGAGAGTGGTGTTCTTGGCTATAGCATGGAAGCTCCAAGTCTTCTCCCCACACCATTCCCTATGGGTCTCTTTCACCCGCTCTTCCTGAGATTGAGGTTTTTGTTGAGAAAGACATTGAAAAAGTTAAGTAGTCACTATGCTAGTTTATCTTCACTGAAGTAGAAAAACATTTTTCAAGAAGATTAATTAATGAATAAAATAACCAGTATACTCAAGTGACTTTTTTAAAAATACAATTGGTTCTACAGCATTTAATTAGGACCATAAAGGCATGGATATTGCACTGAGACAACTGTGAGAGGCTTCCTGTACTATAACACCACACGTGGGACTGTCCTGGAATTTAAGACTACTAGCTGCTGGGAAAGAATCGTTTCCTCTTTCCCAGCTAAAAAGGCTTTGCACAAGAGCTTTTGCATACCACTATCATATATATCTCCAGTCTCCCATGAAGATTATACTCAGGAATGGAGCAAAAATTATAAGCTATCTTCCCTAAAAAACCTACTATAGTAACCTCACCATTGCCCACATTCCTACTTAAATCAGGCCCTCTCCAGGCCTTCCCAGGTGGCTCACTGGTGAAGAACTCACCTGAATTGAAGGAGACACAAGAGATGAGGCTTCAATCCCTGAGTCAGGAAGGAGGAGGAAATGACAACCCACTCCAATATTCTTGCCTGAAAAATTCCATAGACAAAAGAGACTTGGCAGCTGCAGTCCATGGGATTGCAAAGAGAAGGACACAACTGATCATGCATGCATGAAAACGAGAGTTGAAGCTTCTCTAATCATGTATCACCATCATGATTTTTATCACTCTGTGATTTGAGGTATCCCCAAATCTCATCAGAGTTCCCTTGTTCAAAATATGTCCACTGGCAGATCTGTTTGACATTAGGAAATCCTTTGTATTCTCAGTTTTCTTTGAACATCACTTTCAGTTCCCTGTTTTAACTCAAACCATGCTGTTGTCTGAAGAGTCTCTTCCATTTTATGTTTCTCATTTTAGAAATGGTGTCATTCCCATAGCCTGGAGTTCCACAGGTCTGGAGTTGGGACCAGTGATTTCCTAGCTTGTCATTGCTAGGGCCATTTTTCCTTACTCTTTTATCCATGCTTGCCATAAATTTCATAATACTTAATTCTCCTGTTTGAAATCATTTTATTAATGACCAGATGATTAATCCTCATGCACTCAGACTGAATACTTGGTTGCCTGCTGCTTCTGCTACTGCTTCTTCTTCTTACTATTACTACTTTTCTTCTTCTTACTATTAATTTTTTTTGACTTTCCTGTAGGCTGATTTCTTTTTTTTTTCTTTTTTATTAGTTTTGCCATACAATGACATGATATCACCATGGGTTTACATATGCTCCCTCTCCAGAATCTCCCTCCCTCCTCCCTTCCTCCTCCCTCCCCCTGGGAAATCTCGATGCACCAGCCCTGAGCATCAAACCTGGGCTGGCGATTGATTATACATATGATAATTAACATGTTTCAATGTCATTCTCCCATATCATCCCACCCTTGCCCTCATCCACAGAGTCCACGAGTCTGTTCTATACATCTGCATTCCTTTTGCTGTCTCGCATGCTGGGTTCTCGTTACCGTCTTTCTAAATTCCATATATATGCGTTAGTATACTGTATTGTTGTTTTTCTTTCTGGCTTACTTCACTCTGGATAATGGGCTCCAGTTCCGTCCACCTGAGTAGAACTGATTCAAATGAATATTTTTTTAATGCTGAGTAATATTCCATTGTGTATATGTACCACAGCTTTCTTATCCATTCGTCAGTTGATGGGCATCTAGGTTGTTTCCATGTCCTGGCTATTGTTTTTTTTTTTTAATTTATTTTTTTAATTGTTTTTGCCATACAATGTCATGATATCACCATGGGTTTACATATGCTCCCGCTCCAGAACCCCCCTCCTCCTCCCTGCCCCCGGGAAATCTCGATGCACCAGCCCCGAGCATCAATCCTGGGCTGGCGATTGATTAGACATATGATAATTAACTTGTTTCAATGCCATTCTCCCATATCATCCCACCCTTACCCTCATCCACAGAGTCCACGAGTCTATTCTATACATCTGCGTCCCTTTTGCTGTATCGCATGTTAGGTTCTTGTTACCGTCTTTCTAAATTCCATATATATGCATTAATATACTGTATTGTTGTTTTTGCTTCTGGCTTACTTCACTCTGGATAATGGGCTCCAGTTTCGTCCATCTGAGTAGAATTGCTTCAAATGAAATTTTTTTAATGCTGAGTAATATTCCATTGTGTATATGTACCACAGCTTTCTTATCCATTCGTCAGTTGATGGGCATCTAGGTTGCTTCCATGTCCTGGCTATTGTAAACAATGCAACAATGAACATTGGGGTACACGTGGCTCTTTCAATTCTGGTTTCCTCGGTGTATATGCCCAGCAGTGGGATTGCTGGGTCATATGGCAGGACTATTTGCAGTTTTTTAAAGAACCTCCACACTGTTTTCCATAGTGGCTGTACTAGTTTGCATTCCCACCAACAGTGTAAGAGGGTTCCCTTTTCTCCACATCCTCTCCAGCATTTATTGCTTGTAGATTTTTGGATGGCAGCCATTCTGACTGGTGTAAAGTGGTACCTCATTGTGGTTTTGATTTGCATTTCTCTGATAATGAGTGATGTTGAGCATCTTTTCATGTGTTTGTTAGCCATTTTTATATCTTCTTTGGAGAAATGTCTGTTAAGTTCTTTGGTCCACTTTTTGATTGGGTCTTTTTTTTTTCTAGAATGGTGCTGCAAGAGTTGCCTGTATATTTTTGAGATTAATTGTTTGTCCATTGCTTCATTGGCTATTATTTTCTCCCATTCTGAAGGCTGTCTTTTCACCTTGCTTATAGTTTCCTTTGTTGTGCAGAAGCTTTTAATTTTAATTAGGTCCCATTTGTTTATTCGTGCTTTTATTTCCAATATTCTGGGAGGTGGGTCATGTAGGATCCCACTTTGGTTTATGTCAGAGAGTGTTTTGCCAATGTTATCCTTTAGGAGTTTTATAGTTTCTGGTCTTATGCTTAGATCTTTGATCCATTTTGAGTTTATCTTTGTGTATGGTGTTAGAAAGTGTTCTAGTTTCATTCTTTTACAAGTGGCTGACCAACAACATCATCATTTTTTTGAAGTACGCTGCTGCCTCGTCCCTTCAGTCATGTCCACCATTATGTGACCCCATGGACTGTAACCCGTCAGGCTCCTCTGTCCATGGGGATTCTCCAGGCCGGAATACTAGAGTGGGGAGCCTTTCCCTTCACCCAGGAATCAAACCAAGGTCTCCTACATTGCAGGCAGATTCTTTACCAGCTGAGATACCAGGGAACTCCTTTTTGAAATATAGTTGACTTAAAATATTATATTTGTTCCAGGTGTGTAGCAAAGTAATTCAGTATTTTTACAGATTGTACTTCATTAAAAGCTTTTATGAGATAGTGGCTAGGATTCTCTTTGTTATACAGTATATACTTGCTGCTTGCTGTTTTATACATATGGCTTTTATTTGTTAATACCATATTATCATTTCCACCCCCTTTTCCCCTGCCCTTTCACAACCACTAGTTTATTTTCTGTACTGTGAGTCTCTCTCTCTTTTGCATATTCATTCAATTGTATTTTATTTTAGATTCCACACGTAAGTGATATCATGCAGTATTTGTATTTCTCTTTGGCCACCTGATGCAAAGAGCTGACTCATTTGAAAAGACCCTGATTCTGGGAAAGATTGAAGGCGGGAGGAGAAGGGGATTACAGAGGATGAGATGGTTGGATGGCATCACCGACTCAATGGACATGAGTTTGTTTAAACTCCAGGAGTTGGTGATGGACAGGGAAGCCTGATGTGCTGCAGTCCATGGGGTTGCAAAGAGTCACACATGACTGAGTAACTGAACTGATCTGACTTATTTCATTAAGTATAGTTTTCTCTGAATCTATGCACATTGCTGCAAATGGCAGAATTTCAATTTTTGTATCTGACTAATATTGCATTATATATACATAATGCATTATATTATACATATGTAAAACATGTTTGTTTGTTTGTTTTTTTATTCATTCATCTGTTGATGAACACTTGGGTTGCTTCCTTAACTCAGCTATCATAAGCAATGTTGATATGAACATTCAGAACTTCCCTGGTAGATCATATGGTAAAGAATCTGCCTACAACTTTTCAAATTAGTGTTTTTTGTTTTGTTTTTTTCGGCTGTATACTCAGATATGGAAATGCTAGACTACCTGGTAGTTTTACTTTTTAGTTCTTGGAGGAATTTCGTATTGTTTTCCATAATGGCTGCACCAATTTACATTTCCACCCGCGATGGGTAAGGGCTCCTTTGTCTCCACATCCTCTCTAGTGTTTGCTATTTTTAGGCTTCTTGATGACAGCCATTCTGACAACTGTGAGGTAATATCTTGTTGTTTTGATTTGCATTGTTCTGATAATTAGTGATATCGAACATCTTTTTACATGTCTGCTAGCAATCTGCATTTCTTATTTGGAAAAAAAAAATGTGTATTCAGGTGCTCTGCCCTTTTTTAATTAGATTATTTTAATTGAGTTGTATGAGCTGTTTCTATATTTGGAAATTAACTTCTTCTCTGTCATATAATTTTTAAAAATTTCTCCCATTTTGCAAATATTTTCTCCCATGTCATAGGTCATCTTTTGGGTTTTGCTATGCAAAAACTTTAAGTTTAATTAGGTCTCACTTATTTATTTTTGCTGTTAGATTTTGTTTTATGAAACAGGTAAAAAATATTTGTATGACTTATGTCAATTAGTTTTCTGCTGATGTTTCCTTCTAAGAGATTTATGGTTTCAGGTCTTACTTTTATGTCTTTAATCCATGTGGGATTACTTTTGTATATGATATGAGAAATATTCTAATCTCATTGTTTCACAGAACTAGAACAAATAATCTTAAAATTCATATGAAACCACAAAAGATCCTGAATTTCCAAATCAATCTTGAGAAAAAGAACAAAGTAGAAGTATTACCTTCACAGATTTCAAACTATACTACAAAGCTGCAGTAATCAAAACAGCATGATATTGCACAAAAAAGGGCACATGAATCAATAGAACAGAAAAGAGTGTCTGGAGATAAACCCACACATGTATGGGCAATTAATCCATGACAAAGGTGGAAAGAATATACAATGGTGAAAAGACACTCTCTTCAACAATTGCCATCAATTTTAATAAATTCAGCAATCACGTAGATTATCCACACAACACATTGACCCCTCCTGGCTTTGATTTTCCTATTTTGATTCCTTCTTGAATCTTATGCTCACCATTCTAATTCTGCTTATGATCTCTCCCCCATTGATCTCACATCTTCTTTCAGTGTTTGTCACCCCTTTGTGATTCTTACTTCTCAGCTCACTCAGGTTTGATCCCAGGGCCCATTATCAAAATTATTCCTTTGTGTATGCTCTTGTTCTACTCTTGATTCATAACTGCATGTCTTCTGCCCCCTCTAGAGAGTTTTTCTAAAGTATTGAAAAAAAAAAGATATAAAAGAGAGGGGATTTTCTATCATGTTTGTGGCAATGAAACACAAACCACGGACAGAATCTGGATTGTTAGATTAATGCATATACCAAACAATGCAGCAGAAGTTGAATTCTGGATTCATTATTCATAGTTGTTCTTTGTTTTTCATCATAGCTTGAAGAACTTCAACATTTTCCAGTCTTTATGTAGATGATGAAAATTTAGGAAGTTCTCAGAATCCTTGAAGTCTTTCCTTGGATATTCATAAACCATGCAGAACATGGATGACTTATATGAGTCAGTCCTTTATTATTTTTTAAAAATTCTTCTTATATTTATAATTATCACCTGAATATCACTGTTTTTATTATTACAACTGCTACCACTATCACTAGTAATGATACAATTGATTATCATAATAGCAATGACTGACTTATTGCATATTTGTTTTAATAACTACAAGTATTTTGCTAATATATCAAATTTAGAAGATGAATGCTGTTTTCACTTGATATAATATCAGATATTAACAGTCAATGAAATTTTCAAAATTTACTTAGCTAGGCAGTTGATAGAATCAAGAGTAGAAACCACTTCTATTTAAATTTAATGCCCATTCTGTTAAGCACTATATAGTCCCCTTCTACTTCTCATTGGCAATGAAACACATCACGACTCCAGGCACTGATGGCCGAACATAGCTGTAATATTGTGTATCTATTGGAAGAATTTCTCTTCTACAAAATTTTCTATACAGTATAAAATTACATCTAAAATTTATATTCTTGCTATACATATTTTATGATATATAACATAAGAAACACGTATCTACATTTAGAATAAGTTCTAGTAAGGAATTATGTTAAAATAACACACCAATTTATAAAACAATTTATAAGTATTAAGCATATTTTAAAGCTTTTTTTTCTGGCATATGAATAAATCTTTGGAAATACTTAGAAATGCTCATCCAGATTATGTTAGTCAGATAAGTATTCTGAAAATAATGTGTTATAACAAAAATTCCCCTGACACCTACATTAGAGAAAGATTTATTTTAAAAATCCCTAGAATTTTACTCATCTTTGTGTCTCTTTAGCCCATGAAATAAAACTAGTTAGCCAGTAAATGCACTTTATACATTTCAAACAAAATGGAAATTTAGTATAAAAATATTGTTTTTTTTAATTTAAAATAGTGTTAGTATAAGTGGGTATATAGGCATTGTATGCTTATCCTAAAAGTCAAACAGAGACCATTCAATAACACTCAGAGAAAAGAAAGTTTCTAGTGCTGTCTTTTAGCATGTAACTTAAGTCATCAACACATTCAATTTCAAATAAATGAGACTATATCCTGTATACTATTCTTATCATGGAAACTTTAAAATTTTTTATAGTTCTTCTTTTCCCTTCATTTTTGTTCCTCTCCTTTTCTTTTCCTATTCTTTCTTTCAATGTAGGTACTAACATTAACAGCCTCTTATACAATTTTCTGTACCTTCTGTAATCAAATTGAAAATTCTATCTATTCATCTTTTAATCTGTATTTATTTGTACCTATGCATCTATGTCTCTATCACCTATTTATATCTATCAATTGCTTTACCTATTAGTGCTTTAATTAAAAATAGATGATATATTTTATTACCTTCTCAAAATCATGCTTTACCACTTAGTATATTGTGGAACATCTTTACAAGCCAATTGATGAGCCATGCTGTGTAGGGCTACCCAAGACAAATGGGTCATGGTGGAGAGTTCTGGCAAAACATGGTCCACTGGAGAAGGGAATGGCAAAACATGTCAGTATTCTTGCCTTGAGTACCCCATGAACAATGTGAAAAGGCAAAAAGATAGGACATGGAAAGATAAACTCTCCAGGTCAGTAGTTGCTCAATATGTTACTGGAGATCAGTGGAGAAATAACTCCAGAAAGAATGAAGAGATGGAGTGAAAGCAATAACACCCATTTGTGAATGTGACTGGTGATGGATGTAAAGTCCAATGCTGTAAAGCGCAATATTGCATACGAACCTGGAACGTTAGGTCCATGAATCGAGGCAAATTGGAAGTGCTCAAACAGGAGATGGCAAGAGTGAAACTTAACATTTTAGGAATCAGCGAACTAAAATGGACTGAAATGGGTGAATTTAACTCAGATAACATTATTCTACTATTGTGGGCAAGACTCTGTAAAAGAAATGAATAGCCATCATAGTCAACAAAAAAGTCCGTAATTCAGTACTTGGATGCAATCTCAGAAATGATAGAATGATCTCTGTTCGTTTCCAAACAAACCATTCAGTATCACAGTAATCCAAGTCTATGCCCTGAACACTGATGCTGAAGAAGTTGAAGTTGAATGGTTCTATGAAGATCAACAGGGACTTCCAGAACTAACATGCAAAATAGATGTCTTTTCATTATAGGGGACTGGAATGCAAAAGTAGGAAGTAAAGAAATACAGGCAAACTTGGCCGTGGAGTACAGAATGAAGCAGGGCAAAAGCCAATAGAGTTTTGCCAAGAGAACACACTGGTCATAGCAAACATCCTCTTCCAACAACATGAGAGAAGACTCTACACATAGACATCACCAGATGATGAATACCAAAATCAGATTGATTATATTCTTTGCAGCCAAAGATGGATAACCTCTATATGGTCAACAAAAACAACACCAGGAGCTGACTGTGGCTCAGATCATGAACTCCTTATTGGCAAATTCAGACTGAAACTGAAGAAAGTAGGGAAAACCACTAGACCATTCAGGTATGACCTAAATCAAATTCCTTTCAATTATAGAGTGAAAGTGAGAAATAGATAAAAGGGATTAGATCTGATAGACAGAGTGCCTGAAGAACTATAGACAGAAGTTTGTGACATTGTACAGGAGACAGTGATCAAGACCATCCCCAAGAAAAAGAAATGCAAAAAGGCAAAATGGTTGTTTGAGGAGGCCTTTCAAATAGCTGTGGAAAGAAAAGAAGTGAAAGGGTAAGAAGAAAAGAAAAGATATGCCCATTTGAATGCAGAGTTCCAAAGAATAGCAAGGAGACATAAGAAACCCTTCCTCAGTGATCAGTGCAAAGAAATAGAGGAAAATAATAAAATGGAAAAAACTAGAGATCCCATCAAGAAAATTAGAGATACCAAGGGAACATTTCATGCAAAGATGGGCACAATAAAAGACAGAAATTGTATGGACCTAAGAGAGAGATAAGATATTAAGAAGAGGTGGCATAATACACAGAAGAACTATAACAAAAAAAGGTCTCATGACCCAGATAATCATGATGGTGTGATCACTCACCTAGAGTCAGACACCCTGGAATGTGAAGTCTAGGGAGCCTTAGGAAGCATCACTATGAACAAAGCTAGTGGAAGTGATGGGATACCAGTTGAGCTATCTCATCTCCTAAAAGATGATGCTGTGAAAGTGCTGCCCTCAATATGTCAGCAAATTTGGAAAACTCAGCAGTGGCCACAGGACTGGAAAAGGTCAGTTTTCATTCCAGTCCAAAATAAATGCATTGCCAAAGAATGCTCAAACTACCATTCAATTGCACTCATCTCACATGCTAGCAAAGTAATGCTCAAAATTCTCCAAGCCAGGCTTCAACATTACATGAATCATGAACTTCCATATGTTTAAGCTGAATTTATAAAAGGCAGAGGAATCAGTGATTAAATTGCCAACATCCATTGGATTATCAAAGAGGAAAGAGAATTACAGAAAAAAAAACATCTACCTCTGCTTTATTGACCATGCCAAAGCCTTTGACTGTGTGGGTCACAACAAATTATGGAAAAATCTTCAAGAGATGGGAATACCAGAACACCTGACCTGCCTCTTGAGAAATCTGTATGCAGGTCATAAAAGCAACAGTTACAACTCACGTGGAACAACAGACTGGTCCCAAATAGGAAAAGGAATACATCAAGGCTGTATATTGTCCCCCTGCTTATTTTACTTATAGGCAGAGTACATCATGAGAAACTCTGGGCTGGTTGAAGCACAGGCTGAAATCAAAATTGCCAGTGGAAATATCAATAACCTCAGATATGCAGATGGCACCCCCCTTATGGCAGAAAGTGAAGACAAACTAAAGAGCCACTTGATGAAAGTGAAAGAGGAGAATTAAAAAGTTCACTTAAAACTCAACATTAATAAAACTAAAATCATGGCATCCAGTCTGATTACTTCATGTCAAGTGGATGGGTAACAATGTAAACAGTGACAGACTTTCTTTTCTTAAGCTTCAAAATCACTGCAGATGGTGACAGTAGCCAAGAAATTAAAAGACACTTGCTCCTTGGAAGAACAGCTATGACCTACCTAGACAGGATATTAAAAAGCAGACCCATTACTTTGCCAAAAAAGGTCTGTCTTGTCAAAGTTTTGGCTTTTCCAGTAGCCATGTATGGATGTGAGAGTTAGACTATAAAGAAAGCTGAGCGTTGAAGAATTGATGCTTGTGAACTGTGGTGTTGGAGAAGACTCTTGAGAGTCCCTTGGACTGCAAGGAGATCCAACCATTCCATCCTAAAGGAAATCAGTCCTGAATATTCATTGGAAGGACTGATGCTGAAGCTGAAACTCCAATACTTTGGCCACCTGATGAGAAGATCTGACCTTTTGGAAAATACCCTGATGCTGGGAAAGATTGAAGGCAGGAGGAAAAGGGGACAATGGAGGATGAGATTGTTGGGTGACATCACTGACTCAGTGGACATGAGTATGAGTAAAACCTGGGAGTTGGTGATGGACAGGGAGGCCTGGCATGCTACAGTCCATGGGATCACAAAGAGCTGGACATGACTGAGTGACTGAACTATTTCAAAGGCTGCTAAATATTTTATGTAACATTTATGAATTTCTTAAAGTTTACATTTATATTAATGTTTTCAAATACAATTTTAGAATTTGCCTTGCTGGGTGAAACTGTACAGCCACTTGTTTTCAAGTTTATTTTATTTATTTATTTTTGGCTATGCTGTGGTCTTAGTTCCCTGAATAATGATTGAAGTCATTCCCCTGCAGTGGCAGCTCAGAGTCCTAACCTTTGGACTGCTAGGGAATTCCCTGCTTTTAATTTTCTGAATTTTAGTAACTACACGCTTCTTTTCTGTTATTTTCTTCATTGGAATATGTTTCATTTGGATATCAGGAAGGAAGCTTATATATCTATGTTCACTTTTCAGAGTAATGCAGGTTCTATGTTTAGATTTTATTTTACTGATTTACAGAAGAACAAAATATAATGGCATTTGCTATATCACACTTGAAAAGAAAAATATGTAGTGAGAAAGTTTGATATTGAAAAGCCTGGTATTAACAGTTTAGTCTCTAAAAGCAGGTATTCTTAAATCAAAGAAATTTGTTATAAACAGTATCTCAAAGCTTCAAAAGAGGAGGCTGCCCTCCTCGAAACAACAGAAGCTGTAGAGAATTGAAAGAAGAAAAATGTTTCCCAATAAGCAATCTGATAGTTATTCTATGTGTGTGACGTGTTTTGATTTCTCTAATAGCAATTGCTAATAGGTGGTTCATAAGGATACTTCCATCCATGCAGCTAATATAAATGTCTTGAAAATCTTTCAGCTACTAATGTCCTTTTTAACTTTATTCCAAGTCTTTAAAAGATAAATGTGACTTGTATTATCATTCTTTTATATTTTTAGTTTTTTTAAGTTTTATATATTCTTAAATTTATTTAACATTTGCAAATTTTTACATTATGTATTTTGCAATGTGCATAATTATATCAACATATTCTGAAACATTTTATAATCATAGTAAATATATTATATATTGTACAAAAATTATAGTTAATGTATTATAAGGTTATATATATATATATATACCTTAAATGCACAGCCAAAAAAAGATTGAAAGGTCTGAGTTGAACAGTGACTTTAACATCATCTCCATAAATAAGCAAACTAAAGGATATCTTCACACATAGTACTTTGCTAGAAGCACAAAACACCAGAGTTTAAAGTTTGAGTTTCTCAAGACATGATATGGATAATTTATATCCTGCAAAGTGAAGGTGACCTTGAGTTTTCTTTTAAACCATTAAAAAGGAAAGACTTTTGACTATTGTCTTCTGTCTGTTAGCATCTAACACTGGTTGGAGTAACTAGATCAGTGGTGCTTGGCCCTGTTCATGCATGAAAATCCCTGAGAATAGGTTTCTCATCCTGAGATTCTGACTTAGTTGTTCTAGGCTGAATACAGCCCAGATCCTCGCACTTCCCTTAGCTTCCCTGGTGATTCCAACTTCCCACCTACAGGCTTGGGAGCTGATCTGAGAATGAGCTTGCAGATTCACTCCTTGTTTAAGTTCAGGAGAGGGCCTAAGAATTTGATGTCTAGAGGGTTCCAAAGATTCTGGTTTCCGCTGCTTCCAACATGATATGCAATGCTCATTGTAAACATAATTTTTCATACTTTCTTAATGAACTCCTTTTCTTTCATTTAGTTTAAATACTTTGCATAATACCGTTCCTCTGCCAGGGAACTCTTACTGCTCTCAGTGTTTTTGTTTTTTTATTTTAATCTTTCAGAAAGTTTAAGTGTCATATTTATGAATTATTATAAATGTATTATAAATATATTTATTAAAATATAAAGTATAAATTTAATGTTTATATTTATTATAAATATAAATATAAACATAATTTATAATATATTTAAATAAAAAGTAATGTAATATTAGCCAAGCCTTGGTTTTATAGTTTCAACTATTGTGCATGAAGATTAATATCTTAGTAACTATATATATTAACTTCTGGTCTTTAAATGAAAAATGCACACAGGAATTAAAAAAAATTATACTTACATCTTGTTTTGCTTTAAGTATAATTGATATTATTCTTTGACAACAGTTTGAAAACTAACCATGTTGATTACTGCACTAGATACCTCCTAAATTTACCTCATCTGATCTTCTTTTCTTGTGTGTGCTAAGTCACTTCAGTTGTGTGAGACTCTCTGGAACCCTATGGACTGTAGCCAGGCAGTCTCCTCTGTCCATGGGAGTCTCCAGGCAAGAATACTGGAGTGGGTGGCCATTTCCCTCTCCAGTGGATCTTCCCGACCCAGGGATGGAAACCATGGTTTTGACATCTCCTGCATTGGCAGGTGGATTCTTCAGCACTAGCGCCACATGAGAAGCACCACCTGAATTTTAGAAATGATCAAATGTAAAAACCAAATCACACAGCCCATTGGCAGCTCAGCTGTGCTTGAACCCAGACCTGTTTTACTCTGATACTTTTGTTATTTGTGGTGCACTGGATGCAAGAACATCAGATGACATATTCTGAGCCCACTTATCAGGCTTTCTTCTCATAGTTCACCCTTAGAGAGAATGGGTTTGATAATTTAGATAATAATTCTGTGTTTTTCTGTGTGAATCTGAGAGAGTTACCCAAATCTTACAGCAGTGTTCATACAACAAAAGAAGAAATAATCATAGGAACTCTGTGAAGGCCCAGTGAGGGAATAGCATTGCTATAGAGAACTGCTTTAAGTGACTGATGTCAAATTTGTGATTTTGACTTTTAGGACGGCCAGAAGTACACCTACAGGGACATGGCCCTGGTCTAGTTCAAGCATTCTTCTGGTCCCAGTGGTCTGCTTATATCATCCTATTTGACACTGGGTATTTCTCTACTTCAGCTACTGGGTCAAGACTAAACATCTGGTTTTGCATCATTTCACTGACAGTTGAAGTCTCAGATGTCTGCTGTTTTTACTTTGGGATTCCAGAATAACTTTGAGAGCTAACATTGACTAAGCCTATTCATGGAATATTAACTCAGTTATGCCAAGTGTGGAAAAGACAAGATGATGGGGAGAAATTCACTCTTGCATATAGAGGAGAATGCAACACTGTTAAAGAGAAAAGCTAAAGGAGGAAATGCAAATGATATTTATTGAACCTTTGCAAAATGCAACATGAGAGCACATCTCCTAACTGGTAGTAAAGCACAGTAATAAAAATGGGGTAATAATGTCACTAGCATTAGATTTGTGCATTATGTAACACGCATTGTTAGAGTAGAGCACGATTCTGCTGGATATGTCGGCTTCATATATAATTAATTACATTTAATGTGTGTATGTGTTTAAAACAATTTATGTTTTTACAAATCCTATGTGGCAATTTTTGTATTTAAAGTAAATTTTTAGGGACTTCCCTGGAGGCCCAGTGTTTAAGAATCCATTTTACAATGCAGGGGACACAGGTTCAAACCCTGGTCAGGGAACTGTCCCACATGCAGCAGAGCAACTAAGCCCATTTGTGCTACAAGTACTGAAGTCTAGGGTCTCTGGAGCCCAAGCATCACAACTGCTGAGTCTGTGAGTCACAACTAGGGATCCCTGAGCTCCTTAACGAAACATCCTGCATGATGCAACAAAGATCCCACATGCTGAAAGTAAGACCTGATGCAGCCAAATAAATCAGTAAAGTGAATGTTTAGATAATTCATGTATAGTTATTAGAGTTCAAATCTACCATATTACTCTTTTTTCTGCTTGTCATTTTCACCCTTGTTCTACCTTTCCTGCCATTTTTTATATTGTGCTGTCTACAGCTTTCCAAGGTAGAGTAGTAAAGAGTCCACCTATCAATGTAGGAGATACAGGTTCGCCTTCTGGGTCAGGAAGATCCCCTCGAGGACAAAATGGCAACCCACTCCAGTGTTCATGCCTGGAAAATCCATGGACACAGGAGTCCAGCTTGCTACCGTCCATGGGATTACAAAGCTATTCTTTATATTAGGAACCTTAAATTTTTTTCATTTAGTTCATGTTCCATTTTCTACTCCTTCTTTCATTATACTGTTTGTTATGATCTCCCACTGGTTATCTTAGAAATTGAAAATGCAGTTTTAACATATTAGAGACAACAATATATGTATTTTATTTCCAGAGACAGCAGATTAGTATTTTTTAAATATATATTAAAAAAGATTAAAAAAACATATAAAACAATGGAAAATATAATTAAATAGAATAACCTCATGCACTATGCCTACATTTTGTGCAATTGTTATCTAGTCTACACTTTTTTAAAAACACAAGTATTTAATATTGCTTCACACAGTGAATAGAATTTTATATTTAGTCATGTATTTACCATTTCTAATATTTCTTATTCCTTAGATTTATCTGCTTCCATCTGAGATATAGCATTTCCCATAGTGGAGGCATACTTGAAAAAAATCTCAGATTTTGTTTTCTGAGACCTTTTTTATTTCATTTTTATTTTTGAAGGATATTTTTGCTTTTTATAGAATTCTTTGTTAACCATTCTGTTTTATTTCATTACTTTTCTTCACCTCCTGCCAAGACAAGATTTCTGTTGAGAAGTTGGTTTTCTTTCTTATTATTAATCATGAAAGATAATATTTCTTTATCTCTGGGTGATTTTAAATTTATTCTTTCCATTTCATTCTCTGAGATTTGGTTATGTTTGTCTTAGGTGTCATTTTTTTCTGTGTTTGTTTGTATGGTTTATTTATTCACTCTCTTAAACATGTGGTTTGATATCCTTTTTTATATTTGAAAAATTATCTTTCCTTATTTCTTTTAAAAATTGCTTCTATCTCATTCTCCCACTTTCTACTTATTCTAGGATCTCAATCACATACATGTTAGTTTTTGTATCATATGCTGCATTTCTCTTATATGCACTCTTTTTTTCAATTTTTTCTCTGTGTTTCATAAAGGATATTTTCCCTTGAATAGCCTTTAAGTTTCTAATCCTATTTTTTGGTTTGCTAATACCAGCCTGTCATTAACTTCTTAAGCCATTCTGTCAACTGTTTTTTTCTATTTAAAAAGCTAATCTTCACTATTTTGATGCTTGAGCTTGTTTCAACATGCACATTATTTTCAAGTGTATTTCTATTGACAGTTTCACCTCTTGAATATCACTTGACTGTTTTATCTCTTAACATGTCTAGTTATTTTTATTGTGTACTGAACATTGTGGATAATATGTCCTGAGGATTGGGATTATACTGACTTCTTCTGAAGGGTATTGATATTTGTTCTGATAAGCAGTCTTATCCCCATGGAGCATCTTGATCTTGTTGAAACATTATTTTAGGCCCATTAGAACAAATTTATTTCTGTTTGGTCTTGTTCCTACTGCATTTCAGAGCTTCAGCTGAATACTCAAAATCTTCGCTGTTATGTCCATTTGGACTGGGTTCATATACAAATACACTTCGGCACTATGAACTCTCAGATTTTTCCATTTGACTCTAAGTCTGCCAGAATTTGCTCTGTCCTAGGTAGCCAAAATTTTCCTTTAAATATCTATAGTCATGGGTACCAGCAGAATTTTTATGTACATTTTGAAGAAAACATGTATGTAGCTTTTGCCTGTCTTGGGTTCTTTCTTCAAAACTTTGTTGCTACGTCCACCTTAGTGCCCAATCTCTGTTTCATCTGCATAGCAATATAGCTACTTTCTTTGTGTGCACTCCATTTTCCTGAGCACCTTTGGAAAACATGCCCAGGAAAAAAGCTAAGATAAATGTGGAGCTCACTTTTAATGCTTTCCTTATCTCAAGTATCATAGCACTGAATTGGCTATTGTCCTAGAGAAAAATTGGTGTCTCAATTAAATTAACCTCAAGTAGGGAAGAGGTGACTCACTGATCTGAGATTGTTATCTTTATTTTCTTTCAACAGATGCAGTATGTGAATCTTTATGATATAAAAATCTCATCCCTTGCACACATGCCTGAATCTAAGCCACACGCTCTTATTTTCAGGTAGCTGAATATGGCAGTTTATTTTATATTTCCTTATGTTGGTTGGTTTCTCTGTCTAGAAAGCTTCAAGTTCAATTTAATCTCTCTCTGCCTGCCCAAGCTACCTTCAAACTCAATCTACCTAAAGAAAACATATTTAACTCTCAAGACATAGTTCAAATATCTCCTTTTCTTTGAACTCTTCTTCTCCATGTTCAAGCCTAATTAAGAGCTTCTTGCTTTAATTTTAAAAAGTCACTGAATATAATATATTTTTATGTTTAATATATCACATACTGGGCTATATGCTTTTGAAGCAGAACATATTTTTCCCAATTGTTTGTGTTTCTCTCTCCTCCACTGTAACATATGCATGGAAATGAGGGTAATTAATACTTGTTAGATAAAGAAGAAATAGCCATGTGAATAAAATGTGTAATAATACATTTGATTTCATAAGCAATATTGATGTGATATCCTTCGTGCATTACGTGAAATATCTCTGATTATTCTAACCACATTCCAAGTAAGATTAAAACAAATGACTGAGGAAGAAGAAATTTCCATAATAGGTAGTCATGAGTTTAGTAACCAGGAGTATGTTTTTCTGAATCTAGACTCCATATTCTTCCCAGTAACCAAAACTATTAATTCTTCATTTGAATGGAGATTTTTGCAAAATTATTATTTCAAAATACACAGATGATATACAGCAATAAGAAGAAAAAAGCTTTTAATTCTATGTTATAACCCAGATTAATATGATAGAGTCATTAAGATAAATGTAATCTCTCAATTCACATATGCAGATATATACATACATTTTTAGAAATACATTTTTAGAAAATATGTATTACTAATTTCTTAAAACATAACTCAAAATCTCAAGAAAGAAGCATAACACTCTGAAAAAATTAGTGATATATTCACAATTTCCCACATTAGGAAGCACATATGTAAAATATCTTTGTGTAATTTGAAGTCGTAAACTTGTGGCTAATTCACCATTAAAAATGTATAGAACCATATACAACCAAGTGATGTCTTATAAATCTTTATTAACATCTACACATAATTTGAATCAAGATTTTCTCTGAAAGCTGAGTATGGATAATTTATATATACAAGTATAATTATTTCATTTGAATAGCAATTTATACCATCCAGGTAAAATCATTCTTTTGTTGATCACTAATTTAGAAGTAGAAAAGACACTTGTGACAATGTATTTAATCATTATTACAGTGAGAAAAATATAGGTAGAATTATACATTTCTATTGTTCTATTACTGTGAAAGTGGAATTAGGCTCCTCACTGATATTACGTTAGATGATACACTTAAGTTTTCTGTTTCAAATAGATTTTATCAATCACAGTTAATAAATCAAACAGTTTCTAGTTTCAGAACCCTGAAACTTTTCTCTTGCCATTATATAATACTGCTTATTAAATCAAAAATGCATAAATGCATTTTATAAGTGATTGTCTAAATTAAAATACCAAACACACTGAGACTACACTTTCCATTACATTTATTTTTCAAGTAGTTGAGCACAGTTTCAAATGTATTTGTGCAGAAGTGTCACTGTCTTTCTCTCTCTTTTACTTCTTTCTATTGTTTACCTTCTTCTTCACTCAGGTTCATTTCCAGTTTGGGATACATTATTGGCAAATAGCAACTAACCACGAAATCACTGCAATTATGTTGACAGTTTAATTTCTATGTGCAAATAGAAGAGTTTTTCCAATTCCTTAGGTATACCAATTTTTGTACTAGGGGACAAAATGTCACAAAATTATATTATTCCAATACTTTGGCCTCCTGATGTGAAGAACTGACTCATTGGAAAAGACCCTGATGCTGGGAAGGATTGAAGGCAGAAGGAGAAGAGAGCAACAGGCGATGAGATGGTTGGATGGCATCACTGACTCAATGGACATAAGTTTGAGCAAGCTCTAGGAGTTGGTGATGGACAGGTAAGCCTGACATGCTGCAGTCCATGAGGTCACAAAGAGTCAGACATGACTGAATGACTGAACTGAACTGAATCAACTTTTTGGAAACTAGGAAACTAAAAAACTAGAAAAAACAATTTTTTTTTATCTTACATTCTCTATAATCTTACTGAAAGGCAATGATCTATGTTTAATTCTATAGAAACAGCTTCTAGGATATAGATAAAAAATGAAACTACAATGAAAATTAGTACACATGAAAAGATGAGGTTGTATTAGCCCTATTTAATTCTTGAAATAGCAAAATATCAAAGGGAAATATCTGCATATCTACCTAGCTGTAGGCTGTCTTACCTTCAAGCAAACAGAAAAGTCTTTTCTTCTCTATTGTATTATTTCTTTCCAAAATTGTATGTGACTGACCATTAAATCATATCAATTTATGGATGACTATTCCTTTCCATTATCTTAAAGGAAACAAGCATTAAACAATGAGCTACCAAAAAATGTTAGTTTGAGGTTCCTTGTAGCGGAAATGAATAATGTGCATCAAGATGCTAAAAGCCTGTCAGCAATTGCAGTATACACTTAACTTTGTCATGACTATGATAATTCAATCGAAAAACAGTTGAAATTTAATGTTCTAATGCTATAAATTGAAAGTCAATTAGAGAAGCTAGGAAATGTTTCTCTTATTCTAGATCAACTAAATTCTCAAAGTGGAATTTAAATGTGAATTTAGTTTTGAGTGTGAACTTCTACATTTATTGAAATCTCTAACTTTCCAAAGATTGTTTTTAACAATCATATTGAATAGTAGTCCTTTAAGTACTCAAGGGAACAAATTTTTTTTTAATTTATGGTTAAAATACATTTTATAAAATGGTTTCACATAAGTTTTGAGTCCACAAAGACCTATGTTTTGAATATGTAATTGTTGTCTATCCAAGAAATTTAGAAGAAAAACATTCCTAAAACTCTTTATAATTTATTAAAGTGAATAATAAATTCACTCTACCTCTTCTTTCCTTTGATATTTTTTCAAATGTCTCTCTTCTCACTTCATATGTGGATAATAAATAGGATCCCCCAAAATAAAGACTGACGGGTTTTCAGAGGTTGAACATGTTAAATGTTCACTATATTTATAACTACATATTTGAGTGGGAAAAGAAGCTTGTTTGCTCCCCTTAATCAAATTCTATATTTAAATGGAGGTTCTAAGATCCGTATAGTCAAAGCTGTGGTTTTTCCAGTAGTCATGTATGAGTGTGAGAATTGGACCATAAAGAAGGCTGAGCACCAAAAAATTGCTGCTTTTGAATTGTGGTGCTAGAAAAGACTCTTGAGAGTCCTTTGTACTGCAGTGAGATCAAACCAGTCAACCCTAAAGGAAATCAGTCCTGAATATTCATTGGAAGGACTGATGATGAAGCTCCAATACTTTGGCTCCTGATGTGAAGAGCTGACTCATTAGAAAAGACCCTGATGCTGGGAAAGATTGAATGCAAGAGGAAAAGGGGATGACAGAGGATAAGATGGTTGGATAGCATCATGAACTCGATGGACATGAGTTTGAGCAAGCTCCGGGAGTTGGTGATAGACAGGGAAGCCAGGCATCCTGCAGTCCATGAGTTCACAAAAAGTTGGACATTACTGAGCAACTAAACTGAACTGAAATACTTTCATTAATAAATCCATGTGTATGTTTTATTGACACTCATGTTTTGCTTATCTGTTTTACGATTTTTTAAATATTCATTTATTTATTTGGCTGTGTCAGATCTTAGTTGAAACACACAGGATCCTGGTTGAGGCACGTGGGTTGTTTCATTACTGTGTGTGGGCTTCTCTCTGTTTGTGGCATACGGGCTCCAGAGCTCATGGGCTTAATTGCCCCATGGCATGTAGGATCTTAGTAGTTCCCTGATTAGGGATCAAACAAGTGTCCCCTGCGTTGGAAAGCAATTCTTACCCACTGTACCACCAGTGAGGTCCCTAGATTTTTTTTTAAGTATAATTATGGTATTGGTTTTTTAAAAGACTTCTGTCAGCCTTTCCTTATCTTGGCTCCTGAAAGCACCAGTTCGAGTACTTTGGTAGCTATCTCTCGCTCCCTCTCTTTTTCTTCCCTCTAGATATTTTTTCAACTGTCTCTCCTCACCTGTCCTTCTTTGCTCTTCCCAACTCCTCTGGTCCCTTCCCTCTCTTCTCTAGTATGTAATTGTTCAATTTGCTTTTGTATTTAGCTGTGATGGCTGGACATGGATGTGTGGCATTACAGTTCCACTGAATGGATATAGAAAAAGTCAACTGTTTCTCACTGATGAACATCTAATTTCTATATCATATTCTCCCACTGCAATTTATCAAGGTATATACTTATAGCTGTCATGTTTGTTGGAATTCTAAAAGCAGGTTTTATGTGTAAAGATTGCTTACACTGCCAGATACTTCCTCAAAAGTTTGTCACAATTTACATTCCCACCATGCATGACTGAATTGCTTTCCAACACCATTGCTGGTACTGGAAATTACCATGTATGAGTATGTGTGTGTGTGTGTTTGTATGTGTGTGGGTGCATATCTGATCAGCCATCTGCTCTACCTCCTCTATTAGGATGCAAACTTCATGCATGATTGAGCAAATTTTAAACAGGAAAGTCAGAAGTTTGGACCTTAAAACTGGACACACTTCACTTACCATAACCCTAAGCAGTATTTAGACTGTAGTTACTGTATTCAAAGAGCTATTTTTATTTATCTATAGCTAATAGAAAAACAGCTCCCAGTTGGCACAGTAGTAAAGAATCCGACTGCCATGCAGGAGATGTGCAAGACATGTGTTCGATCCCTGGGTCAGGAAGATCCTTTGGAGGAGGAAATGGCACCCCACTCCAATATTCTTGCAGAATAATCCTGTGGACAGAGGAGCCTGGTGACCCCATATAGGGTCTCAAAGAGACAAATGTGACTGAGAACACAATAGAAAGAAACCAAATGAATCCTTAATTATGCATCTCATGTTAACAGAAAAGCAGTGGATTCCCTTTTTTCATAGCTTTAGGTTTGTTTCTTTATTTATTTCCTCGATTTCTTGCTTATAATTAGTAAACTGATTTTCCTATGACATGTGTTATCAAGATATTAAGCTAATGTAGTTAAAAATAGATTTTCCCCAGAGTTTTGGCTAAGACAGCCCCATGAAATCTGTAGATATGTATACTTTATCACATGACCATCAGCTGGCCCTCTGGATCAATGGGTTCCAATCTGTGGATACAAATACAGAGCACCAACTTAACCAAGTCATTTATATAAAAGACACAGATTTTATATAACATCCAAAGATTTTTGTGTTGGGGATGGTGTTCTGGAACCAATAATGTCAATATCAAGGGATAACTGTATACTGAAAATGTGTTATCAACAGTCAAGTACCACTATAAATTACTTAGAGCCTAAACCCATTGGGGAAGTCAAGGAGACAATAAAGCACCTACATAGGCATTATCCTGATGAAAGGGAGTGAGCTACAGTATGTCTCTTCTGCCTTCAGTCTTTAGCTGAGCTCTGCTCCTGAGGAATGAGTGTCCCTCCCACAGTGTTTCCAGGCTGTTGAATGTGTAGCCAAGTGTTCTCAGAGAAAGCATTCAGACCAGTGGTAGAAAGTTTGATAGGTGTTCAAGGAAGATGTGGCAGCAGTGATTAGACCTGATGACTGAGAATTAGTAAATACCTTACAAGCCTTATTTAGAAGCAAGTATGAAAAAGAATAAGAAATATGACCCATGGAGTCAAAAGCTAGTAAAGTTTCTATGCTTCTAGTGGTCTAGGTTGAGTTTCAGATTCTGTAGTCATCTACTTTTTTGAATTTAATTTCCAGTACTAAATGATAACTCCCTATTTGTCACTTAGAAAACTGGCATAACTAACCAAGCAAATAAACTCAGCAAGAATTATTAGACTTTTCCACTCTATTAAATTAATGTCTATCATTAGACTTTTCCACTCTAGTATGTCATTTCTTTATTCAGAAAGTGTAATGAACTTGTTTTATGCTGGGAACTGAGCTAAAATCTGAAGATACAAAAATGAATAAGACCTCCCTTGTCCTCAAGAAGATAATGCTCTAATGTATAAACCAGTTAGAAAACAGAACCATCACATGTGCTTTGTACAAGATCAATGATAAGCAGAGAAAATTATCATGTGAAATAAATGACCCATCACTGAATTCATGAACCAAATAATAAATTACCCATTTAATAGAGAATCAAATCAGATAATTCATCTGACTAAGATAATTCTTTGCCTATTCCTGGCATATGGAGTAAAATTAAATTCTCCACCTAAGCCTGCAGGAAAGCACGTAATCTGCTTCCTTCCTCTGTTTATAATTTGTATTTAGTATTCTTAACCTTCCTAGGTATAAGGAACTCAACTCTCAATGCAGGAGACATAAGAGTCACAGGTTCAATCCCTGGGTCAGAAAGATACCCTGAAGGAGGAAATGGCAACCCACTCCAGTATTCTTGCTGTAGAAGCCCATGGACATAGGGGCCTCGCGGGCTGTAGTCCATAAGGTCACAAAGAGTCAGACATGACTGAAGCCACTTAGTGAGCTTGCACATTCCTAACCTACACTAGCCTCTTCTCAGTTTCTAGAGCCAAGCAAACTAGTTTTCCATTTTCTTTTTATATGGTTAGAATTTTCTTTTCCTATAGCTAAGGCGAAAAATAACCAAAAAGTTCATTTGATTTTTTCATAGAAAGATAGAAGATCTTATGGAAAACCCTGAAACAACTTTTTGGCCCACCCAATAGCTATGCTTAATTTATCTACATAATTTATTCCTCAAATTAAATTTCATTATCATTATTTTTCTAACCACTCAACTCAATAATACCCATAAAATTATTGGAGTTGTTGATTACTATGGTACATCGATTGACACTATTCAGAAGAACACTAGAAATTGAAGGTGATAAACAGACAGTATGTTTCAATGTTTTTTGAAAGAGAGTGGAGGACACTTTTGCAGATTAATTCTAGTATGCCCTTCTCTTTTGTAGGAAGAGGACATCACTGATAGCATGTTCAGAATTTGACAGTTATAATTTCAGACTTGCAAAGATTGATTTTTCAGCCCAAACAAGCCTGTTATGCCAAAGTCAGAGCCTTGATAGAGAAAACATGAGACACTTAAATATGAGTTGGAAACATCTGGATGGATCTCAGTAGAACTATGACTCCCATGATTCCTCTGAACCATTAGATTCTGAAGAAGAAATGCATCCTTTGCTAATAAGAAGTAGCACTTACCCCATGTGGAAATACACTGCCAAGGGAGATCCCTTGTGCACAAGACAAGAACTACTCTCACCCTCCTTCCTATCTTGCAGACCTGTAACTAACATTGAGGCAAAGATATGCAAGCTGAAGATATTCTGGGACTAATGAGGGAAAGAAAAGATTACATATCACACTAGCTAGCAAGTGGGGAGCACCAGCGGGATTGAATTTTGAGAATGTTTGGATGGATTTAGTACATAAAACTAAATGTGAAAGAGTTCATTGATTTGGGAACACTCTTTTGATATAGAAGATTTAACTCCCTATGAGTGAAAGTTTTAGTCACTCTGTCATGTCTTTATAGCCCCATGGGCTGTAGCCTGCTAGACTCCTCTGTCAATGAAATTAACAGGCAAGAATACTGAAGTGGGTAGACATTCTCTTCTCCAGGACATCTTTCTGACCGAGGTACTGAATCCAGGTCTCCTACACTGTATACAGGGAAGCCAACTTCCTAGCAGAGACCCCAACAAGTAAGGTAAACTCACTACTAGAGAAGCTCTGAGAAGTCTGGAGGAAGTAATGGCCTATACTGAAAGAAGTTGAAATGCTTGAGTTCTCATCTCAGATGAAGGAAAACATGGCCCAGGGATATAAGCATGTAGGAATGGACACATCACGTAGGATCAGAAGAAACACCAGAAGATTTTGTTTCACAGGAAGGCTCAGAGAAATGATCATTTACTAAGGCCACCAGGATTATCCAAAGAGTCACGGCACTTCATCAGAATGTCACAAATTAGCGCCAGTATTAATGTAAAAAGCACAAGGCTGATGATCTCCATCATATCTGCATTTAGCCCACCAGCCTGGTTACAATGGCAACCAGATGAATCCTGGAGAATGACTGTAGACTAGAACAAACTAAAAGAGTTTGCAGTCCTGATCTCAGATCCATGCCAAATTTAATATCATTGCTAATGTAAACTATGAAATTAAAAGATTCTTATTCTTTGGAAGGAAAGGTATGACCAACCTAGATAGCATATTAAAGAGCAGAGACATTACTTTGCCAAAAAAGGTCCATCTAGTCAAGGCTATGGTTTTTCCAGTGTCATGTATGGCTGTGAGAGTTGGACTGTGAAGAAAGCTGAGCGCCGAAGAATTGATGCTTTTGAACTGTGGTGTTGGAGAAAACTCTTGCAAGGAGATCTAACAAGTCCATCCTAAAGGAGATCAGTCCTGGATGTTCATTGGAAGGACTGATGTTGAAGCTGAAACTCCAATACTTTGGCCACCTCATGCAAAGAGTTGACTCATTGGAAAAGACCCTGCTGCTAGGAAGGATTGAGGGCAGAAGGAGAAGGGCATGACAGAGCATGAGATGGCTGGATGACATCACCAACTCAATGGACATGAGTCTGGGTAAACTCCAGGAGTTGGTGATGGACAGGGAGGCCTGGTGTGCTGTGATTCATGGGGTCGCAAAGAGTCAGTCACGACTGAGCAATTAAACTGAATTGAACTGAATGTCAACTAAAAGGGCTTAAAGTCTATGACATATTCTATTGATTTGGCAAATATTTTCTTTCTATTCCAACCAGTGGAAAGGATCAAAAATAGCTTGCATTCATGGAGTAGTCAACAATGTTCCTTTACTGTTTTGGTCTATAGCTATGAAACGCTCCAGTTTTCCTTTCAAAATGTTCTGGCTTGTCTGGACCTCCCAAAGAATATCACTTTGCTCAATTACTTCAACAATATTAGGATTACAATGCAGAATGAGCAGAGGTGTCTGGGCCGCCAGAGGCATTGATGAAAAATGTGTGCTTCAGAGATGAGAGACAAAACTGCGAAAGTTTCTCAAGCCTTCATTTCTATAAAAGTAAGAGAGAAGTTTTTGCTTCAAAGTAAAAGAGAAACAGTTCCTGCCAGCTGACATCCTCTAATACAAAGAAGGTAGCGCAATGTTTATTGGTTCTCTTGGTTTGTAAAACCAGTACATTTCATAGCTAGTAATTCTGCTCTGATTCACGATCTAGGTGGCATGAAAGATCTGAGAAAGACCAAAAGACAGTAGGTTCAGGCCATGACCCCATCAGCCCTGTTGTTTTTAACATGCAATCTGATTGAGCCTAATGGCATTGTCAGTAACAAGAAATATCGCAATGTGGAGTTTATGAAAAACTCTGGGAGAATTGTTAACACAGTTCTTGAAAATCTGGAGCAAGGCCTTGATACTTGCATCAGAGGATCATATGTTCTTGAGAAAGATCCTGGATACTACTGTAGGTAGCACAGATTTCTGCTTACCAAAACTGAGCTGGCTATTGCCACAGCGATGTGACAAATTTACCAGCAAAATAGACTAATGCCTGGCTCCAGGTTGGGCCAGGGGCCCAATCTGACAAGAAAAACTAAATGTTCCAGGTGTGGATGTATCCTTCTGTCATGAAGAACCTCAGACAGCACCCATCTAAGGGTGAATAGAATATCTGACCCATAGACATAGAATTCCACACAATATATCACTTAAACAGCAGACATATTTCACAGCAAAGGAAATGCTACACCATCCAGTAGTAGATGGCTTCACAATAGTGTACTATAGGAGCTGATGAGGCATAAGCTTGGAGGCAGTACTTTGTGAGGTTGGGATGTCATTCTCTAGGATGTTGCATATCCACAACATCAGAAGCATTTGAATGGAGCAGTGTTCCCAATTAGAAAGAATGCATGGGAGCATGCCTAGGTCTACATCCTCCACAGGTAATGCCCTAACAACTGAATCTATTGGGAGTACTGATTCCCAAACACGTCTGCCCGAAAGAGGACTCCTCTGATGGATCATCTTAGCTTTTGAATTTTCCACTGTGCTGGCTCAGATGTTCTCAGAGCTTTATTGCGAACAGAGTTCTTTCAATATTTCAATTGTTACCAGCCATATTTCAATAGTCAAAACTGACTGACTACTATGCATGCATGCTAAGTCACTTCAGTTGTGTCCGACTCTGTGCGACACCATGGACAGCAGCCCACCAGGCTCCTCTGTTCACGAGATTCTCTAGGCAAGAATACTGGAGTTAGTTACCATTTCCTTCTCCAGACCGCCTACTGTACTAGAGCAGAAAGTTCTATAGGAACTGTGCTGATACAGAAGTGTTGAAATAATTGATAATATCCATAAATATAGAAAGAACCTTTCAAAGAACATACTCAGAATACTAAAAATTATAAAAATTTTACATAGCAGATAAAATTATATTCACTAAATCAAAGAAAATCACAATTAATTCAGATTGTTCAATCAAAAAATATTTAGATGAAAATTAAAATGCCCTGTATTTCTAACAACTTAGTATCATCAATATTTAGCAGCATCAATAACACGGCTCAGTTAGCATATGCAATACCTTGTGTCTTTTCATCTACTCTTTTAATTGTGTATTTTCTCTTTTTCTCTCTCTCACTGCTATTACTTTCTACTTTTTCTACCTAAATACCTGCCACTTATTTTATAGCCTTTACAATTCCATCTATCCCTTCTCCAGCTGATCTTCCTGACCCAGGAATCGAACCAGGGTCTCACGCATTGCAGATGGATTCTTTACCATTTGAGCTACAGGGAAGCCTACAATCCCATCAGCAATGTAATTTTGAGTAAGATGATAAAGACCTCTAAGCTTCAGTTCTTTCGTTGATAAAGTGTAGGTAATATTAACTCTTGTGATATGTTGAGGATCTAAGTGAAATTATGATCATTTTTCACTGGATACATTCTCTATGAAGAACTAAAGTGTAGACTCCATGAACTATTGCAATGCAGAGTATAAGGAAAACTAAATTTTTGAGGCAGCTATAGTTATTTTTTGGACTTGCCTTAAAGGAAAACTTAACCTTTCCAGCATTACTTATTGGGGGTTAGGAATGCCGAGAGAAAGGAAAATTATTATGACAATGTTTAAGCCATGCACTCTGAAGCAGAAGCAGTACATGCCAATAGAAATGTCCTATAAATTGCTTGAGAGATAGGAAACCAAGCCTCATGTATAATAAGGTCAGGGCCAGTTGGATGGAGACCACAGTAGTGGATATTGGGCAATCATAATATGGGATTGTGACTCAGTAAGAAACTGTGTAACAACACAACTAAAATCAAGTTTAATAGACTATATTAAATTTTTGTTTTTTTTCTCATGAACAGTTCTGGCTCTTGTTCATCAGTAATATAAGGTATAAATAAAGTCTTTATTTACCATGGGTATAAAGATGCTACTAAGGAAACAAATTCAGAAAACATAATGGCTAATATTAGATGGGAAAAATTAGCTCACTGTACTTGAGGAATTTACTTAAAATAGTGGATTGCTATTGATATTAATGAAATCCACTAAGATATTTGCTTGGATATTCAATGGACATTGAATATTTAATGGCCATTGCAGAGAATTTGGCCCAATAATATTTATCATCAATCACTTGTATTGCTTTCTCATAAGCAAAAATGACACCAATAAATATGGCAATTTTATAATGCACAAAGAGGATATTGTATTAATTTTTAAATACTCTTGGGGTTCTTTTAAGCTCCATGATTATTCTTATATTTAATAATATAAGGATTAAATATTTGATAGTGTAAATTTTAAGAGTGAAACTTGGTATGCTAAGAGAAATTTCCAATTCCTAACTAAGACATGATTTATTAAAATTAATTTCATTAAAAGTAAAACTCCCACATCATATTTATAAACTGGTCTTTCTCAAATATATGTCAGTAAATAAATAAATATAATTATAGTCCATAAATATAAATTTTCCTGAGCAAAAACAAAACTCTTCTAGATCATTTCCTATTTCTGATTTTCT
Organism: Antilocapra americana; assembly: GCA_007570785.1. NCBI lineage: Eukaryota > Metazoa > Chordata > Mammalia > Artiodactyla > Antilocapridae > Antilocapra > Antilocapra americana. Next base: position 29,234,114 of record ML661338.1, on the reverse strand, counting down.
ATACCAGTATGCCTCTTGGATCCCACAGGAACAAAATCCCTCTTTCAATTGCATTCTCAATATGCTAAAGAACACTTTTTTCCCCATGTGATTTGTTAATGGGATGTTAACAGTGAATAATAACAAAGGTTTGCATATTCTGATTAGAATAAAGAATATCAGCAGGCTAGAATGAAATATGAATATTAATACTACAATTGGCTACTAAAATAGCCTCTAATTTACACAAATAAATGTGCTTCTAAATAACTATGCAGACATTATGAAATGCTAAATTAAAATATGAAATAAACTAAATTTTCTGAAGAAACTTCTAACTTACACAATAAAAGTTACTGAAAATGTCAGCATTGTACCTTATGTTTGGCTGAGAGTATCTACCTCAAAGGCAAGAAAATCTTGTTTATATAATATGTGTCTTAACTAAATGCATTTTTCCATTGCAAATCTTACATAGAGTCATCAATATTAAACACAGAAATTAGGGTTACCTGATGGGAATAGTGGACTTTCCAGGTGACTCAGTGGTACAGAAGCCTCCTGCCAAGCAGGAGATCCAGGTTCCATACCTGAGTTGGAAGATCTCTGGAGAATGAAATAGCAAAACCACTCAGTAGTCTTGCCTGGGAAATCCCATGAACAAAGGAGCCTTGGCTATAGTCCATGGAGCTGCAAAGAGCTGGACACGACTTACCCACTAAACCACAATCACAATGGGAATAGTATCAGGTTTTTTTCCTTATTATGTTATAGACTCATCAAATTGTACAAACTATCATCAATAGATGTGGATGATAGCATGCATCATTCATAGAGTGACATGCAATAATATTCTCACTGAAGGATGTACATTAATCATTAGTTTCATAGAACCAGAATCCTTTTTAATGAAGTTTACACTTTGCTAGCAATAGGATCTACACTACTAAATTATCACTTCTCTGAACTAACGTATTAATAAATGTTTCCAATGGGAAAAAAAAAACATTATTGCATTTATCTCTTCACCATACACTTATTAATTCCATAGTATGTGCCAAGAACTTTGGTACCAGTTACAAGGTAGTAAACAAAATAGATTGGTCCCTTTGCTACAGATGTTAATGCTGGTGAGGGAGACATACTCTAAAACAGGTATTAAACTAACTGTGGTCCTTGGAACAATCTGGCCCAGCCCCTAGTTCTTCCATAAAAATATATTTTAACACATCCAATCTCTAATTCATTTGTATTTTACTTAAGGCGGTTTCACTTGAAAAAGCAGAGGTTAATAGTTGAAACAAAGAGTATATTTTTCACAAGCCCATAATATATACTGACTATTTAGTAAAAAAAAAAAAAAAAAAGCTTTGCTAAAGTTTGCTCTAGAATATAAAATGTATTGGAAAAACAAGTCTTAGTCTATATTTTATTAAACTAAAAAAAAATAACTTCCCAATATAATCTAAAGAAGAAAAAGTCAAAGACTTGACACTACCCAGCTTTAAAACTTATATAAAGCTAAATAGTCAACATAATGCAGTACTGGTGAAAGAATAGGAAAATAGATCAGTGGAACACAACAGAAAGCCCAGAAATAGACTCACATAAATACAGTCAGCTGACCTTTGAAGAAAAGAAAATGCAATAGAATGGAAAAAAGTCTTTTCAACAAATGGCGCTAGGACAACTGGACATCCACATGCACAAAAGTGAATCTAGACACAGACATTACATCCTTCACAAATATTAACTCAAAATGGATCACAGACCTAAATATGAAATAAAAAAATACATAATACTATTAAAAGATAGCATAGGCTAAATCCTAGGTAACCTTGGGAATGATTTTTCAAATACACATCAAAGGCATATACCACGAGAAAAAGATTAATAAGCTCAGCTTCGTTAAAGTCAATTGTTTATTCTGTAATAGCCATTGTTAAAAGAATGACAACAAGCCATAGACTAGAAAACACATTTGCAAAAGACATACCTAATGAAGGACTGATAACGAAAATATTCAAAGACCTCATGAAACTCAACAATAGGAAAAGGAACAATCCAATCAAAATATGGGTAAAAGACTCAAACAGATACCATTTCAAAGAGATATGCAGATGGAAAATAAGCATATGAAAAGATACTCAAGATCATAAGTCATTTAGGAATTGCATATTGAAATGACAATGAAATAGCACTACAAACCTATAAGGATGACAAAAATCCAAAACACTGGGCAGTTCCGAATTCTGGAAAGGGTATGGAGTTACAAAACCTCTCATTTATTTTTGTTGAAAATACAAAATGGTATAGCTATTTAAGAAGATAGTTTGGCAGTTTATTACTTAATTAAACATATTCTTATCTGTACATGCATGCGTGCATGCTATGACACCTCAGTTATGTCCGACTCTTTGCAACTCATATGATCCATCAATTGTACTTCTTGCTATTTATCCATAAGAGCTGAAAACTCATGTCTCTTCAAAAATTTCCACATGTATGCTTACAATAGCTTTACTCATAATTTCCATAACTTGTAAGCAAACAAGATGTCCTTAAATAGATGAATACATAAATAAATTTTTGTAGATGCAGATAATGAAATATTATTCTGTACTAAAATAAATATGATATCAATACATGTAAAGACATGGAAGAATCTTAAATGAGTATTACTAAGTGAAATAAGTCAATTTGAAAAGGCTACTTACTGTGTAATTTCAACTATATGACAGTCTGGGTAACAGAAACCAATGGGAATAATAAAAAAGATTAATGATTGTCAGGAGGTGTCAGGAAGGAATGAATAGGCATTGTGTAAAGGAAACTGTATGGGCTTCCTTGGTAGCTCAGCTGGTAAAGAATCTGCCTGCAATGCAGGAGACCTGGGTTTGATCCCTGGGTTAGGCAGATCCCCTGGAGAAGGGAAAGGCTACTCACTTCAGTATTCTGGTCTGGAGAATTCCATGGACTGTATAGTCCGTGGGGGTGCAAAGAGTCAGACATGACTGAGCGACTTTTTCTTTCTCTCTCTCTATTTCCCTAGTGGCTCAGATGGTAAAGAATCTGCCTGCAATGCAGGAGACGTGCGTTCTATTCCTGGGTTGACAAGACTGCCTAAAGAAGGGTATGACAACCCACTCTAGTATTCTTGCTTGGAGAATCCCCATGGACAGAGGAACCTGGAGGGCCACAGTTCATGGGATTGAAAGTGTCAGACATGGCTGAGCAACTAAGCATAGCACAGCATACGATACTATAATGGTGGCTACACATTGTCAAAACTTACAGAATGTGCAATACCAAGAGTGACCACTGATGTAAATTAAGGGATTTGAGTAACATATTTTTTAAATTGGAGAAAAAAGTAGACCCAAGTAACAATAATTACTTTGTATAAAAAAAGAATTTATTTAATTTTTGTTGAATTATTAACAGTATACTACCAATACACTTGTAAAAATAAAGGTGTTTATTTCTATTCATTTGACAACTGACATTTCACTTTAAGCAAAAGCTATCTATCACAATGAATATGAGATTTATTTCCAAAAAATATATGCATAGCCCCAAACAAAAGCAAAACAGACAAAAAATCAGTGTCGAAGAACATTTTTCAATATAAACTATTAACATGCTTATCTTCATTTTGAAAACATGATGTATTTCCATTTTCTATGCATTTACCTTTTTATTGGGCTGATAGTCACATGATTTATAATAATTCTCACTTACTGACAGTTCATTTTCAACATCTATTTTGATTTGACCATGTTTAATATCTTACCAGTCACAAAACTTTTAGTATAACCTTATTCCAATGTACCTTATTAGTTATTAAGTTATTGTAAAAACTGATTCAATATTGGAAGTAAAAATATCTTCTCCATTTGAAGAAAGGAACATAAGTTGGTAAAAAGCATACACTTCCCTGATAAATCTTCATGACTGAATAAGGAAGTGATTTCTCTGGACTCATCAATTATAATCTCATTAAATCTAGAAAATTATCTCATATAATCATTATAATAATTACATTATATCCTTATGATAGAAGAAAATGGTAACCCACTCCAGTATTCTAGCATGGAGAATCCAATGGACAGAGGAGCCTGGTGAACTGCAGTCCATGGGGTTGCAGAATGGGAGAGGGCTTGGAGACTAAGCACCGCCAGTATTATTTTACTTTTAGTGATCAAGAAATAAAATAGAGGGCCTAGATTACTTGAAAGAAAGCTATTTGCTAGTGCTTGTAGTTTGAACTAAATATGTTACTCCAAGTCTCAGTAGTTCAAAAATTTCTATGTTCCTGACCACACTGTTAACAGTCTTTTACACTAGTTGGAAATTATCTTAAAGATCCAATCATTAGAAAGCTACTCTTCACACCAGAATTTTTTTGTAACATATGTAAAAATTTCTAAGAATATACTATTATATTTTCCTCATTTAGATACTGCCTGAGAATTAAAATATCCATCTACTAGAGATTTCAAATAAATGCATAATTTGCAGACAGATGCTATATTCTGGAATATGTGAATATTCCAGGAGGACTATTATTAATTTCTCATTTCCTTAAATTTAAAATCTTGTATTATATCTTGGAATAATAGGAATAGAGGTACTTAGATAGGATTACATCTAAAAATCTAACAATTCAAAAAATGAATAATCATATATAATGTGTTCATTGAAGAAGTTTTCTTGGCTTATATGTGACAGATTTCTTTTCTTGGAGTCTTTTGAACTATCATATAAAGTCTCTAAATCTTTGAATCAACTTTTGTCTAAAAGTAGCAGAATGAGAATGATAATAATCTGACCTCCAGAGAGTTGTCATTATCACTACACTCTACTGATTATACTTTTCACTGAACTACAGAATAAATTCAATTTTCCAATTTTCAAAATGACAAGCTATATTCTCTTTTAAAAAGATGATGAGTTTATACAATGGAAAGTCATTTTCTTGTTTTTTTTTCTAAAGGAACTCTTTAGAGACCCTTCAAGAATATTAATATACAGAAAAATGACTAGTAGCACCATTTATACATCACCACTTTAGCTACACATTCCTAGCTCTGATGATCTTAACAGTGACCCCTCCACTTCAGCAACCTGGGTATTGTGTTCTCCATGTTTATTCAACAGAGAAAATTCTGAAACCAATGTGTAATTTTTCACTGAAAACGTGAATCCAAACAAATAAAATGAATAAAAATGACTATCAGAATGATTTCTACCCTGAAAAATTCCTTTGACACAAACCCAAATAGAAACTCTATTCATAATTTTAAAGGAAGTGGAATTTAAAAATATAGTAAAAGTAATCTCTACATGTTTCATATTTTCATTGTACAACCCCCATGGAAGCTATGCCCTTAACCCTGTGTGTGATGTTATTAGTTTCTGAAACATTAAATTATGCCTATCTATATTTTTATTGCTATTATTTCTAAAAGACAGTAGTAGATTATCTCATTTGATTGACACAGAAAAGCTATCCAGAATTAATTATTTTAATAATTCTATTAAATAAATGAATAAATTATTATTTTCAAAATGCTTTAGAAATTAAATCCCTTAAGTTACTTCCCTTTTAAAGCACTTTAAAGAAATACTGTTGCTTGATTTATAAAACACTAACAATTTTGTATTATATATGTGGAATCACTCAAAAACTAGGAAGTAGTAGGAACACTTAATTTAGCTATAGATTTCCTTACATGAGCTAAGAAGGATCGCTATACTGCTTACTGTCTTAAGTATTTATATAGACACATTAGATGATCACATCAGCTGTATTACATAGGAGCTATTATTGGCTTCTATTTCTAGTTGATAATTTTTTTACACAGAAGTTAGCATCTTTTCGAGATCACACAGCTTATAAGGGGCAGGACAGGGATGTGAACCCAGGGAGTCTATCAACATAATAAACCTTTTCCACCACTATATATTACTGTCTCACTCCAAATACCACAAAAAACATTGCTGAAGAGGTATACTATGCATTTCCCAACTGGAAGTTTAAAGTGCATTTCTCAAAGCCAGTAGGGGGAAAAAATTATTCAATGTCTCATTATCAAACATTTATCGAGCAATTACTGTAAGGTAGGAATGAGCCAAGGACATAGCAGTGAGAAAGGTAATGCTTCAGTCCTCAGAGATCCTAGGTTTGAGAGATGCATTTTCTATGTTCATGTTTATCCAAACCACTATCCAAAGCGAACTATTGCCATTACCAGAGCAGGAGAGAAAAACCTGACACAGTGATATTTTTTAAGAATCACCATCTACAATGGCAGTATCACAACCATGACAAAATTTACAAACTAATAAATAAGCATGCCTTGAATATAAAAGATGCATAACAATTCAAGGTTACAATGAAATTCAAATATGTTTAGCATTCTTTGTATACATGGAAATATTTTCCCTTTTTCAATTATATTTGCTCTATCAAATACAGAACAAAAATTTCAAGAAGAAACTGAACATCAGGGATAATATATCTCTGCTTAAACTGAACATTTTCCTCTTGTGAGGAAATCTTTAAAAATTAAAGAAAAGCTTCTTTTATTCATGATATTTTTGCTTAATTTTTAAGTTCCTAAGACCTTCTTTCTTTATAAATATAAGTAAAACAGTGGATATATTGTTGTTGTTGTTTGTTCAGTCTCTAAGTCATATCTGACTCTTCGCGGCTCCATGAACTGCAGCACATTAGTCTTCCTTCACTGTCCTTCACTAAATCCTGGAGTTTGCTCAAATTCATGACCATTGAGTCACTGATGCTACCTAATCATCTCATCCTTTGCCACCTTCTTTTCCTTTAGCCTTCAGCCTTTCCCAGCATCAGGGTCTTTTCCTATGAGTCAGCTCTCCACATCAGGTGGCCAAAGTATTGGAACTTCAGCATCAGTCCTTCCAATGAATATACAGGGTTGATTTCCTTTAGGATTGACTTGTATGATCTCCTTGGAGTCCAAGGGACTCTCCAGAATCTTCTCCAGTACCACAGTTTGAAAGCATTGGATCTTCAACACTCAGCTTTCTTTGTGGACTAACTCTCATATCTGTGCAAGACCACTAGAAAAATCATAGCTTTGACTATACAAACTTTTGTTGGCAAAGTGATGTATCTGATTTTTAATATACTATCTAGATTTGCCAAAGCTTTCCTTCCTAGAAGCAAGCATCTTAATTTTATGGCTGCAGTCATCATCTGCAGTGATTATGGACCCCAAGAAAATAAAGTCTGCCACATCTTCCAATTTTCCCCTTAATATCTGCCATGAAGTGATGGGAACAGATGCCATGATTTTAGTTTTCTGAATGTTGAGCTTCAAGTCAGCTTTTTCACTCTCCTCTTTCACCCTCACCAAGAAGTTCTTTAATTCCTTTTCCCTCTCTGCTATTTGAGTGGTATCATCTGCATATTTGAAGTTGTTGATATTTCTCCCAGCAGTCTTGATTCCAGTCTGTGATTCATCCAACCTGGCATTTCACATGATGTACTCTGCATATAAGTTCAATAAGCAGGGCGACAATATACAGCCTTGACATACTCCTTTCCCAATTTTGAAGCAGTCAGTTTTCCATGTCCAGTTCTAACTGTTGCTTTGTGATCCACATACAGGTTTCTCAGGAGATAGGTATGGTGATCTGGTACTCCATCTCTTTAAGAATTTTCTGCTGTTTGTTGTTTCTATACAGTCAAAGGCTTTAGCATAGTCAATGAAGCAGTAGTGGAAGTTTTCCTGGAATTTCCTTGCTTTCTCCACAATCCAGTGTATGTTGGCAATTTGATCTCCTCTGCCTGTTGAAAATCCAGCTTGGACATTTCAAAGTTTTCGGTTCACATTTTGCTGCAGCCTAACTTGAAGAATTGTGTTAGATATGGGTGAAGATTTCTATTTTTATCACACTGATATATAGTTCAGTTAAGAATCTGTCCACAAGAGAATTACATTGACATCTTTAGAGATTTTGTATGTGAATTTTTTGTGGGTCCTCTATTTTTTTCTACCTATTCTATTTTTATTTCTATCTGTATGTTGACGTCACATTCTCTTAATTATTGTGGCTTTACAGGAAATCTTGAAACAGGTAGATTAGGTCCTCCTCCTTTGTTCTTAATTTTTCATCTTTTTTTCTAGAATCTTAAACTTAACCTTAAATATGTTTTCTTTAAATTGTTGTAATATGTTGACTTTATATCCCGTGACCCTTCTAATTAGATTTTTTTTCTAATAAGTTCTTGGAGACTACTTAGGCTACTCACATAAATATTTAATATCTATGTGTATATATATATATATATGATTAAGTTATTTTATTACTCAGGAGATTTTATGTCTCATAATCTGCATCTTTATCCATGTACTGTACCTTTTCTTGAAGTCCACATTTTCCTGATATTGTTAAAGCTACTCTGGTTTTCTTATAATCAGTGCTAACATGGTATACATTTAATTTCCTAATATTTTATCTAATTTATCTGTATTTATAAGCAGCAAATTGTGATATTTTCCTTTTTTTCTCTGCCTTTTAATTGTATCATAGAGTAGCAAATACAGATACATTATGGGTAAAAAATAGAAACTCAAGGAAAGATATTTCTGTTAAACATACAAAAGTCACTGTCCTTTACATGGTTGTATTTCAACGTGTACCATACGGCCTTTTGGGCTTCTCTTGTGGCTCATCTGGTAAAGAACTCACCTGCAATGTGGGAGACTTGTGTTCGACATCTGGGTTGAGAAGATCCCCTGGAGAAGGGAAAGGCTACCCACTCCAGTATTCTGGCCTGGAAAATTCCATGGATTGTATAGTCCATGGGGTTGCAAAGAGTCAGACTCGACTGAGCAACTTTCACTTTCACTTTCGTATGGCCTTTTATTGTCAACCAAATTGTAAATTTAATATTTCAGGTGAAAATGCTTATAAAATGTAGTAAACTATTAAGATAATTGAAGGGCAGTATCATTTTTTTGACATGAGCAAAGCTGTACTTGATAAAATCAAACCAATGACAGAAGGAAAATGTGATTACAGAAAAAAAAAAAAACTGGCAACAAAAACAAGGAAAAAATACTGTAATTACCCACTGTGATTATAAGAGAAGGACCATCAACAACAAACACCTAAAGGTTTCTATTCAAAATAAGGCACTCTGACAGGTGATTAAAATGGGTTACCCTTCACCTCTGTGATGACCTAGAGGCATGGGATAGGAGGGTAAAGAGGGAAGCTTAAGAGGAAGTGTATGTAAATATAATAGCTGATTCACGTTGTTGTAGAGCAGTTATGTAAAGCAATTATACTCCAATTGAAAATAAAATAATCATAATTTAAAAAAGGTGAATTACTCTTGTGACCCTATAGTTTAATTTCATATCAGGATCCAGATGGAGAGGCAGCAGGAACTGGAGAAGCAAGTCTACGATCTCAGCAGTGAGGATGCAGATTTAGGGATGACCTATGTGGGCTCCCCTGGTGGTTCAGACTATAAAGAATCCTTCTGCAATGCAGGAGACTGAGGTTAGATCCCTGAGTCAGGAAGATTCCCAGGAGAAGGAAATGGTAACCCACTCCAGTATTGTTGTCTGGAGAATTCCATGGACAAAGGAGCCTGGTGGGCTATGTCCATGGGGTCACAAAGAGTCTAACACAACTGAGCAACTTACACTTCCTACTTCCATGTAGAGAAGGGAGTCGAGTTGAGAGTTTGCTCCACGTGTGCCAATCCTGACAGAAGTGCACAGGATAGTAGGTTGAATCACTCAAGCTTGAGTCAGGAATCCTCATAAATCTGACTCATTTTGTGGTTCATCATGGAGAAAGGAGCACTCCCAGGTGGCAAACTAATACTAAAACATGGTCAAGTGAAGTGAAGCTGCTCAGTTGTGTCCAGCTCTTTGCTACCTCATAGACTAGCCAACCAGGCTCCTCCATCCATGGAATTTTCCAGGCAAGCATACTGGAGTGGGTTGCCATTTCCTTTTCCAGGGGATCTTCCTGACCCAGGAATCAAACCTGCATCTCCTGCATTGCAGGCAGATGCTTTACTGTCTGAGCCACCTGGGGAAGCCAAAACATGAGCAAGGGGTTGGATTACTTAAGGGGGAAAAGGGGCTGGAGACAACACAACCAGTTTCAAACACCTAAACACAACTTACAAGCTGATTCATCAAGAGTAACTGCAGAGTTCACGTTCCAGATCAGACACACAAAGTCCTCAAAAGGAAAATGCTCATAAAGGTACTAAATTCATAAAATAATTGAGGTGCAATAACAGTTGAAGAATTTTTGCAGTCCAGAATTCTGTTTTTCACTTAGTTTAAAAAAAAGTTGTAGAAAAAATTAAAGGTATTCAAGATGTCAACCTCAAATAGTTCATCTTTATAAAAACAGCATTTCTTACTTCCCATAATTAAATGTTCTTACTATTTACTGACACTCTATTAAACTCTTTCCTAAAATATAAATACAGTTTTGGTTTAGTCAGTCAGCCAGTTCAGTCTCTCAGTCATGTCCACTCTTTGTGACCCCATGGACTGAAGCATACCAGGCTTCCCTGTCCATCACCAACTCCCAGCTTGCTCAGACTCAAATCCATTGAGTCGTTGGTGCCATCCAACCACCTCATCCTCTCTCAACCCATTCTCCTCCTACCTTCTATCTTGCCCAGAATCAGGATCTTTTCCAATGAGTCAGTTCTTTGCATCAGGTGGCCAAAGCTTCAGTATCAGTCCTTTCAGTGAATATTCAGGACTGATTTCCTTTAGGATGGACTGGTTTGATCTCCTTGCAGTCCAAGGGACTTTCAAGAATCTTCTCCAACACTGCAGTTCAAAAGCATCAATTCTTCAGTGCTCAGCTTTCATTATGGTCCAACCCTCACATCCATACATGACTACTGGAAAAACCATAGCTATGACTAGACAGACCATTGTTGGCAAAGTAGTACCTCTGCTTTTTAATGCACTGTCTAGGTTGGTCATAGCTTTTCTTCCAAGGAGCAAGTGTCTTTTAATTTCACGGCTGCAGTCACCATTCACTGTGATTTTGGACCCCCGAGAAAATAAAGCCTGTCACTGTTTCCATTCTTTACCCTTCTATCTGCCATGAAGTGCTGGGACCAGATGCCATGTTCTTTGTTTTTTGAATGTTGAATTTTAAGCCAGATTTTTCACTCTCCTCTTTCACTTTCATCAAGATGATCTTCAGTTCCTCTTCACTTTCTGCCATAAGGGTGGTGTCATTTGCATATCAGTGGTTCTTGATACTTCTCCCAGCAATCTTGATTCCAGCTTGTGCTTCATCCAGCCCAGCATTTCACAGTTTTGGTTATATAGCATAATATTTTATAATTTGTTAATTACTTATATTCTTTCCAATTGTCTTAAACTAACTATCTGAATATTGTAAGTAGAAAAGTTAATACAAATATAAGCATTTGTTTCTAGGGTACAGAAAAAATATAAATTATTTTTTAGTGTAATATTATTTGAATTCAGTGCACCTCTAAGAAGACATTAGTAATGTTGCTTTTGAATAATTTATGTAAACTAATAAAATTTTTGAACCACATTAATTTTTACAATTCTTTGTTTTTGATTTATAAACTGAAACAATAATTTGTAAATAACTGAAACATATGAAGAATCTTAATGTGTACAATGATAATTTACAGTAGTTGTTAGTAAAATGATAATGTTTATGTTTTCCTTATGAACTGGAGGCTTGATGAAATAAGATTTTTTGAGCAAAAATATACTGTTGTAGACTTTCATCCACTTTCAGTATATAGATAGCCAGCACCTTGTAGTAAGGAAATACATACATTCTTTCTTAAAATCTTTCTTACAGTAGAGCTCTTTGTCTAAAATTTTTAAAATATAAGGTAGACATTGAGTTTTTTAAGTGGTTTTATTGTATCCCTTAGTCATTATACATAAGCATGCTATTCTTAAATGGAAAGTCCTTCATATATATTTTTTCATTAATGTTAAAGTTAATAAAATATATTCATATGGTTTTATTCACAATATCCTTTAATTTGATAATTTCACTTTAATTATAGACAGCTAAAAAGTAGTAAGCAAACCTCTCAGATAGGAAAACTTGATATAGTTTTCATAAATAGAAAGAATTGCAGAAATTTAAGAATTTAGGACTATCTATACTATTTTCTCCATGTTTAGGCATATTTTTTCCTTTCAGATCTATCATGACCTTTGAATAATTATACTTAAGAACCAGTTGTATTAGTTGGGCTTTCCTAGTGGCTCAGACAGTAAAGAACCTGTCTGCAATGCAGAAGACCCAGGTTTGATACCTAGGTTGGGAAGATACCCTGGAGAAGGGAATGGCTAACTCTCTATATATTTAAATATTTTCTACCAGTGTGAAAACAGTGATGACACTCATTACAGGTAAAAGTTTGAAGTATGAGCTCTGATAAGTACTATTACTTTAACTATTGAGAAAGCAGAGCTATAAACTTCCTAACAGCATTGCAGAATTAACATGTGATATCTAGAAAATGGTCACATCTTTGCTGTGTGCAAGAACTGCTGGCCTCATAGCATGTTATTGGCTGGACTTTGGTGTCCCAAAGGCTGTTTGGCTCTTTCAGTATTTTCTGTGTTGGCAGGAGTTTAATTCTAATGGTTAATAGGAATCAGCTTTAGGATAAGGACTATTATTTTAATTGCATAACATCTCCATTTTTTATTTTCAAATACATGACTTCTTACAAATCTCTAGTTAAAGGTGTAACAACATGATAGCCAGTTATATTATCAGTGTCAAATTTATGATAAATTGTCTGGAAACTTGACACCAAATTCCCCTGTGGTTAAGACTATTAGTAATTACTGGGTTGAATTCCTCATGTTTCCTATATTGATATTCAGAGTCAACTAAAGATTATAATGTAGAATAAGAAAAAAGACAAAGTTAAATAAAAACACCTGCCTTTTTCATAATACAGAAATACCAATGTCTATTTTCAAATAGAAACCTATTCACAAATACCTAACAGCAATATGAAAGACTTATAAAGGTTTGAAGAAAAAATTTGAGTATTCATTACCTAAAGGTAGAATATTTTATATTGCAAGAAGCATTTTTACTAATCATCAGGGAAAGTAATCCTAGTTTCATGACATGCATTGCATCTAACCTAAAATTATTTCTTCATTGTACAGAAAGCTTTGATAAGAAACCTTATTTTGCTTTGAAATATGTAAATTAGTAAAAATTTCAGATCCAGAGTTGGAAAAATATTTCTGAATCTGGCCCTAAAAATGTTAGGTAATCAGCAATTATTTTTCGAAATAGAAAAATTCTAACTCATTGCCTTGTACTGAAATCTTCTAGACTGCTTTATGAGTGAATAAAAGGCTTTAATCTGTCTTTAATTTTAACTTTATTACTACTTATGATCAAAACACTCTCATAGGCTGGGCCAACCATGTGCTATTATCCTCACAGATGAAAGAGAGACCCAGAAAGGGTTACTTTTTTTATTGACGATCATATTGTAAAGGGCAGAATCTGGACAATCTTCTGCATATTCCTGAAAATGGCCAAACCAGAATGTCAGTGTTCGCAAATGGCAGAATTTCTCCTCAATCATGATGAAAATACAGAAGAGAAGATAAAAACTAAAGGACAGCTAACATAAAGACTATAAATATAAATAGAGGGAGGAGTGTTATAAGGTGAAGTGATGTATGAAACTTTTTAGGACTCATCTTTGCGAGATGAGGAAATTAAATCGTGTCAAGGGAGTTTAATTATTGCAAGCACTTTCTAAAGAGACAACAACAAACCTTGTAATCACCAATTCTTGCTAACTAGAAAATGTGCTTTTTTGAAATATTTGAAAAGTTGATCCAATGTAAATTAAACTCCTAATTCAAGTGCAGTACCTTGAATGAGTTTAAAGAGTGAAGTTCAGGACCTCGTTTAAGGACAAGAGAAGAAGAAGAAAAAAAAAGTGATGATCATCAGCAAGGACTGTGATATTTGAAATATTTGTCATTTTTTTCTGATAATGTCTTAAGAACAAACTCGATGCCGTAACATTTCCCCAGTTCAAGTATTTTTTTTTGTAGGATCTAGTTATAGTCATGAACACAAAAAACACAAGCAGCCAATATGTTCTCCACATCTATCTGGTAGGAGTGTATCCTCTCTGTAATCAAAACTAGGTTTTTAGTCCAGGCAAGTTGTTGATTCTGCTAGAAATGTTTCATTCTGGGTTTAGTAAATCCCAAACAGATTGCACTCTAGCTAATTACCTGTCTACTGATAACAGTATTAGTTACATAAGTTTCTGTACCTAGCAACTTAATAATGAAACAGTGGCATGATTTCCCTACTATTATTTTTAAAAACCTGTGTCCAAGCACCTTTATGAATATAAGATAAAAATTCTGACTGCTAGATAAATTCTCCCAAATTTTAATTATCAGTACTTTTTAAAATATTGAACAAGCCAAACAAAACACTAGATATGGAACTTCTTTCCACCCGTTTGTACCTGAATTAATTCTTATGTACTATGAGCCAGTTAACTAAACCATCTAGAACAATGAGTCAAGTTGACTCAATTAAAAACAAAGTAAAAATAAATTTCCATGGAAATAGAGAGCTGCATTCACACAAATGCCAAAATAATGTCCTATGAATAATGTTATTACAGTGAATACAAATGAAATCATGATTTGCCATTTACTTAATTTGTGCTATTAAATGCTTGAGAAGAATGTCAGAAGTGTTTTTAAAAATGCTCATTAAAGTGATTTATTATTATCATGAGGTAGAATTAATATTAAAGAATTAATATGAATTAGGCATGTAATGGGGAAGAATTGCAAGGAAAATTATAAGAAGAGATAATCTGACCCCAAAATATAGATTATAAATGCTTTTCTGAGAATGTCATTTAAGAGAATATGGTTATTGATAAAATTGAAACATATTCTTTCTTATATATATGTGTGTATGTAAACCTAATGAATAAATACTTATAAATAGTTTCATATTTTTAATATTCAAAGTTTAGTTTATAGCAATGTACCATAGAAATATATATTGCTATATAAGCATTTATATCATGTTTTGTTTTCAAAGAAACTTTATCATTAACTATTTATAAGTTATGCTTTAACAGTGTAAGGACACTTATCTTTGCAGTATTTTTAAGAAGTATCTTATATTGAAGGCATAATAAACACTGTACATGTATCCATATTTTTAATCTGTGATATTCAATGTCCATTGCCTTTGAATTTAATGAGGAATTTTTAGTCTAAAACATTTCTATTCTCTATAATTTAAGAGTTTTGTTTCCAGGAGGCATCTTCACAAAGAAAGTTAAAGGGAGAAGTGAAAAATTATCTGCTGAAGTTGGCTCTTGTGTTTTGAAAAGCATCTTATGCAAGCCAACTCAAAATTCTTCTATCATCTGCTGGAATAACAAGCAGGTTTTCACACATTGAATGTTTTAATCCTATTTGTCAGGTTGTTAGCTTGTGTTTCCAAATCTCTGATTTAAACTGGCCTACAGAATCTCTGGTTAACTAAAGTCTAGCGAAAGGAAATGAGTCTCTGTCACCAGCCTGTTAAAAGGTCAACAAGAGTGACAGCTTCACCGTCTCAATTGCAGATTTGCAGCTAAAAGCCAACTGATGTCAAGATTAAGTCAAAGCTGAGACCTCATCATAATAAACAGATTGTCAAAACAGCAAAGCATTGCATAGCTTAAAATTGGAAGCATAGCAGCCTGGCTTTGTATCAGTTTGAGGACATGACAGAAAGGGGGAGGGCTATTAAAAGCCCAGCCTCCTGCTGTGTCACTACTCTTAATTTTGAAGGTTTGCTAGTCTTCCATACATAATTCCAGAGAAACGTTGAGAGAAAAGATCATATGTTTATATGTCTCTGGTTTTCAATTATCTTATTAATTTTCACATATGTGTTAATAAAAGGAGTAGAAACATGTAGTAGAAATCTTGGCAATAGGTAATAGCAGAATCAACAACTGGAAAATAAAGTGGTAGTGGACATGAACATTTAGAATGAAATAATTTTATTTGTATTTGTTCTTAATTAAAGCGGTACTTTGGAAGTTAGATCTCCAGGACAGAGACATAATTTTAGAAAGAAAATTTTAAAAATTTTTGAATGAATCTTAGATATTGGGAATGGGCTTGTGGATCAATTTGCAGTTATAAAAGGATGGCATCATTGACACAATGGACATATGTTTGAGCAAACTTCAGGAGATAGTGAGGGACAGGGATGTGTGGCATTGTGTAGTGCTTGCAGTTGCAAGGAATCAGACACGACTTAGAGACTGAACAAGAATAAACATCTTAAAATTATACAATTACTAATGGAAACTTGAGGTCATATTCTATAAACTTGAGGATACTGTGGGGAGATAGGGATTGAGAAAACTGCAATTTAAATAGAATAGAGTGTTCAAGGCAGGATTGACTGAGAAAATCTTTTTGCAAAGATTGGCACAACTATCATAAAAATCTTGACTAATAATTTTAAAACAATAACAAGATTACCTTTAAATGCATAAAAAAGAAGCATAGATGGAAAAAAGCTGGATTAATTGGCAGATATATGGCAAATTAAACAATATAAGATATTATAGTATAATATTAATGGTAGGTGGTGGGTGTTCATTATAAATATCTTTCACTGTAAATTTCAGAATGTTTGAACATCTTCATATATGAGAAAAATTATATAAGTATTTTCTCTGTTCACACATATTCTATATAAACCTTTGTTCCTTTCTATCTTTCTCTGCCCTTAGGCCTATCCCTCTAAAAACTGCACACAGAAAAGGTACTTTAAGTTTTATTTTGTGTTGTTTTGACAACTATTAAGTTACAGAAGCCATATTTAGTTTTCTCATGTGACTTTATATTCAGAAATTCATTTCTAAACATTAACATTTTATGTGACATTTTTTTGCTAAATTTTAGAACATGGATTAGCCAAAAGAGAAGCCTCAGATAAAGTTATACTGGAAGCTACATTAGAATTAAGTTTGTATAGCAAAAAGACAAAATCATGAATTCTAGAAATGCACTATATCTTTTTTAAAGATATACAGTAATATCTTCCTAACCACTACCAAATATTAGATAATTCTTTGAAACAGAGTGACTTCAATAAGTCAAAGATAGATTTTTCACATTCTAAACTCATAATTGTTTCTTCCAGCTTACTGAATAATATCCCTAAAGTTACATGCTTATATATTGCTATCAATTATTATGTGTTTATAAAAAAGAAAAAAATTATTATTATACCAATGCTGTTCTTAAAGTTAAAGAGATTCTAATTAAATACAGAAATTTCTAATTTCTAAAAGTTGACTGCATTGAGTGCAAGATAATTTGTATGTCTGTCCCTAGTGTATAATAGGTGCTCACTTTTGTTGAACTACCTAACTAGGTAATTACAGCTCAAAATATGGGTATAGAGATCGATCAATTCAATGCATTCTTGTATGTTTCTCTCATTACCATATATATATTACATTATTAGTGTGCAAAGGCAGTGACTTCTCTCTTTTTTTTTTCCTTCTGTCTGTGATTTTCTCTTTTTCTTTCCACCCATTCCTCCTGTTAGCACAATGAATTTCATTGCTTTTAAATGGAAGCTTCTCAAGAGAATACTGGGCATGATCATATTTTCATGTTTTTAGCTGAATGTCAAATCTCCTTATCCTCTTTGAACCTCAATTTACTTATTATAGAAAGAGGATATTGTATTGACCCTGTGAAAGACTGGCAATAAGATATAATCCTAGGAATTCTGAAGCTTGGCTAATTTTACTGAATTATATTATCAATATCATAAAAAGCATAGAAAAATTAAAATAGCATTTTCATTATTTAAAATGGGTGAAATGTTCTTATCTCTTCCAATATTTAAGGAAATATTATAAATTAAATATTACACATTAATATTACCATTAGATAATAAACTAAAGTTTGAACATGCCTAAATTCATTTAAGGTAGTGTTGGTAAGGGCTTCCCTGGTATCTCAGATGGTAAAAAAATCTGCCTGAAATGCACAAGACCCGGGTCTGATCCCTGGATTGGGAAAATTCCCTGGAGAAGGAAATGGCTACTCACTCCAGTATTCTTGCCTGGAAAATTCCATGGACAGAGGAGCTTGGTGGGCTACAGTCCCTGGGGTCACAAAGAGTTGTAAATGATTGAAGTGTTGGTAAATAGGATCTTGGCAGGGTAGTGAAAGATGAGACCTTCCCTAGAAGTTCCTCTTAGAGGAAGAAAGCCACCTGGCTCAAGGCAAAGTCTTATTCTCAGAGAAGCGGATATCTAGTGACTAATTCTCCTGGGGTTTTAGGTCTTGATCTCCTTGGTTTGGGATTGACATGTACACATTGATATGTTTAAAACAGATAACCAACAAAGACCTATTTATACTACAGGGTGCTTACTAAGTCACTCCAGTCATGTACGACTCCTTGCGACTCTATGTACTATAGCCCACCAAGCTCCCCTGTTCACAGGATCCTCCAGGCAAGAATACTAGCGTTGCCATGCCCTCCTCCATGGAAATCTTCTGGACCCAGGGATTGAACCCCACATCTTTTACGTCTCCTACATTCAGGAGTACCTTCTCCTGTACTGGGGTTCTTTACCACTAGCACCACCTGGGACTTGGAACCTGGGAATCCCATACAACATCCCATATTACAGGGAATTCTGCTCAGTATGCTGCAATAATTTAAATGGGAAAAGAATTTGAAAAAGAATAGACATGTATAGGTAGATACATCTATATGTACGGATGTGAGAATTGATCATAAAGAAGGCTGAGCATCAAAAAATTGATGCTTTCCAACTGTGGTACTAGCAAAGACTCTTGAGTGTCCCTTGGACTGCAGGAGGATCAAACCAGCCAATCCTAAGTAAATCAATCCTGAATATTCATTAGAAGGACTGATGCTGAAGCTAAACCTGCAATACTTTGGCCTTCTGATGCGAAGAGCTGACTCATTGCAAAAGACTCTAATGCTGGGAAAGATTGAGGGCAGGAGGGAAAGGGGGTGACAGAGGCCGAGGTGGTTGGATAGCATTATCAACTCAATGGACATAAATGTGAGCAGACTCTGGGGGATACTGAAAGATAGGGAAGGCTGGTATGCTGCAGTCCATGGGTCACAAAGAGTCGGAGATGACTTAGTGACTAAACAACAAATATGTATAACTGAATCACTTAACTGTATACATGTAAGTAACACAACATTGTTAATCAATTATACTTTAATATAAAATATCTTCTTTAAATTGAAAAAAAAAGCAGACTTGAGTAAAAGCAAAGTCCTACTGTATAGCACATAGAGCTATATTCAATATGCATGATAAACCATAGTGGAAAATAATGTAAAAAAACAGGAATATATATAAAATACATAAATCACTCTGCTGTACAGTGTTAATTAACACAACATTGTGAATCAGCTATACTTCAACAACAACAACAGAAATATCCATCCTAGCTCCCAAGCAGAATTTTGGACCAGCTGAGTCTTTTGTTGCTACAATATTCAAACCCTGCTCTCCACCTTGTTCAGTCCTACTTCCCTTCAATACAGGCTCTTTCTGAAAACAGGTCTCAGAAGATTACCTTCCCAGTGACCGCAGGTCCTTATATCCTATTTTCAGGGAACTCAAGATGAAATATTCTGAACAAAACCAAAAATGTGATATTTCTAAGGATTTTTGAAAATTACCATTATGCTTTATATAATGATTGATAACTATAGTGAATTTCTATTTTATCCACAATATTGAGGGTGATGTTTGGCTATAATTTTAACTCAGCTAGTACCAGGAGTGTGGCCTTCTGTGTTACTATAATTTCTCTAATTTCCTTATATGTATAATGTATTATTCATAGAACAAACTCATGATATAATTGACTAAATAATGTGAGAAAGAATACTTAATGACTTTTCTAACTTAGGTTAAACATCCTGAGTTAGGACATATTTTAGCAGACAAACATAGGATATATGCTCATCTTTTAATGACAGCTAGTATTCACAGATGGAATTCTACAAATTGTTTGCATTTGAAAATCAATCTCAGTTTCAAGTCCAAGACAAGATGCAGAGGGAAAAAAAAATTAGCTCCATATTTATATTCCTCAAATCAACTCAAAAAACTCTGTAACCAGTAGGTAGCTTAAGAAAAACCAATGATGTTTACTTTTGACATGCCAGAACTTAAGGTGCATTTATGAATTTCTATTCTTAATACTTGTAAGAATAACCTTTGTAAGAAAATCTCATTGTTATGCTGTCAACATTCAATTGTAAGCTGTAATGTCAAAGACCACATAGTTTTTTACAGTACTAGGAAATCCAACACGAAACTAATAAGCGAAGGGAACATCAAAAGCATGTAATAAATACTACAATCTGATTGTTTGCAAAACCCAATTTTTCCCAGAAAAAAAAAACAAAAATTACAGGTGAGCTATTACAGTATTAACTTCTTAACAAAAACCTTGCTAAATAATAGCTTCTGGAAAACTTTTGATTTTACATTTTTCTTTTCACGCTATGTGGTTTTGTACTCTATTTCACAGAACAATGCTCCATTGAACGCTGTCACTCTTGCAAATGGTATGGTAGCTGTCAGTGATTTTTCAAAGAAAGCTGAAAAATATGTACATATCTTATTTTAATGTGTTCAAAACACATGGACCTTTTTGGTATAGGAAAGAGTAAAGAATGTGACCATAAGGTGAAGCATGTCTCACACCGTGGTGCCAAGCAGCATGAAACCACATGCTTCATTAATGATTCTTCTTGTAGCAGCTGGCCAAAGGATCATGAAAATGAATCAAAATATTAGGGATTTTTTTTCTTATTCTCATTGTCTGCGTTCACAAACAATTAGAGCAGTCGGAGTCCAACTTTCAGTGGATAGTATTTCAGTTCTCCGCTTTTGAACTCTATAGGTTTTTACTCTAAAATCATATGCCCTAATGCATTCATTTGTTATAGATAACAAACTCATTTGAAGATCTTTATGTGGAGTATCTTCTAGTAAAAAACAGATGTTAAGAAATATGCTTTTCTTTTAAGTGGAAAAGTCCCTCAATTGTTTTGAAGTATTATAAGTCAAACTACTATTATTAAAAGCAAAATGTACACAGGCATCCTGTATCTTTTACAAAAGGACAAATCAAGACTATAAGTCACAGTGGGGCTTCCCTGGTTGCTCAGATGGTAAAGACTCTGCCGGCAATGACAGAGACCCAGATTCTATCCCTAGGTCAGGAAGATCCCCTGGAGAAGGGACTGGCTACCCACTCCAGTGTTCTTGGAGCCAATGTGTGTGTGTGCTCAGTCATTTCAGGTGTGTTCAACTGTTTGCTACCCTATGGACTGTAGCTTGCCAGGCTCCTCTGTCCATGGGATTCCATGAGGCAAGAGTACTGGAGTGGGTTGTCATGCCCTCCTCCAGGTGATCTCCCTGATAGAGGGATGGAACCAGCATCTTCTGCATTGCAAAATAGATTCCTTATTGCTGAGCCACTGGGGAAGCCCCAGTAATATAATACTTAATTTCATTTTTAAACTGCAATTATCTCCCCAGACCTTATAGGACCAAAAAGAACAGAAATACAAATTTATTAACTTGATATTCCTAAGTATCTTTTATATCATATGATCCATTGATAGGAATTCTGGGGTTAGATATGTGTATTCAATAGCATCTGAATGAGTATGTCTTTAACATGTTATGCTTCTAATAAAGGGTGTCCATCGTGAAGGGGAGAGGGGAGCCTCATTGCATCAAAAATAAAAGTTACTCTCATTAAAGTGAGCCCTTACAATTAGTCATAGTTTCACTTCAAGGTAATCTTGAATCACTACCAATTGCCATTTTCTTTCATTGGGCAGTGGTTCAATGTTACCTAGTCTAGTCAACAATGTTAACCAAATAAAATAACACTGAATTTAATTGCAGAATAAAGTTCCTGTCTTATTTGTTATTTTAGGGTACATTTTAGACTCTCTGATTACAGTTGATATAATTTGTATTCTCAAATCACCATGATAGTTTTAACAATCAAAATAAAACTATCTTAAAAACAGAAAATAGAACTAGTCGATCAAATTAATAACTGATGGATGGAGCTTTTACTGCAGGGAGAGTAACTTATTTAAAGAATACCTGGGATATTTTGAAAAATAATAGTTTTCCTGTGGTCTATTTTATTTCTAGAGTGTCTTAATCCTTGAAAATGCCTGTCTAAATATTGATATACTCAAGAAAAAATAAATAAATTTAAAAGAAATATATTGTTTAAATAGATTGAAAAATAAAGCAGAAATGAATGAAAGTTGTTACCTGTTATTCTAAAGTACTGGGTAATTTTATATATCATGTAATCAACCATGTGATATTCTCACTAACCAGCAGACTCACTTCATACATCATTTTCTGAAGTAATAATTTTACACAGTGAAGCAGGACTACTTATTTCACTTGAATAGTTATGATTTAACTTTCATTTCTGTCAGCATTAACCTTTTTGCCTAGATGAATTTCTCAGGTTAATTATATAGGGCAGGATTTTCCTTATTGAAAATGCCATTGAAATTTCTCAAATAATGAAAGTTAGTACAAGCCAGATGAAATCTATTAACAGTCTTTCTCAAACTTCTTCCCTTTCAATTGTTTTAGTTCTTTCCTTTTTTTTTTATCAGCATCATGTATAATTTCAAATAATATTCCTTTGTCCTGTATTATAAAACTGTTCTTGTCAAGGTTGTCAGTGATTTGCAATATTAAAATCTGCAGACAGAACACTTCTTTTTAAAGCTTCATGGCCTACCTATGGCACTTAACGGGATGATCACAGTTTCCTCTTGAAACACACAAACTTCCTATCTTCTGACATCATAACATTGTAAATTTCTTACCACTAATAGGACTTTTGTTTTTGCTGCCTTCTATTCATTGTGCTAGAGATACTAAGAGCTTCATTTTATATCTTGAGTATCACTACAGAGTATCTTCTTAAGCCACAAAATAATATCTATATGCAGATGCCTTCACACTGTATCCCCTTACCCAGAAGAATGTTCTCAGCTTCAGACTCATGTATACAATGTCCTACCTGACAACCTCCTTCTTGTTGTCCCATACATTTCTTAAGTATGCCATGTCCAAATTTGAATGCCTAATTCTTACTGTACCAGAGCTCTGTTCCTTAAAGATACCACAACCTACACAGTTGCTCAAGTCCAAAACTTAGGATTCACTCAATTAGTCTTATCTCTCATGTCTTATATTGTCTTTATTTTAAAGATTTGTTAGGTCTAGCCTCAAAGTATAAATATAGTTATCCAATAATAACCCTTTTTAAACTGTTGGCACTTTAGTCTTAAAGTATTGTTTATTATTGTAATAACTAAAGAAATGATCAATGCATTCTCTTGGCAAGACTATATTAGCATTTTCCCTGCTTCATTCTGTATTCCAAGGCCAAATTTGCCTGTTACTCCAGGTATTCCTAGACTACCTACTTTTGCATTTCAGTCCTCTATAAAAAAAGGACATCTTTTTTGGGTGTTACTTCTAGAAGGTTTTGTAGGTCTTAAAGAACTGTTCAGCTTCAGCTTCTTTGGCATTACTGGTCAGGGCATAGACTTGGATTACTGCGATAATACTTGGATTATTGTTATAGCAAATACCTTCTTCCAACAACACAAGAAAAGACTCTACACGTGGATATCAGCAGATGGTCAGTACAAAAATCAGATTGATTATATTCTTTGCAGCCAAAGATGGAGAAGCTCTATACAGTCAGTAAAAACAAGATCGGGAGCTGACTGTGGCTTCAGATCATGAACTCCTTATTACCAAATTCACACATAAATCGAATAATGTAGGGAAAACCACTAGACCATTCAGATATGACCTAAATCAAATCCCTTATGATTATACAATGAAAGTGAGAAATAGATTCAAGGGACTAGACCTGATAGACAGAGTGCCTGAAGAACTATGGATGGAGGATCATGACATTGTACAGGAGGCAGTGATTAAGAACATCCTCAAGAAAAAGAAAGGCAAAATGGTTGTCTGAGGAGGCCTTACAAATATCTATGAAAAGAAGAGAAGGAAAGGCAAAAGAGAAAAAGAAAAAATATATCCATCTAAATGCAGACTTCCAAAGAACAGCAAGGAGAAATAAGAAAGCCTTCCTCAGTGATCAACGCAAAGAAATAGAGGAAAACAATAGAATGGGAAAGAGTAGAGATCTCTTCAAGAAAATTAGAGATACTAAAGGGATATTTCTTACAAAGATGGGCACAATAAACAACAGAAATTCTATGGACCTCACAGAAGCCGAAGATATGAAGACGAGATGACAAGAATACACAGAAGAACTATACAACAAAGACCTTCATGAGCAAGATAACCACGAAGGTGTGATCACTCACCTAGAGCCAGACATCCTGGAATGTGAAGTCAAGTGGGCCTTAGGAAGCATCACTATAAACAAAGCTACTGGAGGTGATGGAATTCCAGTTTGAGCTATTTGAAATCCTAAAAAATGATGCTGTGAAAGTGCTGCCCTCAATATGCCAGCAAATTTGGAAAACTCAGCAGTGGCCACAGGACTGGAAAAGGTCAGTTTTCATTCCAATCCCAAAGAAAAGCAATGCAAAAGAATGCTCAAACTACCATTCGATTGTACTCATCTCACATGCTATCAAAGTAATGCTCAAAATTCTCTAAGACAGGCTTCAACATTACGTAAACCATGAACTTCCATATGCTCAAGGGGGATTTAGAAAAGGCAGAGGAACCAGAGGTCAAAGTGCCAACATCCATTGGCTCATCATAAAACCAAGTAATTTCCAGAAAAAACATCTACTTCTGCTTTATTGACTATGCCAAAGCCTTTGACTGTGTGAATCACAACAAAATGTAGAAAATTCCTAAAGAGATGGAAATACCAGACCACTTGACCTGCCTCCTTAGAAATCCATATACAGGTCAAGAAGCAATATTTACAGCTGGACATGGGCCAACAGACTGGTTTAAAATCAGGAAAAGAGTACGTCAAGGCTGTATATTGTCACCCTGCTTATTTAACTTATATTCAGAGTACATCATGAGAAACACTGGGCTGGGTGAAGCACAAGCTGGAATCACAATTGCCATGAGCAGTATCAATAACCTCAGATATGCAGATGACACCACCCTTATAAGAGCCTCTTGATGAAAGTGAAAGAGCAGAGTGAAAAAATAAGCTTAAAACTCAACATTCAGAAAACTAAGATCATGGCATCCAGTCCGATCTCTTCATGACAAATAGTTGAAGAAACAGTGGCCGACTTTACTTTTGGGGGCTCCAACATCACTGCAGATGGTGACTGTAGCCATGAAATTAAAATACGCTTGCTCCTTGGAAGAAAAGTTATCACCAACCTAGATAGCAAATTAAAAAGCAGAGACATTATTTTACCAACAAAAGTCCATCTAGTTAAAGCTATGGTTTTTCCAGTAGTCATGTATGGATGTGAGAGTTGAACTATAAAGAAAGCTGAGCACTGAAGAATTGATGCTTTTGAACTGTGGAGTTGGAGAAGACTCTTGAGAGAGTCTTCAACTGCAAGGAGTTCCAACTAGTGCATCGTAAAGAAAATCAGTCCTGAATATTCATTGTAAGGACTGATGCTGAAGCTGAAACTCCAATACTTTGGCCACCTGATGCAAAGTACTGATTCATTTGAAAAGACCCTGTTGCTGGGAAAGACTAAGGGCGGGAGGAGAAGGGGATGACAGAGGATGAGGTGATTAGATGGCATCATCAACTCAATGGATATGAGTTTGTGTAACCTCCAGGAGTTGGTTATGGACAGGGAGGCCTGGGGTGCTGCAGTCCATGTGGTTGCAAAGAGTTGGAAATGATTGAGCGACTGAACTGAGCTGAATAGAACTAATGCAATTGCTTTGTAAGTGTTGTTTTTTTTTTTTTTTTTTTATTCCACTATTGCCCCTCTATAAACCAGTTTACTCACAGCAGGCCAGTCTCATAGCTATTTTGATTAAGATATGGCAGTGGCTTTTTTATATATGGAGTACCTCAAATTCATTCTGTCTTTCTAAATTTGAGAGTGTTAGGCTTCACTGCCTGAAATGTTCAACTTATTTTTTCATGTAGCAGACCCCTCATCAAGTCATATTGATACCAAGCAAGGTGCTTGGCCTTCCCCAGTCAATAGAAATTGACCAGAGGTCAGGCTAGAAATTTAAACATGTCTTCATTGTGGCCCCTGTCACAGCAAGAGGGAACAAAATCAAGTAACAAATCTATGGCTTGCTCCCTAAGAGGGGTGCCTAGCTGCTTCCTTTTGTGGGGTGAGGACAGAGATGTGTTCTGGGGACAGGCTGATGAGGTAGTTTAGGTGTCTTTCCACCCTTTTGGTGGTGTTGAGGGCAGGCCGCATGCACAGTTCCCTACTTTTACTCGTGTGACCCTGTTTTGCTCCTGACTCTTCAGAAGTGATAGTTGTTGTTTTTGGGTTTTTTTGTTTTTTTTTTTTTGTCTTTTTGTATCTTGTGATTCAAACTGCATGCATTCTCCAACTGAATATACATGCAGTGTTTAGTCCCTTGTACATTTCTTTGCATTTTGTTGCTGGAGGAGATATCTGTCCAGGTCAACCACTGCAGCAAAGGACACCAGGTCCCAGCCTATCTCAGTATCACAAACACTAATTTTATTCTGTGTACTATCATTTGAGTTTATTATTTTACATCCACTTTTTTATTACCTACCTTTCCTGTTAGAAGCTAAACTATATCCCAACAGGTAACATGTCTTGTTCTCAACACAATCCTCAGTCCTTGAAAAATATATGATTAATACAATGTATCCAGTATTAATTTTTCAACAAGACAGAAGAAGTATTTCATCATGGTTTCTTTATATAAACTAAAAATCACCAGGCAAGAGCTAGTAGTCCTACATGTTAATCCCTGTTCTAATAATGACTGATTTTTCTCTTATAAATGTGTAGAAATCTCTTCACTTCTCAATGCTTCAATTTTCCTGAGGGATTTGGTGAAATCATACTTAAACTCTTTTCTAATATCTCTATCTCAATGACTAAATGAGTCAATAAACTATAATATTTATTTTATATCTTATTTCATTTCTGCTCCCTTAGATTTGAAGCACTGCAAGAAATTTCATCACAGGGAAATAAGAAGAAGTATACACTTAAATGAGATAGAAATACAGTGTTAACGTTTTTAGTCTATGTTTATCCTTATAGTGCAGCTCTTCCATTTTCCACAGTTTTCTAGACATGCTGATGCTTAATGTCATCCCTGTTATTATAATGTGAAGTTATTTTTATCTTTCTATTCTCTAAGACTTTCTTAATAAAGTCTGCTAATTCCCACACAGGCCTCTTTCTCAATCATTTCAAACAAACTTTCAAAAAATTTTCTCAAAAATGTAAATTGAATTGTACCTTAATTGTACACAAAAAGAAGAAACTTATGTGATGAGAGGATAAAAGTATCTAGTATGTGAGAGCCTTTCTGCTGAGTGCTTTGTCCTCAGAGAATGAATCCACTCTTTTGTAAAGCTGGATATTTTCCTGACCTGTGTCATTTATCTTTTAATCCATATATTTGTTATGGGGTGGGGGGAGCTTATAAAAAGAAGAAGCACATTTTTTTTTTATTCAAGCCTGTGCACTTTTTTCATTAGGTTCAGTATTATGAGTATATGACTAAGTGGGTTCAGCCTTGGGAAAGGACAATCAAGAATGTTTATCATGCTTCTGTATTTCGAGTTCTGATTTGCCAGAGCTGTTTTACAGCTACTTCCTATTAAAAGAGAATCAAGAAGCTCTTTTTCTGTTTCAAAATATTCGTCAGACTAACTGTGATTCACTGGCAATAAGCATTTCACATGATGTTGCAATCATTATCAAAAGATTTGATTTGAACACACTATTGGAAGCTTCTTTTGGTTTCTCTTTTGCCAATTCCGTCATCTCCACTACCAGATGTTAATTACTGTCACAGAACATCAGATTAAAAAGTGGATTGAAAAGGAATATCTATATATATATATATATATATATATATATATATATATATAT
>ML661338.1:29073272-29205784 GCA_007570785.1 Antilocapra americana | reverse complement strand
AGAAGGAGCAGTGACCCCAAAGGAGCCTGACCCAGATTTACCCATGAGTGTCAAGTAGTCTCCAGCAGAGGTGTGGATCAGTGGTTTGCTGCAGGGTTGGGGACATGGGACCTTTTGAAGAAGATCTCCATGATCTTCATCACCTCCATCATAGTTTGGCCTCAGGACAAACAATAGGGAGAGATCACAGCCCTACCCATCAACAGAAAATTGGATTAAAGATTTACTGGGCATGGCCCCGCCCATCAGAACCAGACTTCCATAAGCTTCTTATCCTTATCTATCAGAGGGCAAACAGAATAAAAACCACAATCACAGAAAACTAACCAAACTGATCACATGAAACACAGCCTTTTCTAACTCAATGGAACTATGAGACATGCCATGTACGGCCACCCAAGATGGGTCATGGTGGAGAGTTCTGACAAAACATGGTCTACTGGAGAAGGCAATGGCAAACCACTTCAATATTCTTGCCTTGAGAATCCCATGAACAGTATGAAAAGGCAAAAAGATAGGAAAATGAAAGATGAACTCCCCAGGTCAGTAGATACCCAATGTGCTACTGGACATCAGTGGAGAAATAATACCAGAAAGAATGAAGAGACAGAACCAACACAAAAACAACACCCAGTTGTGGATGTGACTGGTGATGGAAGAAAACACTGATTCTGTAAAGAGCAATATTGCATAGGAACCTGGATTGTTAGGTCTAGGAATCAAGAAAAATTGGAAGTGGTCAAACAGGAGATGGCAAGAGTGAACATTGATATTTTAGGAATCAGTCAACTAAAATGGACTGGAGTGGGTGAATTTAATTCAGATGACCTTTATATCTACTACTGTGTGTAAGAAGAAATGGAGCAGCCATCAGAGATAGCAAAAAAGTCCAAAATGCAGTGCTTGGATGCAATCACAAAAATGACAGAATGATCTTTGTTTGTTCCCAAGGCAAATCATTCAATATCACAGTAATCCAAGTCTATGCCCCGACCAGTAATGCTGAAGAAGCTGAAGTTGAATGGTTCTACGCAGACCTACAAGACCTTCTAGAACTAATGCCCAAAAAAGATATCCTTTTCCTTATAGGGGGCTGGAATGCAAAAGTAGGAAGTCGAGATACATGGAGTAACAGGCAAATTAGGCCTTGGAGTACAAAATGAAGCGGGTCAAAGGCTAACAGAGTGTTGCCAAGAGAATGCACTGTCATAGCAAACATCCTCTTCCAACAACATAAGAGAAGACTACACATGGACATCACCAGATGGTCAACACCAAAATCAGATTGATTATATTCTTTGCAGCCAAAGATGGAGATGCTCTATACAGTCAGCAAAAACAAGACTGGGAGCTGACTGTGGCTCAGATCATCAACTCCTTATTACCAAATTCACACTTAAATTGAAGAAAGTAGGGAAAACTACTAAACCATTCAGATATGACCTAAATCAAATCCCTTACAATTATACAGTGAAAGTGGGAAATAGATTCAAGGGATTAGATCTGATAGACAGAGTGCCTGAAGAACTATGGAAGGAGGTTCATGACATTGTACAGCAGGTGGTAATTAAGACCATCCTCAAGAAAAAGAAATGCAAAAAGACAAAATGGTTGTCTGAAGAGGCCTTAGAAATAGCTGTGGCAAGAAGAGAAGCAAAAGGCAAAGGGGAAAAGGAAAGATATATCCATTTGAATGCAGAGTTCCAAAGAATAGCAAGGAGAGAAAGAAAGCCTTCCTCAGCGATCAATGCAAAGAAATAGAGAAAAATAATAGAATGGAAAAGATTAGATATCTTTTCAAAAAAATCATAGACACCAAGGGAACAGCTCATGCAAAGATGGACACAACAAAGGACAGAAATGGTATGGACCTAACAGAAGCCAAAGATATTAAGAAGAAGTGTCAACAATACAAAGAACTATACAAACCATGATGGTGTGATCACTCACGTAGAGCCAGACATCCTGGAATGTGATGTCAAGTGGGCTTCAGGATGCATCACTATGAAAAAATGTAGTGGAGGTGATGAAATTCCAGTTGAGGTAATTCTAATCTTTAAAGATGACACTGTGAAAGAGCTGAACTCAGTATACGAGCAAATTTGGAAAACACAAAAGTGACCGCAGGGTTGGAAAAGGTCAGTTTTCATTCCAGTCCTAAAGAAAAGCAGTGTTCAATCTACCACACAATTGCACTTATCTCATACACTACCAAAGTAATGCTCAAAATTCTCAAACCCTGACTTCAACAGTACTTGAACTGAGAACTTCCATATGTTCAAGCTGAATTGAGAAAAAAAACAAAAAAACCAGAGATCAAAATTTAAATATCCCTTAGATCTTTGAAAAAGCCAGAGAGTTCCAGAAAAACATCTACTTCTTCTTTATGGACTCTTCTAAAGCTTTTGATGGTGAATATCACAACAATCTGCAGAATTCTTAGAGATGGGAATACCAGACCACCTGACCGTCCTGCTGAGAAATCTGTATGCAATTCAAGAAGCAAGTTAGATCTGGACATGGGAAAACAGATGATTCCAAATCAGGAAAGGAGTATGTCAAGGCTGTATATTGTCACCCTGATTATTTAACTTATATGCAGAATACATAATGCAAAATGCTGGGCTATTTGAAGGACAAGCTGGAATCAAGATTGAGGGGAGAAATATCAATAATCTCAGATATGCAGATGACACCACTTTTATGGCAGAAAGCAAAGAAGAACTGAAGAGCCTCTTGAAAGCATAAGGGGAGAGTGTAAAAGTTGGCTTAAACCTCAACATTCAGAAAACTAGGATCATGTAGTCTCAAAGCTATGTTGTTTTTTTTTTTCCCCAGTAGTCATGTATGGATATGAGAGTTGGACTATAACAAAAGCTGAGCACTGAAGACCTGATGCTTTTGAGCTGTGGTGTTAGAGAAGACTCTTGAGAGTCCCTTGGACTGCAAGGAGATTCAATCAGTCAATCCTAAAGGAAATGAGTCCTGAATATTCATTGGGAGGACTGATGCTGAACTGAAACTCCAATATTTTTGGCCACCTGATGTGCAGAACTGATTCTTCTGAAAAGACTCTGATGCTGGGAAAGATTGAAAGTGGGAGGAGATAAAGATGGCACAGGATGAGATGGTAGGATGGCATCACCGACTCAGTGGATGCCTTTGAGCTAGCTCCAGAGTTGGTGATGGACAGGGAAGCCTGACGTGCTACATTCCATGAGGTCACAAAGAGTTGGACACAACTGAGCAACTGAACTGAATAGAGGAATATATGTATATCCTCCATTAGGAGGAATATATGTACACTCTAGTGATAAAAATTGCTTTGTCGTTTTTTATTGTTCTTCAGTCGCTCAGTGGGTTCTCACCCTTCTGTGACCTCATGGACCCTTACTAGTCAGGCTACTCTGTCAATGGGATTTTCTGGGCAAGAACACTGAAGTGGGTTGCCATTTCCTCTCTAGAGGATCTTCCTGACCCAGGGACTGAATAGGAGTTTCTGCCTCTCCTGTAATGCAGTCAGATTGTTTACCTCTAAGCCACAGGGAAAGACAAAAAATGCATACTCTTAATATAATAGGAGACAAATTTTTCTGTAATTATATCCTTTTTGTTTCTAAATAATACAAACTTCCTCTAAAGTGTATGACTGATACTCTCTTCAAAAGTGTTTCACAATCATATACATGATTATTTAGTATGCTAATTAACTTTTTAAAGTATTATCACACAGATAGTAGAGGTTAATGGCAATAAGAAATGATAATATACAGAAACACATATGTATTAATTCCTTCTTACAATGTAAAGTCCTTAGATTTCTATTGAACGTGTGTGTGCTTTACACTTTTCTCCATGTTCATAAGCACACATAGACCCATACAAATTCACACACAGTTTATTTATTTATTTTAAATGACATGCTTTAATACATACACTTGTGCATGGTCACCAAGTTGAGTCTGAATCTTTGCCATCCCATGGACTATAGCATACAGAGTTCCTCTGACCATGCAATTTTTACAAGTAAGAATACTGGAGTGAGTCACCGTTTTCTCCTCCAGAGGATCTTCCTGACCCAAGAATCATATCCACACCTTTTGTTTAATCCATTCCTTTATTGATGGATAGTTAAGTTACTTCCACATACTGACTCTTGTAAATAATGCTACAGTGAATATTGGGGTGCATGCATCTTTTTGGAGCATGACTTTCTCTGGATATATGCTCAGGAACAGGATTTCTGGGTCATATCCATTTATAGATATATTTTCAATGTTTCTGTGGAGGGAGGTGAATTCTGCTAAAATTGAAATTTTATATTTTTAATAATTTTTTAAATTACGAAAATATGATAACATTTATAGGAAACTTGAAAAATACAGAACAAGCTTACTTATAATTCTACTATATGTTGCAATTATTTTAAAGTAGATAAATTAAGATTTTTAGTTGGAGTTTTAGTATCAAATTCCAAAGTTTAGTAGAATGAATGTACAGAGAAGTAGAAAGATATAGTACACCTGAAAAACACTATGAAACAATTCAACTTCAACATGATTAAGATTTATACAATTTTTACACAACAGTAGGATACAAATTCTATTCAAGTTCCCATAGACTACAAACTAGGAGACACTGGAACCTATCCAGAGACATAAAACCAGATATAAAAATTTGATTTTCTAAAGATTTTGAAATCATACAGAGTCTCTTCTTATCATTGTGGAATAATGTTAGAGATCAATATCAAAAATATTTGAAAATAATCCACATATTTTCAAGTGCAATGTGATATTTGCCAAGAGAGATCTTTCACTTAGCCATTGAAAGCTTCAATGAAGTTAGAAGACAAAAATCACAGAGGAAGATTAAAGAGAAGAAAGTATTTATTTGAATAAGAAATTAATATAAAAATTAGAAATTAATACCAAAGAACTTTAAAAATCACAGGTATTTTGACATTAAATATCCAATTTAAATGATGGGTATAACTAATAAGCCATAACAAAGAAATATAAAATATTTGTAATAGAATAAAATGAAGAAAGATTTTATTAGAATTTGTTGTCTGCAGCTGACGCTGCTCAATGCAATTAAATACAATGTGGAGTCTTAAATAAGGTATGAAAACAAATAATGGACACTAGCATAAAATTTTGTGAAATTTAACTAAAATATGTACTTTAGTTAATAATACTGTGCTGTGCTTAGTCGCTCAGTTGTGTCTGACTCTTTGCAATCCTATAGACTGTAGTCCACCAGCCTCCTCTGTCCATGCAGATTCTCCAGGCAAGAATACTAAAATTGGTTGCTATGCCCTCCTCCAGGGGATCTTCCATATCCAGTGATTGAACCCAGGTCTTCTGCATTGCAGGTGGATTCTTTATCATCTGAGCCACCAGAGACGCCCAACAATATTGTATCATATGCTAATTTCCTGTGTTTTTTAAACATAATATTTCTTTATATTTTCAGAATTAAATTAGAAGTTTCATGCCTCATAAGCTTCATTCAAAAAAAATCATTTTAATCAATAAGATAAACTTTCTAGACTTTTAGCAGTTAACACTAGATGTCAAAATACATGGAAATGTATCAAAGTTTTGAAAGAATATAAATTAGAAATCTAACATTCTATTCCTACTAAGCCAAACAAGGGGAATTAAAATGTAATAATTATTTTAACTAGGCAAAAATTAATGTTTTCTAACATATATATATGTATATACATGTATATGTATATACATATATAAGCTCTTTCACTACACTTGATAAAGGCTTGAGAAAGAACATAAAAATGAAGAAAGACTTCCCTAATGGCTCAGTGGTAAAAATTCTCTTCTTCTGCCAATGTGGGATTCGTGGGTTCAATCCCTGAGCCAGGAAGTTCCCACAGGCCTTGGAGCAACTAACCTGTGAGCCGCAACTATTGAGCCTGAGCTCTATAGCCTGGGAGCCATAACTCCTGAAGCCCATGCACTTTAGAGCCCATTTTCCACAACAAGAGAAGCCACCAGAATGAGAAGCCCATGTGCTGATATCTTTCATTTTTTCATGAAGTTCATCAAATTCTCTAAGTTTTGTAGTTTTTAAGTGAGTCACTTTGGTTTTCATGGTATTTATTTTCATTGATGTTAATCTTTCCTAATATTTTTAATGAATCAATTAGATATGTAATGTGATTTTAAAATATCAACATGGCATAAATATGAATAAAATTTTTAATGAACAGGATTTCAGTGAATTTATTGCCTTCAGTAATTATAGCATGGGATTTCTTTCTCAATTATGGCACGTATGTATTTTATAAGTTTTTTTTTCAAATAAATGTGACAGATACATATAAAAAACTCTAGAAACAAGACTACAACTAGATTAAAGCAATTTACAATACTGTCTTAAAATGCTATTAAAGCATTTAAAAGCACGTAAAATATAAAATAAAATAAAAATATTTATTCACTTGTTCTGCCCATTTTAAAATCATTTTTTGGTCTTGATTTATATGAACAGTTTATATATGGTGAGTATTAGCTTCTTATTGGCCATAGTATTTGCAAATATTTTTTCCCATTCATTAGGTTGTGTTTTTATTTTGACAATTATTTTCTCTAATGTGTAAAAGCTTTTAAATTTAATTAGGTCCCAATCATTTAATTTTGCTTTCATTTCCATTTCTTTAGGAGACAGATCCCCCCCCCAAATATTGCTGTGATTCACGTCCGAGAGTGTTCTGCTTATGTTTTCCTCTGGCAATTTTAGAGTGTCTGATCCTGCATTTAGGACTTTAAGCCATTTTGAGTTTAGTTTTGTGTATAATATTATGAAATGCTCCACTGACTTATGTGTCTGGTTTTTGTGCCAGCACCATACTGTTTTGGTTACTGTAACTTTGTAGTATAGTCTGAAGTCAGGAAGCATGATTTTTCCAGCTCTCTTAAATGCAAATGACCAACAGGTACATGAAAAGATGCTTAACATTACTAGTCATTGGGGAAATGCAATTCAAAATCACAATTAGATTCACCACATGCCTATCACAATGGCTATCATCAAAAAGAACGCAAATAATAAATACTGGTAAAGATGTAGAGAAAAAGGAACACTTGTACATTTTTAGTGGAAATGTAAATTGGTGTAGCCACTGTGGAAAACAGTATGGAGATTTCTCAAAAAACTACAAATTGATCTCCCATATGAGCCAGTAATTCCACTCCTGATATATATATATGAAAAATCACTAATTTAAAAAGATACATGCATGCCTATATTCATAGCAGAAGTGTTTAGAATTGTTAAGATATGAAAGTAAACCAAGTTTCCATCACCAGATAAATGGGAAAAAATGATGCAAGTACACACACACACACACACACACACACACACACACACACACACACACACAATGAAATACTACTCAGTACTCAGTTATAAAAAAGTAATAAACTTTTGAAATTTGCAGCAACACAGAAAGACTTGGAGGGTATTTTGGTAGGTAAAATAAGTTCTTCTCTAAAAATAAATATTGTAAGATATCACTTATATGTGGAATCTAAAAAGTACAAAAATATAGTGAATATATAGAAATAAAGCAGATTCAGAGATAGAGAACAAACTAGTGGTTACCAGTGGGGAGAGGTGGGTAGGGGCACTACATCATTAGTGGGAGGTTGGGGTTATAAGCTATTGGGTGTAAGATGGGCTAATGGATATACGGTACAGCACGAGGAATATAGACAACATTTGTGATAACTATTAATGGACTATAACCTTTAAAATTCATATTAAAAATTTTAAAAATAAATGAGATAAGAAATTCTGAGCAATTTTGGGGTGAGGGGGTAATCAAGCAGTCATACAAATACTGAGTATGAATGAAATATTGTTGAAATACATCAGTTTCAGTTCAGTTCGATCGCTCAGTTGTGTCTGACTCTTTGCAACCCCCATGAACCGCAGCACACCAGGCCTCCCTGTCCATCACTAACTCCTGGAGTCCACCCAAACCCATGTCCATTGAGTTGGTGATGCCATCTAACCATCTCATCCTCTGTCATTTCCTTCTCCTCCTTCCCTCAATCTTTCCCAGCATCTGGGTCTTTTCAAATGAGTCAGCTCTTTGCATCAGGTAGCTAAAGTATTGGAGTTTCAGCTTCAATATCAATCCTTCCAATAAACACCCAGGACTGATCTCCTTTAGGATGGACTGTTTGGATCTCCTTGCAGTCCAAGGGAATCTCAAAAGTCTTCTCCAATACCACAGTTCAAAAGCATCAAATCATCAGTTTAAATCTTATCAAATAGCATCAATAGCTCAGGAAAAAAGAAGAACTCAACCTTTTACTGAGAGGTTCATAAGTGCAATTGAATTGCATTTTTATTCTGAGCCATGCTTTTGTTTAAGAATGCACACTAACTTCTTAAAATATATTACTTTAAAAGTTTGTCCATCAACAGACGAATGGATAAGAAAAGTGTGGTACATATGCACAATGGAATATTACTCAGCCATTAAAAAGAATACATTTCAATCAGTTCTACTCAGGTGGACAAAACTGGAGCCTATTATACAGAATGAAGTAAGCCAAAAGGAAAAGCAGCAATACAGTATACTAACCCATGTATATGGAATTTAGAAAGATGGTAACGATAACCCTGTATGCGAGACAGCAAAAGAGACACAGATGTATAGAACAGTCTTTTGGACTCTATGAGAGGGCAAGGGTGGGATGATATGGGAGAAGGGCATTGAAACATGTAAATTATCACATGTGAGATGAATCTCCAGCCCAGGTTTGATGCTTGATAGAGGGTGCTCAGGGCTGGTGCACTGGGATGACCCAGAGGGATGGAATTGAGAGGAGGTCAGAGGGGGGTTCTGGAAGGGGAATACATGTATACCCATGGTGGATTCATGTCAATGTATGGCAAAACCAACACAATAATGTAAAAAAAAAAAAAAAGAACTTGAGAAATTATTACATGGGCATGTATGCTGTGAAATGAAGCATTTCCTGCCCTATAAAACAAGAATGTCACAGCCAAAAAAATAAATAAATAAATAAAATAATAATAAAATTTTGTCTTAATCTAAAATAATTTTAATGAAATAAAAATTATGTATCATTTGAACTTTCTTCAAGATATTATTCAGTCTGTAAAACAATTTTTCATTTTGATTTTGAAAGAAATATTTTCATTAAACTTAAGTATTTAGCATCATTTTTTCATTTAATGTCCCCCCCCATTGTAGTATAATTGATTTCAAATATTGTTTTAGTTTCTGCTGTACAACTAAGTGAATCAGCTATATGTTTATACATATACTCTCCCTCCTGGACCTTATTCCAATGCCACTTTATCCCAACCCTCTATGTCATAACAGAGTACTTAGATTAGCTCCCTGTGCTTTACAGCAGGTTTGCATTAGCTATCCATTTCACACATAGTAGTGCATATACATCAATTCTCATCTCCTAATTCTCCCCTTAAGAAGGTGCATTTAATGTATTTTCACTTAAATTCTGTTTTTACCAATGTCAGTATGAAAGTTTTGCTGGCTTCTTGTATGGTGTGCTGGCCATTTGGCTATTTGCTTAAACAGATTCCCTTCTAATACATTTCCATTAGGAGGCAATGGCAGGACCAGCTTCGAGTCTATGTCCTAGGCAGTAGTACAGGACTCTCTTAGAAGCCCCTTGAACTAAATTTAATGCTCAACTGTTAAAATTCTTAATTAAACATCATTTTTTATCAGAAAATGATGAGATATTTTCTGTATCCTTTATGTGTGTGCTCAGCCATGCCTAAGTTTTGCAAACCAATGGACTGCAGCCTGCCAGTCTCCTCTGCCCATGGAATTTTCCAGGCAAGAATACTGGAGTGGGTTGCCATTTCCTCCTCCAGGGGATATTCCTGACTAAGGGATCAAACCCATGTCACCTGCATTGCAGGTGAATTCTTTACCACTGGGAGATAAGATAATTCCCCATTATACAGAGTTGTTTTCCCAACCACTTGCTGTCATCCATCCTGCTCTTTCATATTTTAAGATATATACTGACATGAAATGATCTTGTGTGATAGTTTTATTCATTCATTATATGCCTCCACTGACTTCATTAAACCCAATGAGAGGAGCGCCTGGCTTCTCCTATCTATTGATGAATCCATCGTGCGTAGAATTCTGCTTGACCAATTGAAGATGCTTAAGAAGATTTTATTCAGTTAATGAATTAAATATTACTGATGTCAGTATCCACTTTCTGTCTATAGGAACAAAGTTTCTACAAGAAGTTATTGTATTTTTTTTAATATTGTGAGGGAGATAATCTTTCAATTTCGCTCTTTTTAATTTGACATTTCATAAAGCTTGACATGTCTGTATTTGTTATCTTGAATGCATATTCTATATCTCTCCTCTTCTTCTTTCCTGTGGTTTCCATTATTTAAAAAAAATATGTAAGCTTCATTTTGTGAAATATTTCTCAAGTTAGCAGTTCAATATCCAGTAAGGATGACTCTCTCTTCAATAACTCTATTAATACTTTTAAAATTTGATATAGGCATATGTAACTTTCATTGGATCTGAAGCTCATACAATTCAGCACACTCTCCAAGAAAAACAATTATAATCAGAAGCATATATGAATTTTGTATTATAAATTTCAAGTGATTATCACCTATTTTTAAATATCTTGAATATTATCATAGCATTTAGAATATGGATATAAATATTATTTTAAGACACACACGTTGAAGTGATCAGGGATAAGGTTCAAGTCATGCTAAGTGCAACGTATTTTCAAGTGATTCAGAAAAGGAAAAAAAAAGAAATGAAAAAGAAAGAAAGATAGATGAAACAAGTATGGCAATATGTTACAAAATGATTAATTTTAGTGAAGATTATGAAAGATTTTATCTTTCAAACTATATAAGGTTAAATCTTTCACAGTAATCAGTTGGAAATTAGATGGTATTTCTGGCTTGATGTTTCCACAAAATTAGGTAATATTGTAGTATGAATGGAAGCATTAACTTTAGTATGAAACATGATTTCAGTCCTTTAACATACATTTATTTATTAAGCAAATTCCTGAGCACTATGCTAGATCCATAGGACAATAACAATTAAAAAAATTCAGAAATGTTCCTTTTCCTCATAAAATAATTTGTACACAAAGTAAGGAAAACATTGAATAATCACACAGGTAAATATTCAATTACAAATAAAAATGCTACAATAAAGAAACTTTGTGTGTGTGTGTGTGCAACAAAGGAAAATGGAGGTTGTATTAATCTAAAGCTCAGCAAATGCTATTTTAAGGAAATAGTGTTTGAACTTAAAGAAGGAAGAATTGATGTAGACAAGGACTAAGTAAGTTTCTGGTGGTGAACTCTTTTCCAGGCTGAAGGACAGCAATGCAAAATCCCCAAAGCACAAATTAGTGGGGTTCATTTGAGAACAAAGAAATCTAGAGTGCCTGAACTATCAAAAGTAAGTAAGGAGAAACGTGTTATAGAATGAAAAGAAAATTGGTATGCTAGACTTGAAATCAATTGAAGGCATTGTGAAGAAATGATTGAAGAGAAAGAAGATAATGTCTAAGGAGAGCTGTTAAAGGCCACTGCAGCATCCATGAAAGAAAGGAGGAAAGAGTTCTGCAGTAATCAGTGATGCCAACGGTGATAAACAAATGTGAACAGATATAAGAAATTTCTTTTAGTCAAAGATGACAGGACACAGTGATAGACTGGCTGTAGTAAGCACATAAAAATTTGTGAGATATGAAAATTAGATTTCAGGCTTAAGAAATTGGTTGCTTGGTGGCATTATTCATTGATATAAGCAAAAACTGAAGGCTGACTTTTAGTAATTTAAGATAAAAATGTGTTTGCACATCCAAACAGATGTGTTTAAAAGCCACATCTGGATAAGTGGGCAAGATTCTTAGGACATAAGTTTGGGCTTTGGGATACATGAGCATTGGAGCCTGGATGCAAATTATGTTCAAATTCCAATCTGAATTCTGGTTTTGAGACTTAGTGGCTGTGTGAAGTTAGAAGATTCAATTATCCCCTTTGATCCAAAGATTCTTCATCTTTAAAACAGACTTGCAATTATATATGAGCTAAACCTGCTCTATTTTAACCATTGCTGCATATGCGACAGAGCATAAATTTTTATAAAGCAAGCAGGTTTTTGGACTTTTTGTTTTATTCAGCTTGGGTTTTGGATACAATGCAATCAATGATCAGAAAAGAGTGAGTGATTATAATCTCATTTCTGTGTGGCTGTCAGTTCTGTCTAAGGTGTAGGTGTCAGTCTGTCTCCCCAGCCAAGACCAAGGGAAACAGTGATCATACAAAAGCAAACATGAACTTCAACACTTTGCTTTGCTTTCTAGGCCAAGCAGAGGAACAAACAAAGCAAATAAATTCATTTAAATATTTTGCGTATAGTGCATGAACTTTATCAATTGTCTTCTTAAATGTTAATTCATGACCTATTTATACTTGATTAAATATAATTCTGGGGCTTCCCTGGTGGCTCAGATGGTAAGAAATCTGCCTGCAATACAGAAGACCCGGGTTCAGTCCCTGGGTTGGGAAGGTCCGCTGGAGAAGGGAATGGCTACCCACTCCAGTGTTCTTGCCTGGAAAATTCCATGGACAGAGGAGCCTGGCAGGCTACAAGTCCATGGGATCACGAAGAGTCATACACAATATGTAACAGGAATATAATTCTATATATGTTTCCTATCTGTTTACATAAATTTTAAAAACAGTTATTGTTACAGCTACAGAAATAAAAGGATATGAAATGCTGGGAAACCATGTACTATGTGCTGAGTATTTGACAGAAGACACAGAGAAAAACATACTCTAGGAAATTGTCACTCTCTATATATTGGTTTGGGCCCAGCTGGTGAAAGTGTAAGTGTCATAAATCACTTATTGTTCTCAGAATATCACCCTATAAAACAGCTCGA
This sequence comes from Antilocapra americana, assembly GCA_007570785.1. Taxonomy (NCBI): domain Eukaryota; kingdom Metazoa; phylum Chordata; class Mammalia; order Artiodactyla; family Antilocapridae; genus Antilocapra; species Antilocapra americana. The sequence continues at coordinate 29,192,789 of ML661338.1, read as the reverse complement.
ACACATGGTTGAACCAGGAACACAACCTAGTCTTATAGTCTTATGAGGAGAGTTAAAAAAATGAGTATTTCCAAGGGAAAAAAAATATGTATTTGATTTCCTGTTTTCATTCTTATCAAGCACTACCTTTCCTTTCACATTTTACACTGAGGAAAACCAGTGTAATTAACATCACATATTTATTCTTACTTCATTAGTGACATTTACACCTGCACTATTAAAAAACATGCTAATGTTTTATTTATGATTTTTTATAGTCTTACTTATTGCCATTCACGTCATTCACATTTAACAAAGACAGGAACTAATAAAAGCTAGGTATTAGGTATTATTTATCCTTGTCCCTGGCATGATAACAGCTTTAATGAAAAAAGGAATAAAAACTTAGATGTTGGTAATTACTCCAATCACAATTACTTCACAATGCAGATGGAGTATAATTCAGTCAGTTTTTATGCTGTGTCCTTCATGTATTCACATCACAGTGAAAAATACACGGAGCTGTCACTAAGCATAAGTCAAGCTGAACAAATGGATTTTTAATTTGCACTAGAAAATACAGTCAACCCACTGTACCTGATCTTACATGGAAGGACATTGCAAAGACATATGAGAGGTTAAAGCATTTAAAGTAGTGGACTCAAGGATATTTGGTGAGGGGAAAATAGGTACTTAATGTGAAGCAATATAACAATGCACCCACACATCAATCAACAAGAATATTTTACTATGAAAATCCAAGCTCGAAAAGGGGCATGACAAATTAGGTGCAGATTGAATGCAGGTCAATATGCTTAAAAGGAGGCAGTAATAAGTCCTAAAGAGATGAGTGATTTAGATTAAGGAACCAATCTGAAAAAGTAGAATAGTTAAGACCATGCACTTGAAAATCAGGATGGCTGATTATTGCAATCATTAATCTGTTGAATCTGATTGAGGGCAGACACAAAAAAATGACAAGTTCTTTTAACAAATGGGCCCATGCTGTTTGTGACAAATGTCTATAAATCAATGATGCATGAAAAAAAGAGCATACACAGAACTAACTAGAACTAAAGTCTTTAACTTGAACTTGTTAAAAAATGCTGCCATAATTTTAGAACACATTTAATATGTTATGCTTAAATATGTTCTTTATCAAAAATGTGTTGCTTTTACAAAGGCAAAGTGAAGATATATTGTTTAAATTTCAGCTTTTTGTATCAAAATATTTCCTTAATCTTAGAATATGTAGAAAAGTATGGTGGCATTGATACAAAATGCATATTAAATAAATGTGTTACTAATATAGATAAGGCAAGATGGTAGGTATTCTATATATCTTATCATATAATAATTATCTTGAAATGGTTTAATTTCATATACAGGTGACAAACTGGGGTTCAGAGATTTTGAGTTTCTTATTAAATGCCATGAATGGACTTCAAGCTTAATGCTCTTTGACTTAACCCACAATTACCTTTTGAATGTGCTGAATTATGGGCTGAATTGTGCCCCTCCAAATTCATATGTTGGAGTCTTAAACCCCAATACCTCAGAATTTGACAGTACTTGTAGACAGAGGCTTAAAGAGAAGCTCAAGTTAACATGAAGTTAACTTTATATTTTGGGATACATCTCCAAACCAGAAAGAAAGGCCGACCTGCTGACACCTTGATCTTGGACTTGTAGCATCCAGAATTATCGAAAAGAAATTTCTCTTGTTTAAGCCACACAGTCTATGTGTAAGCCACACGACCAACTCATTGGAAAAGACCCTGATGCTGAGAAAGATTGAAGGCAGAAAAAAAAAAGAGTGACAGAAAATGAGATGAGTCGATGGCATCACCAATTCAAAGCACATGAACTTGGACAAACTCTGGGAGATGGTGAGAAACAGGAAGGCCTGGCATGCTGTGGTCCATGGGGTCACAAAGAGTCAGACATGCCTTGGCAACTGAACAACTATAGTATTTTGTTATAGTGGCTCTGACAAGCTAAGATACCTTCAGATCAAGAAAATAGACAAAACATTCTCAGATGTTATACCTTTTTACAGTCAGATAATTTTAATTTTTAGTGACAGTAGAAAGAAAACTAATTTTGAAATCCCACAGATTGAAACTGACTCTCAATTCTTTAAATTCTTAATATCTTGAGCTACTGAACTGAACTGAACTGAACCCTTGGTTAAAGAATCCACCTTTAAATTTAAAGAATTCAGTTCAGTTCAGTCACTCAGTCATATCCGACTCTTTGCAACCCCATGGACTGTAGCACGCCAGGCTTCCCTTTCCATCACAAACTCCCAGAGCCTACTCAAACTCATGTCCGTAGAGTTGGTGATGCCATCCAAACATCTCATCCTCTGCCATACCCTTTTCCTCCTGCCTTTGATCTTTCCCAGCATCAGGGTCTTTTCCAACAGGTCAGTTCTTTAGGTCAGGTGGCCAATTGGATTTCAGCTTCAGCATCAGTCCTTCCAATGAATATTCAGGAGTGATTTCCTTTAGGATTGACTGGCTGAATCTCCTTGCAGTCCAAGGGACTCTGAAGAGTCGTCTCCAACACCCCAGTTCTAAAGCCTCAATTCTTCAGGGCACAGATTTCTTTATAGTCCAACTCTCACATCCATACATGACTACCAGAAAAACCAGAGCTTTGACTAGACGGACCTTTGTTGGTAAAGTAATGTCTCTGCTTTCTAATATACTGCCTAGGTTGGTCATAGCTTTTCTTCCAAGGAGCAAGCATCTTTTAATATCATGGCTACAGTCACCAACTCTTTGCGACCCCATGGACTGCAGCCTGCCAAGCTTCTCTTTCTGTAAGATTCTCCAAGTGTGAATACTGGAGCAGATTGCTGTTCCCTTCTCCAGAGGATCTTCCCCACCCGGTATTGCAGCCTGGGCTCCTGCACTGCAGGCAGATTCTTTGCCATTTGAGCTACAGGGAAGTCCAATTACAATATCACTATCTTAATAATTAAGAATACTGTGCTACGAAACATATAATACCATCACACTATTTTTAATGAGGAAAATTGGGAGGAAAGCATTGTTTTAAGATTTAATAATTCTGGATAATAAAATAAAGTTATCGTATATAGAATAAATTGATATCATGGCATTCTAAAACAGAAGAGAGCTCAGTGATGTAGCAAAAGGAAGCCTAAAGTGGGAGTTAAGTCCTAGGATCTAGTTCTAGTTCTACCATCAGTTAGGTGACAAAGACATGTTTTCTCTGTCTCTATGTATTTCATAGTTCTACCCTTGTATCCTTACTCATCCAACAAAATCCCACACATACTCCAAAACGAGGCCTATGTGCAATCCTTCTGTGACATTTGCTCTAATTAATACTGCCAGAGTTGTGCTTCCATGAGACTTTTATTTTTTTTAACTAATTATTATAGCTGCCACTCATTATTTTGATATCTTAGTGATAATTTCAGTTGTCTTCACAATAGACTGTAGGCATTGTGAAAGCAGAAATTATTCCATGCATTTTACTCTTCTACAGTATAATAATTCAAATGTTGAATGAACGAAAAGGAAGTGCATGTATTATTTATCTCAAACAATTACAGAATCTGTATATTTTATACAATCTATTTCAAGTACCTTTTGGAAATAAATAAAGTTGAAAACAACAATGGAAACTATATGTATTTCAAAAGAACTTCTTATATTTTATTTGGAGATGAAATTACGTTGACATCAAGATGATATAAATTCACTAGAGGACTGAAGAATGTACCAAAACTCTAGTCTTGGTTCTCATTAATTCACATAAATTCTATGACCACTGGTTTTTACCTAGTGCTCAAGATCTAGAGATACTGGTAAGGAAACATGTTGAGTACCTCAAATCCAGACCAAATGTTCTGAAAAAACTGCTTTGCACCTCCATCCCTTAAATCAACTATCATAAGTCTTCTCCTCCTAAATCAAACAGCTCCACTGAAGGCCTGGCTTTCACATCTTTGATAAGCTAGTCCATATGTCTCTGAATTTATCACTCACTACTTCCCTAAGTGAATTCTTTACTTTAGAAAATTGATTTACTTTTCCCCATAAAATAGGCTGCAAATCCCTGGCCCAGCTCCATTGTTTACTTCATTCCTGCCACCTGGAATGTCCTTGCCTTTTCTCTCCTCTCATTAAAGTTGAACTCTCCATGGAAATTTCGCTTAACTGGAGTAATCCACTGTGATATTTCTCTTCCCTGAACTCACAGAACTTATTACCTGAACTACTAATTAGTCAAACAATCTATGAGTACTGCATTGTAATTCAACCCTCTTTCCCACAGAAATGCTTTTTCTGCTCAAATTAATTTTTGGCAGTAATTTTTAAACTTTTCTATCTACAACCTTTTCAACATGATACTTAACATATAGCTTTAAGTATATATTTGGATAAATGTAAGCATTTGCTCTAAAATATTTGAGAATAAGATTATTTCTCTATTTACTTTTATGTGCAATTTTTCAGAAGTAGCTACTGAAAATAAGACATGGCCTCTGCAAAACAAGAGTTCATTGTCTAACAGTAAGAATAAATAAATTGAAATCAAATAATGAAAGTCATAATGGTTGAGCATGCAAGCTATACTAAGGCTAACTTGAATACATTTCATCAGTTTGGGAGGGAGGAAATGCTTGTGAAAATTTTAAATGAGTCTATAAACATCGTTTATCAGACAAGTATGATGAGAAAAATAATGTGATAAGAAATAACAAAAGTAAAATGAGAAGGGGACAAGAATAATAAAAATCAGACTGTTGTTTTGTTCATAGACATATGTACCTCCTCACATTATAGTGCATTGTCTGGCATATAGGTAGTCAATAATTGATAATCGAATGAAGATAAGTATGGATTACAGAAGGTGTTTGCAGGGTGCCGATAAAATAAACAATTGACAATTTGTTCCAGACTCTTAAACTATATTATGTTGTTTATAACTCATCACATTCTTGTCAGATATGTATCTCCATTTTACAATTGGAAGACTGAAGCCCAGAGAAATGACCTTGATCAATTTATAGGTAAGATGGAGAGTCAGGATTTATATTCAGATTTATCTAGACCCCTGGCATATATCTTTACTGTGTATCATCTGCCTTCTCAAGTTGCCATGAAATTGTAAAGAGGATCGCTTATGCAAGTAAATGCAAACAATTAAGTCACTGTTTGCTTATATTAAGAACAAAGTGCAGAGGTAAGAGCAGATAGAAAAAAAATCACATTGTGAAGGGCTGTGACTGCCAAGTTAAGAAATGAAATTTATTATTTATATTGTGTTACCACAATGAAGAATTTGAAGGAAATTTATGTATGTTAAATCTCACTATTCAAGTTGTGTGAAAAGGACTAGTGAGGGAAGTGATTGGGATGATTAGGGAGAGTAAAAATTTCAGAACATGTAAAAAATGTCAATGGCTCTGGGAAGAAAATAATAAGGGTCTAATTAAAGGTTTGACTTCCCTGACAGCTCAGTCAGTGAAGAATCTGTCTACCAGTGCAGGAGACTCAGGTTCGATCCCTGGATTGGGAAGATTCCCTGGAGAAAGAAATGGCAAACCACCTCCGTATTGTTGCCTGGAAAATCCCATGGACAGAGGGAGCTTAGCAGGCTGCAGTCCACGGGATCGCAAGAGTCGGACACGACTTAGCGACAGGCCACCAAATAAAAGTGCAACAAGTAGAAAGAAAAAAAAAAGGTCTTGCTACTTAAGCAGCAGAATGCATAGGATTGTGAGATAGTTTGGCTGTGACAACCCAGAACTAATCTATCTATGTAGCCATAATGTCTTTAATTTAGAAAAGGACTATAGGTGGAGAGGTAGATTTTAGTGTTTGAAGATGTGTTAACTTACAGGGGATGATAGGATAATAAATAACACATGTAGGTACACTGGGAAAATGTTGTCCTGTATCAAAGGAAAATAGAAATAAAGAGATCCAATGAGAGAGTCAAGAGTATATAAAGAAAACATGCTTCATGATCATCTAGATTTTAGTTCTTGAATACATTGCTAAGATGCAGTCAAAGTATTAGGTAGAAATAGAGAGGCGATGATTTCATGCAAGAGAAATTGTAATATGTTTCAAGACTGAATTCCTAAACAGAGTGAGTAGCAGTAATTTTGATAGGAGATGGAACAAATTTTAAAATAGAGAAGCTTTAAAGGGCATTTAGGGATTGCAGGGAAACTGTAGGAACAAAAAATCGAATGGCAAGGGAGAAGTCTACCTATAGGTAGAATGGTCTTTGAAGTAACTTATGTATAGAGAATAAACAGGGATTTGTCCAGATTGGCATTAGAAAAATACACAAAGAATGGAAATATAACCTCATAAGTACCAATCAGACCATAGCATATCATCCAAAAAGAGTACATGTATAACAAATCTGATGTCTCAGTTTTCAAAAGTATGACTGTTGCTTGCTAGTTCATCAACTACCAAATTTCTACAATGGCTAAAAGAACTGTATTGACAATATCTTTATATCACTTATTCTATTAATATATTATGTATGCAATGTATGCTATTGCTGTGATGTTAATATTCTTTTGGGCTGCTCAGAATCTGAACCTCCTTGCTATGTGTGGAGATTTCTTCATCTTAATTGAAGGCAGCATCTCTAAAGACTAGGTTATAACCATTAGACCAAGACTCAGTTCTTTGCTTGAACAGGCCATGAAGTTTCACTCAGAATCTAGTAACACAAAAAAAGAAGGCACTGAAGAAATACTTATTTGTCAGTGGTGGCTGTGGTAACAAGTTAAAGTTTCCAGAGACAGCACTGGAATTGATATATGTTACCACATTCAATGTTGGATAGCAACTATGTTGGCAGCAGAATGAAGAGTATTTGAACCAGTGGATGCTGCAATAATTCCCTAATATAATTTCCAGTATTAATTAAAATTGCCTCTGAAATCCTTATTTTATGTCTGTTAAAGTAGCTAAACATGGCTTAACTTACTTGAACCTAAGAAGCTTAACTAATCCATTTTTTTCTTTGAAGGTAATAGACTAATACTTGAGCAGTTTTAGGTTTATGAGAACATTGAACAGAAAGTATAGTGTCTGCATGTCCTCCCCACACCACCAAATTTCCTGCAAGGATGGTGTAAGCCATGTACAGAATTCCTAAATGTTATTATATATTACATAAATTGATTTACATTACTAAATTCAATTACATCATTGAATTCTCCTAACAAATTTGATGATGAAACTATGACTCAAATATATTAATTAACTTTCTGAAAATTGGATGGCTAAATATTTGAAAATCACCTTTTTACTTTGTTCTATTTTTTCAATATGCTGTATTACTTCTCAAGCATATATATGCAAGTCTTTGAAATTGCATTGAATTGGCATTCTTTAACTAGAATCATTCAGAGTTCACGTCTGTCAAAGCCATTTTGGTAAGTCTCAAAGAGAATCAGAAGATCAAGTCATCATAAGTGGTTTATTATTAGAACAATGTCTACAAATTAAATCTGAAATGTGTCTTCTTAACCTGAACTATATATTCTGAATTTTAAATTAAGGAATCTCAGACTCAACAAGGGTAATTATAGAGCTAAAAAATTAGATATCAAAAAATTCTGAGAAATTATGCTGTACTTGTCATTGTTTTAATTACAGAACTCAAATATTTTTAAAATGTGAAATAAAATTTATTTTTAAATAATATATTAATATTTAACCTATTTGATTTAAAATGTGTATATGTATTTTAAAAGAATTTGATGGAAGATTTAACCAAAAACCCTAACTTTTCTGAGTGTCTAATATTTAAAGATGCTACAGTTATTCTCAAATGACAACCTCTTCAGTCACATTAGCACTTAAAATATGATTTCTTCTTTCATGATTTGCTTCAGATCTTGTGCTTCGAGAGAGATTAATCCTATAAAGGGTAGAGATATTCTAAACCTTTGACAGTTCTGCTGAACTTGTTGTTTCTCCCACTAGAGTTTTATAATAATACACTCAATTAGTTTCTTTGTCCCAGATTTCATGGAATAATTGCTAGAACTTTGTCTAGTGCTTATGAGTCAGAAATATTTATTCTTCAGAGAATATTTTCTGAACATTTTTATACTTTCTATGCAAAGTAAAATAAATTGAAATCAAAGCACAGCTACTAGTCTCCATTTTTAAATTACTGCTCCACATTTAAGTATATAAAACACATAAAATTTTCTTATAATAATGCCCCATTCATATCCTATTAGCACAATTTTAATAGCAATTTCCTCCATTATCTTGACTAAGATACTTTGTTCACAATCACTTGATTTTTAAGGCTGATTTTATTTTCAGAGACAGTTTTATTAATAAATATTATTCACATTCATTTGCAACACCAGGTATCTTGTGAGTTGAATTTTTTTTAAAAAAGAGGTCTGGATGAAACACTTCAATGGATATATACATACATTATCATCTAATCCTATTTGCATTTGTCATTCTAGAAAAAAACATAACAGCTAGTTGATGTTTAGTAACCCTCTATAAATAAAGATTGATTTTTCAAAGCCTCAGTAAGCATTCTACTCTCTTAGTAAGCAGGATGCCAATTTTATAAGTCATAAAGTTTAATAGAAGTTTTACTTATTAATAAATGAAAAGAGTTGAGGAAAGAAAATATATCTAAATGAGGAGAAAAAAATACAATCCTATATAAAGGCAGACTTGTCATTTATGAAAATGGTCTTATTAAAACTTTTTTTTCCCATTTCAAAGAGCTAGACAAAAGAGCTACAGGAATGTTAAAACTTATCTCTTTCATTGGTGGAGAAAATTATACTAACTTGTAAAGGAAGGATATTTTAAACTTTTATAATTAACATCCATTTTTAATTAGTATCACTGTTGCTGTTAGGAAAAATGAAGACCTAGAGAGAGTTCAGAAAGAGATGAACTATCCCAGGGTAATTACCACAACTCCCAGCAGGGTCTTCTCTCATCTGATTAACACCACAGCAGGAGAGTCATTCCAGCACATAGCTAACTGCCATAATCATGCAGAACATAACATGGGTGAGAAGACTCAAAAAAGAATTTCCCTGACATTTAAAATTAAGACTCCAAACTTCTTTAAGTTGCTGTGCATGAACTCATAATTCCAAACATTTTTAGCAAATCCAAACCGACTGTAAAGTCAACCAATACTAAATACATTTAAAAGACCTAAAGCTGACACTGCAATAACATAAAATAGGCTATGTAAAAATGTTTCATTCCTCTCATATCAAAAGCTATTTTAACTACTATTTAATGTTCTATTGTGGTTCACTGGCGTCTCTAATCAAGATACTGGTTGAAATAATTTTTTCAATATTTGATAATCATGGATGTTACAATCTGCTTTATAGAAGATTTAAGTGTTTTTCTGCTGGTGTATATTTGGAAGATTTCACAGATATTTAAACACATATTTTAAAAATATGAATGGCATTTCCATTAGTTATTGTCACACTGCAGTTAATGTTTTCCTCCAGGTTAGTCTGATGTTACTTAAAAGTCTCATGCAGAAGGTTACTTTTTTTAAGTTATTATTTTCATTTTTTTTGTAAATTCTTTATCTTGAATATTTTTTGATTGTTTAACTATTGGTATTGCTATTTAATTAATGATGTGTTGTAGGAGTGCTAGCCAAAATAATAACAAGTGTGAAATGTGCATTGGCCAATTAGAAAGATCCTCAACAAAATGTAATGGGCAGTGCCTAGTCCACTACAGTGCTGTGTATTAGCTGAATTCTCAGTGTACATGCTAAGGGAGGTAAAGCTACCTATGTTATAGTACTAAGGTATTTTTATGATATTCCCCAAACAAAAGCAGAAAACAAGATAAGGTGCAATACAGATGGATTTGCTGATATTGTGGGGGGCGGGGGATCTGTAGACCCTGAACTTAGAGCAAGTTGTGACCCAAACTAGATGAAATGTTATCATTAACTTCCTGTTTTGGGGGGCACTCCTAACAAAGGACCACATACTGTGAAGCTTAAAATAAAAATAAATTCTCTCATAGTTCTGGAGGTTAAAAGTCCAAAACCAGGTTGTTGAGCAGACAATGGTCCCTCTGAAATCTCAAGTGAATATTCTGTCATTTGCTTCTTAATTTCTGGTGTGGGGCAATCCTTGACATTGCTTGGCTTGAGCTTGCAGATTAACTCCAATTTTGACCTCAATTATTACATGGCATTTTTCCTGTGTGTCTATCTCTTCCCTTCTTCTTCTCTTCTCAGTCATATTGTATTAAGGCACAACTGAATTCAGAATGACCGCATCTTAGCTAATCACATCTGAAAGTACCCTAGTTCCACATAAGATCACATCCTGAGGTGGGGAGTAGGAATTCATTGTATCATTTGAGAGACACAATTAAGGTCATAACAACTGGCTTACTAATACAACCTTGAAAAATTTATAGCTTTTAGCCATCATAGACATCTTCAGAAGATTAACAATTCTACATGTGTTTTTCTAATTTAATATATCACAAAGAAGACAGTGAATTAGTAATGATATGAAATTGCATGATGGATAGCAAAAGACATGAATTACTGTTAAGAATATTTCTTTTTTAAACCACACTATAAAGTACCCTGTACAGGGCCTCAATCTTTCCATGCCCACCCAGACTTACCTGAATACTCCTATTGCACAACATTACAACTAACTTTTTTAATTGCTTGTCAACATAGAAGTCTCATGGTAGGCCTTGTATGTTTCATGTTTATAAATGAATTGAAGAGAAAATCTTTCTTAAAAGTGCAACTACATCCTATGCGGAATGAGACACTGAGTGAAAAATCTTATTCTGAGTCACTATAGGAAAGACTCTCCAAAAATGACAATATTATCAATAAGGAGAATTCCCATGAGAAAGATAATAAGTGATATGGACAGATTTTAAGATCTGAAGCTGTAAAAAGTATTGATCCAGAAGGAATATATATATATATATATATATATATATATATATATATATATATATAAAAGAGTCTGACATTATGCAGGATGCTGAATCCAAATAAGTAAAAATAGAGGAACATAGAAAGAAGAATCATTAAGGGATTACAAAAGTTAAATGTTATATGAAAATGAACTTGAAGACAGGTGGAAAAGAACATTCTTTTAAGAAAAGGAGATCTTCATTTTAAAGATGCTAAATTTTACCTAATTACTTTCTAAGAAAGACTAGATGCCATACTTGTTCCAAGCTATGTGACTAAGTTTTGTGATTATATGGTACACATCAACTGCAATCAGCCATGAAAACTTTAATGAGAACCCTAGCTCAGAAACAAGTAGTTTTTCAGAGGATGATGCAAATTCAAATGGAAGAAATGCAAACTATACAGAGCAATCATCTTAGAAACGAAGAATTTTGCAAAACATCAACAGGTGCAAATCATGCATGATGATATGGAATCACACTGAAAAAATAAGCAGTCTTCTGGAGAAGAAAAATAATGATTTCTATAATGACAAATTTTTCATATATTTTGTTTTGAAACAGATTTTCACTGAAACATTTTCATAATTATGTACAGATTTCATTTTACTAAAGGAAGGCTTTAGCCTTAGCTATGAACTGGCTGAACCTTTTAAAAATAAAAAATTGTAGGCTTTACTTAAAGGCATTCCAATGTAATAGGCCAGAGTTAATCAATTTTGGAGTTTGACCCTTATTTTATAATTTAATGTTTATATATATTATTTCACAAGTCACAACATTTTTTTATTTTATAATAAAAATAATGGTGTCATAATAGATTCGGTTATGCTGCCACAGGAATCATAAAAAGTTCAGTACTATGGTAAAACAAAGTTTATTTCTTGCTTTTTCAAATTTCAAAGAGTCCAGATAAATTTCTCTTCCATTTTCCTTCATGTAGTGTCTTGATATTTTATGATGTACTGATATATTTGCACTAATATCTTTATATGGGCTTCCCAGATGACTCAGTGGGTAAAGAATCTGCCTGCAATTCTGGAGACGTGGGTTCAATCTCTGGGCCAGGATGATCACCTGGAGGAGTAAATGGCAATCCTCTCCAATATTCATGCCTGGAGAACCCCATGAAGAGAGGGTCCTGGCGGCTACAGCTCATACAGTAACAAAGAATCGGACATGACTGAAGCAACTGAGCACTCATGACATATCATAATATGGAATTTAAAGATCATTGGGGCAGGGGAAAAAGTCATGGAAAATTATAAAAATATTAGGTTATTTGTTCCCAAAGTTGCCCAGATACTCCCATGCACAGTCCATTGTTTAGGAGAAGTAGCATGGTGCTACCCAAATATAACAAGACAGGCTGTATACACCAGGTCTACTTTTACTTCTAGAACTATATTAGTTCTGGTCCATTCTTTTGAGTTTTGATTCAGGTAAACCAATATTACAAATATTCACCTTTCTTTGCTTGTCTTCCATCTCAAAAACTTTGCTCTGGTCCTTTATATATGTTTTTATGAATCTCAAACTTACTATCTTGATTTATTTCTTGTCTTGATTCAGTATTCTTTATTAAGGATTCATTCAGATCTATTCTATCTTGAGTACTCAGTAATTTTGTCTTTATTTTTTATATAAATTTGTCTTTTACATATATGTCTTTCCTGATTTAAATCAACTTTCATTTTCTTTAACCTATATGTGTATATGTATATATGGGCTAAATAAAATGAAAGAAAAGTTGATTTGGATCAGGAAAGAAGTATACACACACACACGACTCTTAGGCTTTGTATGTCTTATTCAATCTAAAAGTTCATATTTCTAATGTATTTGGGGGGATATTTAGTTTAACTTCAAATGTCCTCTGAGTTTTCTTCAGCTTTATGGTTCAATTATTCTTGAGATTTTCTACCAATAGAAATCTGTATTTTGCAGCCTCTGAATTTCTGCACTATTTTTTTATTGAAATTTTGTATTTTATTCTTATTTAGAAAAAATATACTAGGAACTAGAAAAGACAATGCCTCCTCGGAAAAATAGCTTTGACAAACCTAGACGGTATATTAAAAAACAGAGACATCATTTTGTCAACAAAGGTCTCGATAGCCAAAGCTATAGTTTTCCCAGTAGTCATGTATGGATGTGAGAGTTGGACCATAATGAAAGCTGAGCACCAAAGAATTGATTCTTTCTAGTTGGTTCTGGAAGACTCTTGAGAGTCCCTAGGACTGCAAGGAGATCAAACCAGTCCATCCTAAAGGAAGTCAATCCTGAATATTCATTGGAAGGAATGATGTTGAATCTGAAGCTCCAGTACTTTGGCCATCTGATGTGAAAGCTGATTCATTGGAAAAGACCGTGATTCTGGGAAAGATTGAGGGCAGGAGGAGATGGGGCAACAGAGAATGAGATGTTTGGATGGCATCACTGACTCAATGAACATGAGTTTGAGCAAACTCAGAGATATTGAAGGACAGGGAAGCCTGGCATGCTGCAGTTCCTGGGGTCACAAAGAGTTGGACAGGACCCAACAACTGAATAACAACAAAGCAGGCTCCTAGTTGTGATTTCTTCTTCTGTCAATTCTGCCTAATACTGTGTATTTTATGATTATGAGGAGAAAAAGGAAAAAAAGTTGGTGTTATTGTTTCTCTTTCATTTATACAAGATACTTTTCTGCCCTTTATATCCTTTTTATTTCCTCCAAGATATCATTTCCAAGGTATGCCATCTCTTTTAAATTAATGATTCTTCAGAAGCACAGGCCTTCAAAGAGTGGCACTATTATTCCATAAATTTTAAAACTTTTATTGTATCACTAAATAAAATAAATGAAATATATCATTAGGCTATGACTAATATGAACTAACAGTTCCCAGTCTATGTTCAGTATGTTTATATTTATCATTTTATTTTTCTGAGAACGATTTTGTGTGTTTCCTGTCAGTCCTCTGCTCCTCTCTATTCTTTGTTGTGGAGTCCTTTCAGCATTCCTCTTTCTTGCATCCTGTACCCACAGGATGAGAACAGACATGGAAAGGTGGTTGATGTTCAGATGGGGTTTTTTCCCCATTTCTTTTGACTTAGAGATTACCTAGGGTCCGTGGTATTCTCTGTCTGCTAGCATTGTTGAAAGCATGTTGATTTTATCATTGTTTCAGAAGGATAAGAAAGAGATTCTGAATTTGACTGTTGCTCTTGCTCTCCAAGTCCAGATGTCATTTCTAAGAATATATCATCTTAACGGATGATTGAAACTGGAAGAAATTATAACATTAAGATATAGGCATTAGGATCACACATAGTGATTAACACTTAGCACAAGATTTGTTCCGAGTTTCTTGCAATTGAAAATTTAATCAATTAAATTATTTTATTGTTTCTCAAGAAAGATAGTATACTTTGTACCTCAGAATAAAAAAAATAATTCAGCTTTCTCAGCACCTAAATCTGAAAGAAATTTCTTACAAAATGTTTATATATGTTATGTTGAGTAACAAAGTGACTAAAAATGTCTGAAAGTGAAATTGTTCGTTACTCAAGGCATGTCCGACTCTCTGCAATCCCATGGACTGTAGCCCACCAGGCTCCTCTGTCCATGTAATTTTCTAGGCAAGAATACTGGAGCGAGTAGCCATTTCCTTCTCCAGGGATCTTCTGGACTCAAGGATTGAACCTGAGTGTCCTACATTGCTGGTGGATTCTTTACTGCCTGAAGCACCAGGGAAGCCCAAAAATGTCTAGATCAACACTTTTCATGTTATTTATAACATAAGATTTAACTACAGGACCCAACTGAGTTAATATTTTTAAATTATATAGCAGAAATCTAATACATTGAGACACAGTAATTATCTATTCTTCACTTTAAGAATACTTTGCTCTCTCATATCTGCCGCCACCTATAGATTTATAATGGATTATGTCGAGATCTTCAAGACTAAGTCTGCTTATAACAGCCCATCTGCATATTTCTAGCTGTATCACCACAGTGATGTGCTCCTGGTTGAGTCAGTAAATCAAGTGAGCATGTGATGACCTGTAGTTTCTTGAAATTTTAGGTGGGAGGTATTTTTTCATCTAAACTTGGATGATTTAACTTGTGGCCCTGAAATGTAAACAATCATTGTGCAACCACAAAGATCCAATTTGAAATTGAAGCCAAGGGGAAAAAGGTGAAGATAACAAATATTTAATGTTAATACCACCTCAAAATGACTATAGATCCCTCTCTAAAATGCTAGCATAACTCCATAAATTCTCATATCCATTATGCCATTTTAGCCTGATTTTGTTTTTAGTTGCACTTAAAATCATCCTGAATGAAACAATAAGAACTGTATTATGTTTAGATATAATATTTTATAAATATACATATAATTTATGGGCTTAACAAAGTATAGCTAATATAAAACAATTACTTTAAGGGACAAATAAATAAACTTCAGTATTTGGATTTTTATGATGACAATCAAAATTCAAAATTATAGTCCAAAGAGTATTTCTGAGTAGAGTATTTTCTATAATGTTGACTAATTTTAAACAAACTCACACATGCAAATAAATACATACTATACATGAAGCATACAAAGAAAAAAGAAAACTTACAAAGAAGAAAGTAGAAAATTACTCATAAGCCAGTACAAAAAGAGATATAACGTAGTGCATAAGCTCTGGAGATTGTCTCTTAAATAAAGATATTTACCAACGAATATAGATGTCTTATTTTACTTGTGTTGTTTTGCCGTATGTAAATTTCCAAACCACTTGCTTCTAATAAATAGATTCTTTACTAGTCTGTAAGAATGCATCCAACTGGAATGAGTTAAGAATCAGAGATAACTAGAGTCCTAGTTATTCAGTTGCTGAGTCAGGTCTGACTTTTTGCAACCCCATGGACTGTAGCTCACCAGGCTCCTCAGTCCATGGAATTTTCCAGGCAAGAATACTGGAGCAGAATAACATTTCCTTTCGCAGAGATCTTTCTAACCCAAGGACTGAATCCATGTCTTCTGCACTGAAGGCAGATTCTTTACCGCTGAGCCACTGGGGAAGCCAGAGGCCAAGAGTTGAGAGCTATCAATTCTGTTACTTTTGATGCTAAGACTGGATCTGGCAGCAACTTGGAGTTGGTTGCTACCACTCAGTTACTGAATGCATAAGATATATCAGAGAGAAAAATTATTTTGAAAATTAGGTAAAAATAGTGATCAAACACTTTCATAGTTTGATGCTAAGAAGACAGAAGGATGACATGAAGAATTGAAAGGCAAGACTAAATCCAATATCTTTTATCTTCTCTTCATTTTAAAATTAAATGTGACACATGTGATATTTGGATACATCCTAAACTCTGAAAAATACTGATTTCTTATACAGGAAAAATATTAAAATTTTTTTATTGTAGGCTTATTTTTTGCCTTAATATACTAATACCTACAAAATTATAGCAGTTTTAAATTAAGATCCATTCTTTCACAGCACATTTGCTGTGCAACTTATTTTAATAAATGATTTTTGAAACTATATATACTTTACATACACAGAATACTTTGTTAAAATTAATTTAAATAATTCAGTGATTTTAGTAGTCTAAACTTACTAGACTATTTTTAAACAGGAATTTATAATAAGAATGTATATTTTGAGGATGTTAAAATTAATCATATGAATATTTACTATAAGTAGCCACATCTATTTTTTCATCTAAATTTTTAAAAATATTTGTTGAAGTTAAAATTAAAAAGATTTTATTTATATAGTAAGGCTTTGCATTTGAGTCACTATATTTATGAGAAACAAAGAAACAAACAAAAATTAGCCAAAATTTTCATTCTGTTTTCTAAAAATCATTCAAATTCATTGATACCTAAGTTTTTATTTTCATGTCAATCATACTGAATTAAGGGGAATCATGTTAAAACACTGGTTTATGTATTTAGTTATATATTTTTAAGTGTGTTGTCTAAACTTATTTAGATAGAAGCATCTTCCTTGGTAGCTCAACTGATAAAGAATCCACCTGCAATGCAGGAGGCCCTGGTTCGATTCCTGGGTTGGGAATATCCCCTGGAGAGGGTGTGGCAAGCCACTACAGTATTCTTGCCTGGAGAATCCCCATGAAGAGAAGTCTGGCAGGTTGCAGTCCCTGAGATCATAAAGAGTGGAACCCAACTAAGCACACAGTGAGGATCAAATTATTCCAGAATCCAACTATGCACAAAAAGAGTGTTCGGTGCTGGGAGCAATTAAAAAGAACTGCTCTTTCTTCTGTCATCCCACACATTGATGAACCTTTGAAACAAAAGAATAAAACTCCTCACACATAATCAGCCAGTACAAACTGATGAAAGAATGAAATAAGATGTGTTCTGCTTAAGGACATAATCATCAATCTGTAACATACTCCATCACTACTTACTTGAAAATGTAATGATTTAGTCAGATCATCCCATCCTCCCACACCACTCTTAAGAGGTAAAAATGAGAGTCTCAAATTCATATGAATCCTTAATTATAGTTACTTCAGCTTAATTTGTTCTGTCGCCAAAAAAAATGCAAAGGAATAGAAAGGCTTTATAAGGCTTCAATAGAATTTGCTAAAAATACTAAACTTTTAAACCAAATTGAATATTTAATGACTTTCTAGAACAAAATTTTAATGTCTGAAGAAAGGTCAGTAAATTAATGAACAACAGGTCAATAATTTATCATTGATTAAAGTTAAATTTGGAAGCAATAATTTTTAATATTGAAGTGATTTTGACTATTGGTTAGTTGACAAATGCTCACTATATTCTGAACGTTCACAATCCAATCAAGGGAAACTTTTTCTTTAGAGTATCAACCAAAGCTGTTAATTGTGCTAGGCATTGTTCTTTTGATGTGACTTTAAGAAACTAGCCATGCTAATATATTATATATATCCCCATCCTCTCTCTTTATATGTATATCATGTATTTATATGCATTGATTTTATAAATATATGTATGTATATCTAGATCTATAGATGTCTATATCTATTTCTATTTATCTACTATATCTATCTTTCTATCTAGTAGAGATTTAGCTTATACATTTGTCATAAGAAATGATATGCAGCAAACCACCAAAAAGCTAGGTACTTAAATTTGTTGATATGAACATATAGACTGGCTGGCTGTTGACTGTTAAGCTGAACTTGGAGGTCTATTGATCAGAAGTACACTTCCCCTATTGAGATTGGGTATGAAGCTGTCTAATGTGCCTCTCATCTACCTTTTGGGTCAAATAGACTAGCTTTGACAATTTTTATAGAAACAGCTGCAACATAAGAGAGAAAGTGGTAAAAGATGAGGCAAAGGGTCAAAATGGACTTTCATAATTTCTGCCTTATTCTATTGACCAAATGAAGTCACAGGGCTGAATCCAAAGTCAAAGTGAAGAGAAAGTCACTGCATCACAGGATCACACATCATAAGGTATGGTATTGTGAGGTCAAAAGTGTAATAGTTTTAAGTGGATAGAGAATTGATATGTAATGCAATTTGATTGATTTCAAATAACTGGTTCCCAGTCCTCTGGTAAATAGACATAAAAATCCAAGTTGCTTTTATTGTTTGCTTCAATAGTTTTCAAAGTGTTTATTAAGAAATCAGTTTGTGTTCAGCTGCAATTTACTAAAAATTCATAACAGAGATTAAAATTTAATTATATTTTTAAGAGTCAGAGAGTGAAATGTACTTGCATGGGAGAAAGGTGACACAGACATATTAACATTCCCACAATAATAATTGTTAATAGTGAACACTCTAGTACCAAGAGAGCCTACAAGTACATTATCTTCATTCATCAAATAGAGATATTATACTCCATTACCCTACCCTATTATTTCCCTTAGTGCAAAATACATTCAGAGAAGAGGCTAAACAATGTTGACTGGGTTCATATTACTAGTTAAGAACCATAACACTTGTTTCAAAACCAAGAACTCTTTGACATCAAAGCACATGTTTTAACTGCTAGAAGGCACTAACTCCCATAAACAAAGAAATAAGCATCATCAGATGTACACCTTCAGTGAACTTTGATGTATAATATATGGGTTTAAAGTCAGCCCACCTATATTTAAACATAAGCTCAAATTATTAATAACAAGAGTAACTTTGGAAAATTCCATAGAATTCCTAGATTTCCTCATGTGCTAATAAAATGATTATATTATCTAAGGATTCATTAGAATCCCATGAGAGGCTTCTAATTGTTTACAGAGTTCTTTCACATAGTGAAATCAATTAATATTACTACTGTTTCCTGACTACTGTTACTATTATCTGACTACACCAAAGCCTTTGACTGTGTGGATAACAACAAATTGTGGAAAATTCTTCAAGAGATGAGAATACCAGACCACCAACCTGCCTCCTGAGAAATCTGTATGAAGTTCAAGAAGCAACAGTTAGAACTGGACATGGAACAACAGACTGGTTCCAAATCAGGAAAGGAGTATGTCAAGGCTGTATATTGTCACCCTGCTATTTAACTTATATGCAGAGTACATTATGCAAAATGCCAGGCTGGCTGAAGAATAAGCTGGAATGAAGATTGACGGGAGAAATGTCAATAACCTCATTTATGCAGATGACACCACCCTTATGGCAGAAAGCAAAGAAAAACTAAAGAGCCTCTTGATGAAAGTGAAAGAGGAGAGTGAAAAAGTTGGCTTAAAGTCAATATTTAGAAAACTAAGATCATGGCATCTGGTCCCATCACTTCATGGCAAATAGATGGAGAAACAATGAAAACAGTGACGGATTTTATTTTGAGGGGCTCCAAAATCAGATGGTGATTGCAGCCATGAAATTAAAAGACATGCTCCTTGGAAGAAAAGCTATGACAAAACTAGAGAGCATATTAAGAAGAAGAGATGTTACTTTGCTGACACAGGTCTGTCTAGTCAAAGCTACAGTTTTTCCAGTAATCATGTATGGATATGAGAGTTGGATTATGAAGAAAGCTGAGCGCCAAAGAATTATTGCTTTTTACCTGTGATGTTGTACAAGACTCTTAAAAGTCCCTTGGACTGCAAGGAGATCAAACCAGTTCATCCTAAAGAAAATTAGTCCTGAATATTCATTGGAAGAACTGATGCTTAAGCCAAAACTTCAATACTTTGGCCACCTGATGCAAAGAACTGACTCATTTGAAAAGACCCTGATGCTGGGAAAGACTGAAGGTGGGAGGAGAAGGGGACGACAGAGATCTCATAAGATGATTGGATGGCATCACCAACATGATGGACATGAGTTTGAGTAAACTCCAGGAGTTGGTGATGGACAGGGAACTCTGGCTTGCTGCAGTCCATGAGGTCGCAAAGAGTCCAACACGACTGAGCGACTGAACTGAATTGAACTGAACCAGTATTATCCTAGATTTAAGGAAGCATATTTCAAATCTATCTAAACAATTTAATGACAAAAGCTAAGAAAATTTGCTATTGCGTGGTGGTTATTTATCCTTTTCTCTCAGGGAGAGTGATAATGACTTTGGGTACTAGAATCTAGTCTTTCATTGTGCCCAGCTGTACTTCTATTCTTTCTATTAAAAAAAAATCAAATAATAAATCTATGTTTAAAAAAGATGGA
Source organism: Antilocapra americana (assembly GCA_007570785.1). Classification (NCBI taxonomy): domain Eukaryota; kingdom Metazoa; phylum Chordata; class Mammalia; order Artiodactyla; family Antilocapridae; genus Antilocapra; species Antilocapra americana. Next base: position 29,172,175 of record ML661338.1, on the reverse strand, counting down.
ATTGGGTTTCAATTCCTTGAAGACAACTAGTTCTAACTCAAATATAGGTCACTGCCTGTATCTAGAGCCTAAGGAATTTGTACATTTAAAATGAGGGAAGAAAACGAGGAGCCAGCAAAGAGACTGAGAAATATCAACAAGAGCATTGGAGTGAAAAGCAACTATATGATATATCTAGAAGTTATGTAAGCAAGACTAGGAGGGTAATAATATTAGTTAACTTATTTATAACACAGAAACATATTCACAGATTTTAAAGAAAAACTTCTGGTCACCAAAAAGGAAGTGCTGTGGGAAGGAATAAATTGGGAACTTCGGATTGACATGCACACACTACTATATATATATATATATATATACATATATATATATATATATATATGTTATATATATATGTTATATATATGTTATATATATATGTTATCTATATATATAGATATATAGATATGTTATATATATATATGTTATCTATATATATATGTTATATATATATATATATGTTATCTATAACTGATAACAAGGACCTATTGTAAAGCACAGGAAACTCAACATTCTATAATAGCCTATATGGGAAAAGAATCTGAAAAAGAATAAACATATGTATATGGATGTATGTATTTTTCCCTGAATATTCATTGGAAGGACTGATGCTGGACTTGAAGCTCCAATACTCTGCCTACCTGATATGAAGAGCTGACTCATTGGAAAAGTCCCTGATGCTGGGAAAGATCGAGTGCAAGAGGAGAAAGGGGTGACAGAGGATTAGATGGTCGGATGGCATCATTGACTCAGTGAAGGACAGGGAAGTCAGGTGTGCTGCAGTCCATAGGGTCACAAAGAGTCTGACATGACTGAGCAAGTAAACAAGGACAATGTATATGTATAACTAAATCACTCTTCTGTATACCTGAAACTAGCACAACCTTGTAAATGAAATATACTCTAATAAAATTTCAAAAAAATAGAAGAAAGTGATGAACTATGTTAACTAAAGTTGATAGAGGAGGTAAGAGGTAGAATAAGAACTGATCACTAAATTTATCATCATGGCAGGTTTAGTGACCTGGACAGATCTTATCTTTGGTTGCATAACAGTGTTAACCTAGAATAGGCAGCTTAAACAACACACATTGAGATTGTTACATATTCACTTGAAAATGGCCACATATGATGCATCACTCTTTGCATATTGTAATGGTTAAAAGACAGCCACATTTCTCACCGATAGACCAAACAAGGATTACACAAGGACATGATATAAAAAGGCAGTGATTATCAGGATTTCTTTTTGTTCTATCCACTAGAATGAGAGTAATTGTAATGTATTAGTAGGTTAAAAAAATGTCTGATTTGAGCAAATTTAAAAGGAAATGGGAGAGGAACTGGACACAATGGGAACTGTGAATGATTTCAAGGAATTTTACTGTAAATGCAGGCGAAGAAATAATGTTGCATCTGCTAAGGAGAGTGAGATAAAATATCATCTCTTTGATGAAAACCTGTGGCAATGAAAATATTTCATAGAGAGAGGATTGTATTATGTAAAAAGGAGAGAGGAAGATTGCTGAAGTAACATTCTTAAAGAGATGAGAGGATTGGAATGAAGGGAATTATTTTAGATAGATGCAAAGATATTCCATCTATGAGATTCAACAATAATTCAGATATGTTTGTGCAGAAGTTGTTGGTGAGTGTATCTTACAGAAAGAGCTTGTAGAAGGCATCCTCTTATATTTTCTGGTGATTCTAATATTCTTAGAGTAATAGGAAATGAAGTCATCATCTCACGGAAGTCTTTCTCAGGCTGAGAATGAATCATGTGTTACTGTGGTGAGAAGAGAGGAGGTACTCTGGATGGGAGAATAGCAAATGAATATCTTAGCATCTGTATAGTTTGCTAGGACCACCATAGCAAAGTACCATAGGCTGGGAGGCTTATATAACAGAAATTCATTGTCTCATTGTCCTGGATGCTAGAAGTTCAAAATTAGAGTGTCAGCCTAGTTGATTTCTTATGGGGCTGTGAATGAAGTATCTGTTTCATGCCTCTCTAGTTTATTTATAGAATGGCTGTTTTTTCCCTGTATGTTTTCACATGCATCTTCCCTTTGTGTGTATCTCTGTGTTCAAATATTCTCTCTTTACAAGGACACCAATCATATTGGATTAGGGCTCACTCTAATGTCCTCACTTGAATTGTCTATGTAAAAACCTTACCTCCAAATAATATCATGTTCTTAGATATTAGGGTTTATTGCTTCAACATTATAAATTTGGGAGAGATTAATTCAACTTATAAGAGAGACCTACTGTTTTATCTTGGTATTATAACTCAATACCTGACATTTGTGGCCACCCATTTGGGACCAGTATGTTCAGTTCATGAATTGGTGCATCATTTTTCCCTCAAGCCATACCCATCTGTGTGGGTAGAGATGAGAATAACCAGAAACAATTACAATTAACTCAGGCTAGTTTTGCCAAGTATATATGACTACTGAGTAAGGACAAAAGTCTATCAGGCTGCTTCCTGTGGTCCTAATATCTATATATCTTATACTTTCAGTTTTGGCCACATTATTATTTTTAAAAATTAGATTTTATTAGAACTGACAAATTTAACATAGCAGTAGGATCTGTTTAAGGCTGTTGCCTCAAGGTGACATATTTCCTCTCTCTGTGTCTTGGTGGACAAGTCCATGATATAGACCAACCTTGGAGGCCTAGAGGAGAACCTAAGGCAATAATTTACACATAATATAGGTAATATTTAAAGCCTTGTTTTGGGGAATCGCTAATATTTGGGCACCATCTGTTTTCAGAGGATGATTTAGCCCAACTTATACTCAGATGTAAGCAAGGGAATAACTACAGTATAAGAATTATAAAGACAGAGGTTTTTTCATCTTTATTCACTAATACATCAGTCAGTTCAGTACAGTTGCTCAGTCGTGTCCGATTCTTTGTGATGCCATGAACCGCAGCACTCCAGGCCTCCCTGTCCATCACCAACTCCCAAACTCCTACCAAACCCCTGTCCATTGAGTTGGCGATGCCATCCAACCATCCCATCCTCTGTTGTCCCCTTCTCTTCATACCCTCAATCTTTCCCAGAATCAAGGTCTTGTCAAATGAGTCAGATCTTCACATCAGGCTGCCAAAGTATTGGAGTTTCAGCTTCAGCATCAGTCCTTCCAATGAATATTCAGGACTGATCCCCTTAGGTTGGGTTGTTGGATCTCCTTGCAGTCCAAGGGACTCTCAAGAGTTTCTCCAATGCCACAATTCAAAAGCATGAATTCCTCAGTGCTTAGCTTTCTTTGTAGCCCAACTCTCACAACCAAATATGACCACTGGAAAAACCATATCCTTGACCAGACAGAATTTTGTTGACAAAGTAATGTCTCTGCTTTTAAATATGCTGTCTAGGTTGGTCATAACTTCCCTTCCAAGAAGTAAGTGTCTTTTAATTTCATGGCTGCAGTCACCATCTGCAGTGATTTTGGTGCCCAGAAAAATAAATTCAGCCAGTTTCCCCATCTATTTGCCATAAAGTGATGGGACTGGGATGCCATGATCTTAGTTTTCTGAATGTTGAGCTTTAAGCCAACTTTTTCACTCTCCTCTTTCACTTTCATCAAGAGGCTCTTTAGTTCTTCACTTTCTGCCATAAGGGTGGCATCATCTGCATATCTGAGGTTATTGACATTTCTCCCAGCAATCTTGATTCCAACTTGTGCTTTATCCAGCTAAATGTTTCTCATGATGTACTCTATACATAAGTTAAATAAGCAGGATGACAATATATAGCCTTGAGGTACTCCTTTTCCAATTTGGAACCAGTTTGTTTTTCCATGTCCAGTTCTAACTGTTGCTTCCTGACCTGCATAAAGATTTCTCAAGAGGCAGATCAGGTGGTCTGGTATTCCCATCTCTTTCAGAATTTTCCACAGTTTATTGTGATCCTCACATTCAGAGGCTTTGGCATACCCAATAAGGCAGAAGTAAATTTTTTCTGGGACTCTCTTGCTTTTTTGATGATCCAGCAGATGTTGGCAATTTGATCTCTGGTTCCTCTGTGTTTTCTAAAACCAACTTGAACATCTGGAAATTCACAGTTCATGTATTGCTGAAGCCTGGCTTGGAGAATTTTCAGGATTACCTTACTAGCATTTGAGATGACTACAACTGTGGAGTAGTTTGAGCATTCTTTGGCATTGTCTTTCTTTGGGATTGGAATGAAAACTGACCTTTTCTAGTCCTGTGGCCACTGCTGAGTTTTCCATATTTGCTGACATATTGAGTGCAGAACTTTCACAGCATCATATTTCAGGATTTGAAATAGCTCAACTGGAATTCCATTACCTCCACTAGCTTTGTTCATAGTGATGCTTCCTAAGGCCCATTTGACTTCTCATTCTATGATGTCTGGCTCTAGGTGAGTGATCACACCATCATGATTATCTGGATTGTGAAGATCTTTTTTGTACAGTTCTCTATATTCTTGCCACCTCTTCTTAATATCTTCTGCTTCTGTTAGGCCCTTATCATTTCTGTCCTTCATTGAGCCCATCTTTTCATGAAATGTTCCCATGGTGTCTCTAATTTTCTTGAAGAAATCTCTAGTCTCTCCCATTCTATTGTTTTCCTCTATTTCTTTGCATTGATCGCTGAGGAAGGCTTTCTTATCTCTCCTTCCTATTCTTTGGAACTCTGTATTCAGATGGATATACCTTTCCTTTTCTCCTTTGCTTTTCACATCTCTTCTTTTTACAGCTATTTGTAAGGCCTCCTCAGATAGTCATTTTGCTTTTTTGCATTTCTTTTTCTTGGGGATGGTCTTGATTCCTGTCTCCTGTACAATGTCACGAACCTCCGTTCATGGTTCATCAGGCACTCTGTCTATTAGATCTAGTCCCTTAAGTATATTTCTCACTTGTACTATAGTCATAAGGGATTTGATTTAGATCATACCTGAATGGTCTAGTGGTTTTACCCACTTTCTTTAATTACAGTCTGAATTTGGCAATAAAGAGTTCATGATCTGAGCCACAGTCAGCTCTCAGTCCTGTTTTTTTCTGACTATATAGAGTGTCTCCATCTTTGGCTGCAAAGAATATAATCAATCTGATTTAACTGTCAACCATCTGGTGATGTCCATTTGCAGAGTCTTCTCTTGTTTTGTTGGAAGAGGGTGTTTGCTATGGCAATGCATTTTTTCTGGGGGGTGGCGGGTGCAGAATTCTATTAGTCTTTGCCCAGCTTCATTCTGTACTCCAAGGTTAATTTACCTGTTACTCCAGCTGTTTCTTGACTGCTTACTTTTGCATTCCAGTCCCCTATAATGCAACGGACATCTTTTTTGGATGTTGGTTCTAGAAGGTCTTGTAAGTCTTCATAGAACTATTCAACTTCAGCTTCTTCAGCATTACTGATAGGGACATAGACTTGGATTACCATGATATTGAGTGGTTTGCCTTGGAAATGAACAGAGATGATTCTGTCATTTTTGAGATTGCATCCAAGTACTGCATTTCGGACTCTTTGGTTGACTGTGATGGCTACTCCATTTCTTCTAAAGGATTTCTGACCACAGTAGTAAACATAATGGTCATCTGATTAAAGTCCACCCAATCCTGTTCATCTTAGTTTGCTGATTCCTAAAATGTCAATATTCAGTCTTATCATCTCCTGTTTGACCACTTCCAATTTGTCCTGATTCATGAACCTAACATTCCAGGTTCCAATGCTCTATTTCTCCTTACAGCATTGAACCTTTAATCTCCAGTAGCATATTGGATACCTACCAACCTGGGGAGTTCATGTTTCAGTGTCCTATCATTTTCCATTTTCATATTGTTCATGGCATTCTCAAGGCAAGAATACTGAAGTGGTTTCCCATTCCTTTCTCCAGTGGACCACATTCTGTCACTAACACATACATAGCACTTGAAATCATGCCTAGCTCTTAGTGGATATCTGTTAAGTTAATTAATGTGTGTGGAATTAAAGCTGAGAGATGAAAAATACAGGACATCAAGTGAAAGATGTGCAATGAAAAGTTAGTGTCAATGGAATGGACTTGAAGTTTCGCTTAGGAAAGGATGTTGAGTGAATTAGAGAGAAGAGGTATTGATCAAATTATAGAATACAAGAAGCTCAGATCATGGAGATGCTGCATTCATTGGTAATCCCAAGATTTATACTATGAATAAATGAGTGAAAGGTCTTTTCTTAGATGAAGACAAGAATTTGGAGAAATGAAGTTCAAGGAAAAGAAGTGTCAAGGCTGAATGCACTGTCAGAGAATGAAAGCAAGGATAATATTGGAACCAATCTTAAAAACTTGAGCTATGAGAAGAAATAAACCAGGAGGTTGAAGATGTCAGCAACAGTGGGGGTTAGTGAGTCATATAATCTGCTAATATGTGTGAGAATCAAAGCCAGAAGTCTCTAAAGGGGAAGAAGGAAAGAAGGCTATGGAGCTTGGTAAATATTCTGAAGAAAATATTCAGGCTCACACATGAGGACTGCAGGAGCAAAAACAGGTAACTATTGAGAAGTCAGTAGTGAAAGTTATGTTCTCAGGGGAGATCTATGTTTCATCGGAAACAAAAAATCGGAAAGGATTGATCAGAGAAGAATATTATCGCAGAATATAAAATATTTTCACACATATTGTAAGGGTTTCAGGAACTCAAATGATGGAATAAGGGGGGAAGGAAGGGAATTACAGAACTTTAAAGAAGATTGGATTTGGGGAGAGGAGGAATGACTGAGTCTAAGATTTCTTATGGTTACTACAAACAAAAATGAAAGATATAATTGAACTGATCCTAATGAACTGGATAGAGTGTGTTGGGAAGAGTCTGAGTTTGGAGTGATTGTCTAGGGACCTCCTCTCTCCCTTCCTCCCCTGCCCTGCCAGCCAACTCACCAGGGTGGGAAAATTATTGCTAAACTGGCCCGACCTTATTCTCAGTGATCTCTTTGACTTCTGAACTCTGTTAGGAAGGTGCTGTGTTACACTGAGCCACTCTTCATGCTGATGATCAGAGCAGACTGCATTAATTTTGAAATGAAAGAATGAGTATTCATTATTCCCTTGCACACACTCTTTCTCACCTTTGCTATTTCCTCAGCAAGAAAAATTAATCTGATAGAAAATAAAATTGAGGGCTTTTTTTCCCCCTTGTTGTCTTTGTTTTATTTGGGAAGAAAGGATCTATCTTAAAATTAGCCTTAGAGATATGTGTAAAAAAATGAAGTTGGTATAGTGTAATGTGTAAAAAGTCTGGCTGAAGATACATTGTATGTCTTGTCCAACTATTTGGCTTCACATGCTGTCATATTGGTTATCTTCTACCACCTATGTTTGAGCACACTGAAGCAACAAATAGCCCCTATCCGTAAGCAACAGAATTGTCAAAATTTGCAGAACATTCTCTTTTCTGTGAGGATGATTGAGTTGGAGGAAATTAATGTAAAAATAAGGTACAATACCATTAGATATTGATAAATTGTCACAAAAAATACATTACGTAGAGACTAACAAAGGAAGAAATAGAGAAGTATTATGCATATAATATTATATATGATATTATTATAAAATATACTTATCCATATTTAATTATTATAAAATGTTATACTATATATACATATATTTGCCAGATTCAAATATGGAGTGTGTATTTGTGTTATGTTTTGGCTACTGAATCTTTACAGAGGTGAGTTTGTGTGAAAATAGGATGCAGGATTCACATCCACAAATGCGGTTTTTCCAAATGCTGCAGAAGCCTTAACGGGGATTTCACTAACTTTCCTCAGACTCATTGTAAGGGACATACATCCACTCATGTTGAGCATAAAAACTGGACCCAGAGGAAGTAGTTTAGCTGTTTTATCTTGAAATTTATGCATCTTGAACTAAACTATGTTAAATATTTAATCTGTGATATTATTGGTTATGATGTACATTTATATCTTTGTTTCATCATATATACATACACCCACTAAAGTGCATTCACGTGTGAACACATACATACACATATTACTACAGTAATTACTAGAAAATATTTGAACTGTCTCTGGACCTGTTTGTTATTTAAGTGCTCTTAGTTGTAATGCACAAAGAAGGAAACAATAGACATAGACAACTTAAATCCCTGCCCCTTAACTTCTCACTATGAATAAGAAGTTGTCACTTTACCCAGGTTAAATTCACACCATATTATGTGGCCAATCCTCTTTGAAACAACATTTTAAAATTCAGTTTTATATATGTTCGAATTAATAAGCTTTATTTTTAAAAACATTTTTAGGTTTATAGAAAATTGAGTAGATAATAGAGAGTTCTCATATACCCTTCAATTCAGTTCAGTTGCTCAGTCATGTCTGACTCTTTGCGACCCCATGAATTGCAGCACGCCAGGCCTCCCTGTCCATCACCAACTCCTGGAGTCCACCCAAACTCATGTTCATCAAGTCAGTGATGCCATCCAGCCATCTCATCCTCTGTCATCCCCTTCTCCTCCTGCCCACAATCCTTCCCAGCATTAGGATCTTTTCCAATGAGTCAACTCTTCACATGAGATGGCCAACGTATTGGAGTTTCAGCTTCAACATCAGTCCTTTCAATGAACACCCAGGACTGATCTCCTTTAGGATGGACTGGTTGGATCTTCTTGCAGTCCAAGGGACTTTCAAGAGTCTTATCCAAAACCACAGTTCAAAAGCAGCAATTCTTCAGCGCTCAGCTTTCTTTATAGTCCAACTCTCACATCCATACATGAATACTGGGAAAACCATGTACCCTTACCCCACCCCGAAACAGTTTCCCCAGCTAGCAACACCTTATATTAATGGGATGCATTTGTTACAGTTAATAACTCAATATTAATTTATATATTAACCAAAGTATGTATTTTTCTTACATCAAGACTCACTCTTTGTGTTGTGTGAATTTTGACAAACACATAATTCCATGTATCCACCATGAGGTTATAATACTGAACAGTTTCACTAACTCTAAAGTCCCTGTGCTTCCCTTGTCTGTCCTTCTGCCTTCCTTTCCCGACCCTCTATGTAATCACTGATCATGTTACTCTCCTTATATTTTTCCAGAGTTATATAGTCAGCATACAATTTGCAGATTTTTCACACTGGTTTCTTTTACTTAGCAATATGCACTTCAGTTTCTTCCATATCTTTTGACAGCTTGATAATTCATTTTTCTTTTTATCAGAGAATGACATTCCCCTCTATGAATACACCACCATTTGTTTATCCATTCAGCTACTGCATCTCTTGGTTGGTTCCCTTTTTTTTATATAATTATAAACAAAGCTGCTATCAACATTCACATAAGGTTACTATGTGAAACTTCAAGCAAATTTAAGGAACTATAAGTCCTATACTGTCACATAGGCCTTAGCTTCTGGTTTTTCTATCTTTTTCTAACTATGCATATTTTTCTCTTACTAATGTCCTCTAACAAAATAATTCTATGTAGTCCTAAAACTCTAGGCACTTCTGTCTGTAAACTTGTATACTTGATCATCCTTATGCATTTACTTGGCTTTTTAAATATTGACTGCTTCCTGAAAGCCATGTTCAGCAAGATTCACTAGACTCTCCAAGTTGATGAAATTTGATTAGTTTCTAGATATAGTTTTCCTTCAATCACAGTAAGTATAAGTAAAGTTATCATCCTTCCTTTAATATATGCTGTTAACATAATATCCTAAAATAGTCATCTCTATGGGCAAATACACATATTTAATTTCATTTTTCCTTAGAAATCAGCATAGATATGAGTACTAGGCTCTCAGCTAGTATCAAAGTATCACCAGCTTCCATTGTCAACTTCCATATATTCTGCTGACTGTGTCAAATATTTCTTTTCCAAACAAATGGTATCAAAATAAATGAGACTCATTGGTTGATAAATTTCAGACAGCAATGAATTGGCATAAAAATAGCATATACGAAACTCAATATGCATTTAATGCCACAATCCAGAAAGCTACAGTGACAATACTCAGTAAGAGAACCCTAGAATTAATGCATTGAATTCATTTGTTAATTTGAAGGAATTACTATAATTATGCATCTATGCTACCACAATAACCTAATAACTAGTTTCCTTCAAGTGATTGTATTCTTCAAATAACCGTCCTTCTATAGAAGAAGTGATCTTTCCAAAAATATGTATTTTATCATGTTAGACCAGCTACTAAATAAAAGTTAACGTTTTCTTATTGCACTTTAAAAAAATAGAAGGATTCTTAACATGGCCTATAAAGTTTAAAGTGTTTTTTGTTATAGTCAACATTTTTTCCTAACATGCTCCTTTATTTTTAAGGTACACTGGGCTCCAAGTTGATTCAAGGAAAATATTTTAACCAATTTGTTGGTTTCAGTTTTGTCACTGTTATTGTTTTCTGACCATGCATATCTTAAAATGTCTTTATTTTGCTTGTATTATTTTTTATTTTTATTGAGATGATGCTTTTAAACTGTGGTGTTGGAGAAGACTCTTGAGAGTCCCTTGGACTACCAGGAGATCAACTCTGTCAATCCTAAAGGAGATCAATCCTGAATATTCACTGGAAGGACTGTTGCTGTTGGTGAAGCTGAATCTCCAGTATTTTGGCCACCTGATGCAAAGAATTAACTCACTGGAAAAGACCCTGATTCTGGGAAAGATTGAAAGCAGGAGAAGGGGATGACGGAGGATGAGATGGTTGGATGGCATCACCGTCTCAATGGACATTAGTTTGAGCAAGCTCCGGGAATTGGTGATGGACAGGGAGGCCTGGCATGCTGCAGTCTGTGGCGTCACATAGAGTCAGACAAGGACTGAATGACTGAACTGATATACAATATTATGTAAGTTACAGGTACACAACAGAGTGATTAACAATTTTTAAAATGAATCCACTTATAGTTATAAAATATTGGCTATATTCTTTGTGTTGTAAAGTATAAACTTAGTAACTTATTTATTTTGTACATAGTAGTTGGTAGGTTTTAATCCCTTACCGCTAACTTGTTCTTTCCCCTCTGCTCTCCCCACTGATAACCCCTAGTTTGTTCACTACATCGGTGAGTTTGTTTCTGTCTTGGATACATTCATTTTGATTTTTTTTAGATTCCATATATAAGAAAGCATATTTGGTTTTACTATAAAATTTACATTAAATAGAGACAGTCCACAATTCTTCCTCTTCCTCATTTTCTCTAAATTTTTGCCTCCACCTCATCTTCCTTCTCTAATTCTATCCTTTCATGGTTTCAATATTTAATTAGATATTCTTACATCTTTTCTTTTTCACATAAATGTTAGATCAACCTTAAAAATCCCTAATCAGGATTTTAATAAAATTTCTTTGGAGTCATGGATTTATATGAGGTGAATTAATATCCTCATATGATTGAACTTTCCTAAATATATATGCAGAATTTATTATCAGGTTTGTTATCATTATTGCATTTTTATTAAAGGTTTTACATATAAAATCTATTAATATATACTAATTTTCTACTATATGTCAAGATATTAATATTGCCTCTTTTTTAAAATTAAAAAAATCCTGGCATATAAGAAGTGCAAAATTTTAAATTTTAATAACTTTGAGATAAAAATTTTTTTATCTCATTTAAGAAATTTTGTCTATAATTTGCTTAAAATAATTTATAAGTATCAATAATATTAATTTACATTCCTTTTCTTCTAAACTGTAATATGAAAATGCACCTATGAATGAAAAGTTTTGTGAAATAACTTTTTATCAAGCCACAAAACTTATGGTCATTAAAGTATCATTTTCAGGAAGATACAAAGTAATTTACTAAAATTTTAAAAATTTAGAATGCTACTTTGAATAGGATTATTAAGGTAAACTATAATAGAAAGAGAAAAATATGCACTCATCCACTGGGAAACACAAAAAAAGAAACTAAATGGAATATGTCAAACTGAAATATGGAAAATCAGTAAAGTTCAGTCACTCAGTCCTGTCTGAATCATTGCAATCCCATGAACCACAGCACGCCAGGCCTCCCTGTCCATCACCAACTCCCAGAGTCCACTCAAACCCATGTTCATTGAGTCCGTAATGCCATCCAACAATCTCATCCTCTGTCATCCCCTTCTCCTTTTGCCCTTCAATCTTTCCCAACATCAGGGTCTTTTCCAGTGAGTAAGTTTTTCTCATCAGGCTGCCAAAGTATTGGAGTTTCAGCTTCAACATCAGTCCTACCGATGAACAGTCAGGACTGATCTCCTTTAGGATGGACTGGTTGGATCTCCTTGCAGTCCAAAGGACTCTCAAAAGTCTTCTCCAACACAACAGTTCAAAAGCATTAATTCTTAAAATTAAAAGCTTTTGCACAACAAAGGAAACTATAAGCAAGGTGAAAAGACAGCCTTCAGAATGGGAGAAAATAATAGCCAATGAAACAACAGACAAACAATTAATCTCAAAAATATACAAACAACTCCTGCAGCTCCATTCTAGAAAAATAAACAACCCAATTAAAAAGTGGGCCAAAGAACTTAACAGACATTTCTCCAAAGAAGATATAAAAATGGCTAACAAACACATGAAAAGATGCTCAACATCACTCATTATCAGAGAAATGCAAATCAAAACTACAATGAGGTACCACTTTACACCAGTCAGAATGGCTGCCATCCAAAAGTCTACAAGCAATAAATGCTGGAGAGGATGTGGAGAAAAGGGAACCCTCTTACACTGTTGGTGGGAATGCAAACTAGTACAGCCACTATGGAAAACAGTGTGGAGGTTCCTTAAAAAGCTGCAAATAGACCTGCCATATGACCCAGCAATCCCACTGCTGGGCATATACACCGAGGAAACCAGAATTGAAAGAGCCACGTGCACCCCAATGTTCATCGCTGCATTGTTTACAATAGCCAGGACATGGAAGCAACCTAGATGCCCATCAACTGACGAATGGATAAGAAAGCTGTGGTATATATACACAATGGAATATTACTCAGCATTAAAAAAAAATTCATTTGAAGCAATTCTACTCAGATGGACGAAACTGGAGCCCATTATCCAGAGTGAAGTAAGCCAGAAGCAAAAACAACAATACAGTATATTAACGCATATATATGGAATTTAGAAAGACGGTAACGAGAACCCAACATAGGAGACAGCAAAAGGAACGCAGATGTATAGAACAGACTCGTGGACTTTGTGGATGAGGGTAAGGGTGGGATGATATGGGAGAAGGGCATTGAAGCATGTTAATTTTCATATGTCTAATCAATCGCCAGCCCAGGACTGATGCTCGGGGCTGGTGCAGCGAGATTTCCCGGGGAGGGGGGAGGGAAGAGGGAGGGGGGTTCTGGAGGGGAAGCATATGTAAACCCATGGTGATATCATGACAATGTATGGCAAAAACAATTTAAAAAAATAAATAAATAAAAAATAAAACCACACACACACACACAAAAGCATTAATTCTTTGGCATTCAGCTTTCTTTATAGTACAACTTTCACATCCATACATGACCACTGGAAAAACCATACCTTTGACCAGACAGACCTTTGTTGACAAAGTAGTGTCTCTGCTTTTAAATATGCTGTTTCAGTTAGTCATAACTTCCCTTCCAAGGAGTTTCTTTTAATTTCATGGCTGCAATCCCCATCTGTACTGATTTTAGAGCCCAGAGAAATAAAGCCAGCCACTGTTCACTGTTTCCCCATCTATTTTCCATGAAGTGATGGGACCAGATGCCATGATCTTAGTTTTCTGAATGTTGAGCTTTAAGCCAACTTTTTCAGTGTCCCCTTTCACTTTCATCAAGAAGCTCTTTAGTTCTTCTTCATTTTCTGCCATAAGGGTGGTATCATCTGCATATCTGAGGTTACCGATATTTCTCCCAGCAGTCTTGATTCCAGCTTGTGGTTCCTCCAGCCCAGTGTTTCCCATGATGTGCTCTACATATAAGTTAAATAAGCAGGGTGACAATATACAGCCTTGATGTACTCCTTTTCCAATTTGGAACCAGTCTGCTTTTCCATGGCCAGTTCTAACTATTGCTTCTTGACTTGAATACAGGTCTCAAGAGGCAGGCCAAGTGGTCTAGTATTCCCATCTCTTTCATAATTTTCCAGTTTATTGTGATCCACACAGTAAAAGACTTTGGCATAGCCAGTAAAGCAGAACTAGATTGTTTTCTGGAACTCTTGATTTTTCGATAATCCATGGGATGTTCGCAATTTGACCTCTGGTTCTTCTGCCTTTTCTAAAACTAGCTTGAACATCTGGAAGTTCCTGGTTCACACATTGTTGAAGCCTGGCTTGGAGAATTTTAAGCATTATATTACTAGCATGTACTGCTGCTTCTGCTAAGTTGCTTCAGTCGTGTCCGACTCTGTGCTACTCCATAGATGGCAGCCCACCAGGCTCCCCCATCCCTGGGATTCTCCAGGCATGAACACTGGAGTGGGTTTCCATTTCCTTCTCCAATGCGTGAAAGTGAAGCCGCTCAGTTGTGTCCAACTGGCAGTGACCCCAGGGACTGCAGCCTACAAGGCTCCTCCGTCCATGGGAGTTTCCAGGCAAGAGGAAACTGGGAGTGGGTTGCCATTGCCTTCTCGGACTAGTGTGTGAAATGAGTGCAGTTGTGTGATAGTTTGAGCATTCTTTTGCATTGTTTCTTTGGGATTGGAATGAAAACTGACCTTTTCTAGTCCTGTGGCCATTGCTGAGTTTTCCAAATTTGCTGGCATATTGAATGCAGCACTTTCACAGCGTCATCTGTCAGGATTTGAAATAGCTTAAGGGGAATTTCATCACCTCCACCTCTTTGTTCGTAGTGATGCTTCCTAAGGCCCACTTGACTTCGCATTCCAGGATGTCTGGCTCCAGGTGAGTGATCACACCATCATGATTATCTGGGTCATGATCTCTTTTTTGTATAGTTATTCTGTGTATTCTTGACACCTCGTCTTAATATCTTCTGCTTCTGTTAGGTCCATAGCATTTCTGTCTTTTATTGAGCCCATCTTTGCATGAAATGTTCCCTTGATATCTCTAATTTTTTTGAAGAGATCTTAAGTCATTCCCATTCTATTGTTTTCCTCTATTTCTTTGCACTGATCACTGAGGAAGGCATTCTTATCTCTCCTTGGTATTATTTGGAACTCTTTGCACAGTCAGACACGACTGAATCAACTTAGCAGCAGCAGCAGTAGCATACAAAAAAGTATATCTTTCCTTATCTCCTTTACTTCTCACTTCTCTTCTTTTCAAGTTGTTTGTCAGGCCTCCTCAGAGAGCCATTTTGCTTTTTTGCATTTCTTTTTCTTGGGAATGGTCTTGATCCCTGTCTCCTGTACAATGTCGCAAACCTCCATCCATAGTTCATCAAGCACTCTGTCCATCAGATATAGTTCCTTAAATCTATTTCTCACTTCTACTGTATAATCGTTAGGAATTTGATTTCGGTCATACCTGAATGGTCTATTGGTTTCCCCTACTTTCTTCTACTTCAGTCTGAATTTGGCAATAAGGAGTTCATGATCTGAGCCACAGTCAGCTCCCTGTCTTGTGTTTACTGACTGTATAGAGCTTCTCGATCTTTGACTGCAAAGAATATAATCAATCTGATTTTGGAGTTGACCATCTGCTGATGTCTATATGTAGTCTTCTCTTGTGCTGTTGGAAGAGGGTGTTTGCTATGACCAGTGCATTCTCTTGGCAGAACTCTATTAACCTTTTCCCTGTTTCATTCTGTGTTCCATGGCCAAATTTGCCTGTCACTCCAGGTGTTTCTTGATTTCATACTTTGGCATTCCTGTCCCCTTTATCGAAAAAGACATCTTTTTATGGCGTTAATCCTAGAAGGTGTTGTAGGTCTTCATAAAACCGTTCAACTTCAGCTTCTTCAGCATTACTGGTAAGGGCATAGACTTGGATTACCGTGATATTGTGTGGTTTGCCTTGGGAATGAAAAGAGATCATTCTGTCTTTTTTGAGATTGCATCCAAGTATCACATTTCAGACTCTTTTATTGACTATGGTGGCTACTCATTTCTTCAAGGGATTCTTGCCTACGGTAGTAGATATACAGTCATCTGAGTTAAATTCACCCATTTCAGTCCATTTTAGTTCACTGACTCTTAAAATGCATATTGCTATGCAAATAAAACATGCCTTAATGCTTAAATTTATAATAATCAGGATCCAAATTCTCTAAATATTCTCCAGTGGAACTTGGAGAGATAGACAAAGAAGCAAAATATAGTAAATGCTGACAAAATACTTTTATTTTTAAAACAAGAGAGTACTTTTCATTATAGGTTTTTGAAGAAAATGTCTAAGTTATGCTTAAACACTAAAATGTAAAGGTAAATGCCAAAATACAAATGATATATTTAGGTTATCAAGTTTGTCCAGTAAGCTAATAATATTTTCTTTGTAATTTTAAAGTTTTATAAAAGAAAAACATATTACCCAGACTAAATCTGGTCCAAAAAATCTACAATATTTACTATATGGCCATTTAAATAAAAATTTTATCACTCTTATATAAGAGAAGTAAAGAAAAAGCAAAATAAATATGAAAGAAAGAAAACAATCCAAATAAGAGAGAAAATTTATAGAAAGGAGATTATAGTGAACAAAAGCATAGTATACATATATTCAGATATATCTTTCAGTTCATTTCAGTTGCTCAGTCAAGCCTGACTCCTTGCAACCAGATGGATTGCAGCAAGCCATGCCTCTGTGTCCATCACCAACTTCCGGAGTTTACTCAAACTCATGTCCATCGCATCGGTGATGCCATCCAACCATCTCATCCTCTGTCATCCCCTTCTCCTCACACCTTTAATCTTTCCCAGCATGAGGGTCCTTTCCAATGAGTTGGTTCTTCACATCAGATGGCCAAAGTATTGGAGTTTCAGCTTCAACATCAGTCTTTCCAATGAATATTCAGGACTGATTTCCTTTAGGATTAACAGATTTGATCTCCTGGCAGCCCAAGGGCCTCTCAAGAATCTTCTCCAACACCACAGTTCAAAAGCATCAATTCTTTGGTGTTCAGCTTTCTTTATAGTCCAACTCTCACATCCATACATGATTACTGGAAAAAAACATAGCTTTGACTAGATGAACATTTTTTAGCAAACTAATATCTCTGCTTTTTAATATGCTATCTAGGTTGGTCATAGCTTTTCTTCCAAGGAGTAAGCGTCTTTTAATTCCATGGCTGCAGTCACCATCTGCAGTGATTTTTGGAGTCCCCTGCCGGGAGCCGTCAGGATGCCCCCTCACTCGGATGACAAAGTCACGAGACAGAAGGAAACTGCAAAGGGGATTTTCCTTGGGGCATCCCAAGGCAAGGCCCCTCCTGGTATTTTTCTTGGGAAGTTCTGTTTATGCTCTGAACATTAGCTCATCTCAGTAGGTCAGTCCTAGTTAGAAATAATTCATCCTGAGATAATTCCTTCAGACCTTATTTCCCCCAGGCAACTGGGGAAGGCAGATTCCCTTCCCTGGGGACAAAGGAGGAATAAGGGACATTTAAATAGATTACTACACCTCCTACTCTTTACTGGAGAGTTTCTTTCTAGTAGATTGATGTACTTATCCAAAGTATGCTGGAGACTATCAAATGGTAAACATACTAATGTTAAATCTAATTATGCAGAAATTCAACTTTTGCAAGGATAATGAGCTTAAGGTTAAAGTTGTTGATGATAGGCAGAAAACAAGATTGTATAGAATTACATGTGATGTAATGGGTGTGTTTCTTGGGTATAAAAACTGTAAACCAACAACAATAAAGAGAGAGACTGCTCCATCACCAAACTGACTCAGCTCAGTTTTCCGCCAATGCCACTCATCCCTCAAGACCCCTGGACCCGCCGAGGCCGGACCCCGGCAGTCTCCCCTCCCCAAATAAAGTCTCTCACTGTTTACATTGTTTCCCCATCTATTACCATGAAGTGATGGGACCAGGTGCCATGATCTTAGTTTTCTGAATGTTGAGCTTTAAGCCAACTTTTTCACTCTCCTATTTTACTTTCATCAAGAGGTTCTTTACTTCTTCTTTGATTTCTGCCATAATGGTGGTGTCATCTGCATATCTGAGGTTATTGATATTTCTCCCAGAAATTTTGATTCCAGCTTGTGCTTTATCCTTAATGTGAATAAGTTAAACTTTCTGATTAAAAACCAGATAATTCTAGAAGTAAAATGGCATTTAAAATGACAAGCAAAAACTATAAAGAAGTACTATACCTTTCATATTCTAAATTACAAACATAATACAGATTGAAAACCATTTAATACAATTTAGAAATAGCAATAAAATATAGTTAACTAGTGTTCTTTTCTTTTAGAGGATAAAATGTAATTTGAATAGTTCACAGGCTAGATATTTAGATTATTAATTAGTCAGACATAAAACAACAGATCTGTATATCGAAATTCATGGGATACACTAAACTCATTTTAGGCACAGGTTTCTTTTGTTTTTCAATCACTCAGTCACAGCTGACACTTTGCAACCCCATGGACTCTAGCACACCAGTGCTTCCACTCTCTCTTGGAGTTTGCTCAAATTCATGTCCACTCAGTTACATAGGATCCAAATTTTATTAAAATGAAACTTGAATTTTAAACATATAGGTAATAAAGAGAATATAAAAACAACTCAAAACATAAAAACCACACAAAGATAAAACAAAATAATGTCTATAGAAAAGTCAGTTTCTAGTTTTACACAATAAATATAGGAAAGCTGTTCAAAATTAGTAAAATATCAAGTTAAGTACCAAAGGACAGGAAACATGACTATACACCAGAATTTTTTTAAATTCTATATAATGATAAATTTTAAGTATTTAAGAGATTTTAAGGTCATTTGTATGATTATATTCAAACTTATAGATACAAAGAATTATCTATAAAAAATTAGTACTTACCAGCAGGAAGAAGGACAGAGAGAGAGGGTGTATAGGTGTGGGGAGTAAGAGATACAAACTATTATGTATAAAGTAGGCTACAACTTTATATTGTACAACACAGGGAATATAGCCAATATTTTATAATAACTCTAAATGAAGTATAACCTTTAAAAGTGTGAATCACTGTACTATGCACCTGTAACATTGTGTATCAACTATATACCTCAATAAAAATATATAACCATAAAAATAGAAAACCATAATAATTGGGCTTTAAGGATAGTATAAATGAGAAACTTTGTTCAAGACCAAGTAGAAAACATATTTAAGCAGTAATGGGAAAAAAAAAATCTATCCCAGGTTGATCAAAGTTCCACCACACACTTAAGAAAGAGATTATATTCTTTAAACACTCTTAACTAATATATTAATAGTAACTGAAATATTCTCAGTTAATTCAACTAGATAAGTATAATCCTGATAACAAATCTTAGCAAGGAAAGCAGTTACACTGAAGTTAACCAACAGAAAATAACTCAGCTCTGCATGTTTTTATAAAAGCTTATTTTAAATATTGAGAAAAAGAAAATGTAACAGAATATTAATCAAATGTCCAAGCAAATTATATCTTAAGATTTTGTGAAAGTTCAACATTATGAGGTTTACTAAAGTATTGCTGTTACGTTAGGGCTTTCCAGATGGCTTAGTGGTAAAGAATCCACCTGCCATTGCAGGAGATGAAGGAGACAGATTTGATCTCTGGATTGGGAAGATGCCCGGGAAGAGGAAATGGCAGCCCGCTTCAGTATTCTTGCCTGGAAAGCTCAATGGACAGAGGAGCCTGTTGGGCGACAGTCTATGGGGTCCAAAGAGCCAGACACACACACACACACATTACATTAATGAATTAAAGTAGAAGAGACAAATAAGTTGTACTGTAAATTAACAAACCTAAAATAAACACACCTTAGAAAGCTACTAAAGATGATTGTATTTTGCCATTATCTACTAAAAATAGCACATTGAATTTTGCATTAGAGCTGATTATACACATATCTACTTCTCTTCCTATAGTTTTTTATATAGCATGTGTGTGAACATGGATGCACTTGTTCACCAAATGTCAATTACTTAAATGTTCAGTCGTTACCTTGAGCCCTGGAACAATACAAACCTGAAAACTCTAGTATCTATTTCTATTGGGAAATTTAGTAACAAAAGCAAAGGAAAAAGTCATTTTATTTTGCTCCAAACAGATCTTCTTCTCCCCTCTGTGTACAAGTGAAGATAGTAGCTCCTGAGTTTTCCTGAATTATGCCCCATGGATTATTAGGAGCTCTAACACCTTTCTCCTAGATAATCATTGTAACATATGTAACCTACAGTATTAATTTACAGTATGCTTTGGTATTCTATGATGAAATTCTGGGAAAGTAACATATATGAAGGTGTTTCTTTAATTATTTAGGGAAAATAGTGTGCATTAATCACTACTGCAATTTAGTTATTGAGTTTTGATAGCAATCAAATAAAACAGCTTGATAAACTATTGAAATGTGGCTAAATAATTAAGGAATAATTAAGAAACAGTTAACATATTAAACATGTTGACTAAATCACATAAGGTATCTGTGATAGAAATGAGATCTGGGTATCAGGTTTTATGATTCCTTTTTACTGATTTTAAATTATACATTATATAAGGGTAAGAATTTTTACATGAATAATCTCATTTAATTGTTACAACAGTACTCTAAGAAAGACTTTGTTATTATTTTCATTTTATAGAATGGGATGCTGAAATTTTGGTTACTTCAGTGCTTTTTCACAATTTTACCTACTGGTTATTAGGGACAGACTTGACATCAAGCAATTCAACATTTTACTATCGTCGGCAAATTTGGGCCAGTTTACTCTGGGCCAATTCATTTCATCAGTGAGTTTTAGTAAATTCTTCATAAGTTCATTCTTTCAAATCTGACAATTTGTTAAAAACAATGGTGCACATTTTATAATATTTCCGAAAAAATTTCTGCATAGAACTTTCTTAAATATTTTAAGGCAACTCCTAAGCACAATAAATAAAATAGAATATGTGTAGGAACACAAGCATGGAGAAGAGTGGTTGCAGAGCCTTATTTCCTGCCATCCATCTTCGGGATGAACCTAAGATCTTTTAAAGTTATTCTGAGAATCAATTGGGAGCAATTCTAGAAATGTCACCAGAAACAGTACTTGTCTGTTTCTTCAGTCAAAACCCCAATCTTGCTGCATGTAATGTGACTAAAATAATAGGATGACATTTCCAGGAGTATCAATTTGACTCTATGAACTTCTGTATGCATAGAGAGGAAACACATTCAGAGCAAGGGCTAATGGATGAATTCCCTCGTTCTCTTTGAAGCTGACAGCCACTCTTACCTCATCCAGCCCTGGAATGTTATCTTTTTGTTTGTTTGTTTTAAAATCAGAAACTATATCATGATGCATTAAGTAAAATACAAAAAAAAAATGTAACAGAAGGCAAACTAATGCAAGACTAGGAAGATTTCCATATATAAGTGTGAAACAGCAGAAAGGAAATATAGCATTGCTATCAAATGAAGTCAAGCTGCTCAAAAAACACATATTTGCAAACAGGACTATTAAAGTAGATGCTATTATGTAAGACAAAACACTCTTTGTCAGCACATGGAGCACTCAAATACCTCTCTCTTATATTCCATTTATTGATATGTTAATTAAAATATTTATTTATTAAGGCTATTTCTTTTAGTATTTTTTTCCATTTATATAGACTTCTTTAGTGTATTGGAGAGTCATAAACCTACATCTTAGGCATGTCACTCATTCAGATTGTTCTTTTATTTTTTGTAACTAATGCAGGTAAGTGGGGTGTATTTTATGAATTATCTGTTATATGTTCAATTCTTAATATATGCACACTTTTAAAAGGAAAAGATTCTAGATAGAGTGTTAGTTACGTTAAGCTTCTGGCAAGCAAGCAGTGATTATTTTCCATTTCACAGAGAGAAATAATGTACATTATAGAATTTAATACACATGCTTTTATTGATTTAGAAGGGGAAAAAAGCTCTTATAGAAAATAAAACCCCAAAGTATCTTATTCATATTTAATTTTTAAGTGGTAAGTATCTAGGGTTTCAATATCAAGTACAATTCCTACTTTAGAGGATCAATGTATATTTCTGAAATTAGCACACTTTTTTCATTGTTTCTGGTATTAAAGTAATGAATTACTAATATTAATACTAAATACCTACATTGCTTCCTGTACAGAAAGAGATTTTATCATGAGTACTTGGTTCTGAGAGATATTCAGATGTGTGTTCCCTAAAGTAATTCAATGTATGAATTCATCACAAAAAGTAAATACATGTTTTGTCCAAATTATTTATAAGGATATCTGTGGGACCTGCTTATAACAGGTATATGGTAGATATTAAATGATACTTAATGATCACATAAAGGAAATAGGAAAAAAGATTTATTATTGGAAGTTGTAAGATTTATTCTACAGAAGATTATGGTCATGTGACTGGAAGGCCTGCTAGAGGGACTGTCCAAGTTAACACTGAGGCACTTGCATTATCTCCCAGAAAAAAATTAAAATGTAACTGCATTCTAATTAGACAATCCTAAATTTGAGTTGGTTATGAAAAGAAATGCTATAAATTTCTATCCTAGCCATATTGGTGATATACATAAAAAGAAAGTGAAAGTGAAGTCACTCAGTTTTGTCCAACTCTTTGCGACCCCATGGACTGTAGCCCACCATGTTGCCCGTCTATCGAATTTTCCAGGCAAGAGTACTGTTTATCTGAATCTCAGGTAGTTTGTGTCAAAGGCTTTTTATTTTTTATGGCCATAATTTGAGTGAATTATAGCAAAGAGTCTAGGGCATGCAAAAAGTCAGCTTTTGATCACATAGTCATATATATATATATATATATATATATATATATATATATATATACATATAATGAATAATTTTTGGAGGCAGTAAACAGTTCTCCAATCCTAGGCTTGTCTCTTGACAGCTCTGCATGTTATGTGGACACTTAGGACCTCAGAGCTGCATTTTTACTTATCACAAAATCCCTGGAATTTTTTTTTAATATATTGCCAATGGAATGATGCATCAGAAACTACTTGAAAATCATCTATTGTAACTAACATATTGATAATTACCTGACACAGATATTGTATGCTATATATTTTTTTAACCACATGGATGCCAGATCTTAGTCCCCCAAACAGGGATCCAACCCATGCCCACTGCAGTGGAAGCATGGAATCTTAACCACTAGAACATAAGGGAAGTCCCTGTTTGTTATTCTGAGTGCTTTCGCTTCTCTCGCTGTCATTCTCCTTTTATTAGGAAAGACCAGAGAATGCATGATATGTATTGAGCAAGCCCAACTATTTTTTAAATCAGGGTATGATATTAATGAATCATCAAGAAGAACTATATCAACACTGCCACTAACCTTTTGATATATGAAAAATACAATAATCTTAAGCAAGTATGAGTTTAGGAAGATCAACTATATCATACAGAGCAGGTGATAAATAATCTGAGGATAAGTTAAGAAAGTAGCATTGGCATATATATGCTGTGCTGTACTGTGCTCAGTCACTCAGTCATGTCCGACGCCTTGTGACCAAATGGACTGTAGCTCAGCAGTCTCCTCTGTCCATGGGAGTCTCCAGGCAAGAATACTGCAGTGGTTTCCCAACCCAAGGATCAAACCAGGTCTCCTTCATTGCAGATGGATTCTTTACCATGTAAGCCACTGGGAAGACCAAGAATACTGAAGTGGGTAACCTGTCCCTTCTCCAGGGGATCTTCCTGACCCAGGAATTGAACCAATCAAGGTCTCCTGCATTGAAGGTGGATTCTTTACCAGTTGAGTTACCAGGGAAGCCCCCATATATATGTTATCATGTGTAAAACATATAGCTAGTAAGAAGCAGTTATATAACACAGGGAGCCCAACCTGGTACTCTGCATAACCTAGAGTATAGGGGAGAGAGGCTGAAGATGTATATATATATATACATATATATATATATATGTGTGTGTGTGTGTGTGTGTGTGTGTGTATAATTATGGCTGATTTGCATGTTGTGTGGCAGAAAGCAACACAATATTGCAAAGCAATTATCCCCAATTAAAAAAATAAATAAAAAAATAGTAATTCCAAAAAATAATAATAAATAATAACAATCTGAAGACTGGGACTTTAGGCTTCACAAAAGCTACACTAAACCATAGCAGATCCTAGCAAAAGGCCTTTAATTTTTCTTTCTTCCTCCCTTCTTACTTCTTTCCTCCCTTTTTTTTCTTTTATTTATTCTTAGCCTATATAGTGGGTACAACATTCCTAATTCTGTGTATAGAAGGATATTTTGGAAAAATTAAAAAGAATCAGCAGTTTAGGCTGAAGAGTGAACTTCTTGAGAATAAGTACAAGTCTTTACCCCCATTAATTCACATATAACCCAATGCACAATATGCTGAAAAATGACTTCAACTGATTTACCTAATCAGAAAGTGTTAAGTTGGAAGGACAAAGAAATTCTTAGATCCAAATTCTTCCCCAGGCTATAAACATTTATTGTTCATAAACAGACACAGAGACAATCATACAAACTCTTCTGTTGTTTTGACAAGCTCCATTCTCTGGCCTGACAATCTTAGCTCACCATGCATGATATACACAGGTATAGTTGTATTTTGATACTTTAGAAAAATAAAGTCCTTTCTAAAATGATGTGTAGCATAACTCATGATGCTCACAATCTTGATCGCTATCCTAGTGTTGCTAACTATTGAGTTTATCTGCTGTTATCTATCTTTTTCATTGACAAATAGCAGGACCTGAACACTCTTCTTAAATTATCTTTTATTTTGAGCTCCACTCATTTCACCAATGACAAGATAGCTCTAAAGTCAGTTATGTGAATTAACAAAGACTTTCATGTAGATAATTTCTAATAGAATTTCAAATATTAAGCAATAACTTTCTAGAATGTTCAGACATTATAAAGGTACTTCAAATGGTGATTTAACTCAACACAACAGACATATAGATATTATCCTGTTTGTATTAATTCTAATTTTTTTTAAAAATTTACCTTTCTAAGTAGTAAATTGCACCATCATTTGAATAACACTACAGTCTATGTTCACTTATTTACTTTGTTTTCTCCTTTCTACCTCAGTGGCCTGTAAAGCTGATGTTTTCTCATAAGGTCTCTAATCCATTAGGAAAACTGCAAAACTCATTCCCTTTTTACTGTAACTTGTTAAGTTCACTTAACACCAAGACCTTAAGTGAAAGCTGCTCAGTCGTCCGACTCTGTGTGACCCCATGGACTACACAGTTCATGGAATTCTCCAGGCCAAAATACCACAATGGTAGCCATTCCCTTCTCCAGAGAATCTTCCCAACCCAGAGATCAAACCCAGGTCTCCTGCATTGCAGGTGAATTCTTTACCAACTGAGCCACCAGGGAAGGCCAACTCCAAGACATTCAGTTCAGTTCAATCACTCAGTCATGTCCAACTCTCTGCATGGACTGCAGCGCATCAGGCCTCCTTGTCTGTCACCAACTCCTGGAGCCTACTCAAACTCATGTCCATCACATCAGTGATGCCATCCAACCATCCCATCCTCTGTAGTCCACTTCTCCTCCCTCCTTCAATCATTCCGAACATCAGGGTCTTTTCAAATGAGTCGATTCTTCACATCAGGTGGCCAAGTATTAGAGTTTCAGCTTCAGCATCAGTCCTTCCAATGAACATTCAGGGCTGATTTCCTGTAGGACTGACTGGTTGGATCTCTGTGCAGTCTAAGGGGCTCTCAAGACACTAAGGGGCAATAAACAAAGTAAGTCAAAACTAACATACATAAGACCATACAGTTTTAAATAGGTTTAGAGTGTATCAAGGTCCCTTTTCTGGAGTTTCTGACTTCCTATTGAAATGATTCCTGAAAGATTCACTGGTATTTGCCCATGTTGATATCTGAGGAAGAGGCTTGCCTGTGCCTTCCAGAAATCAACTCTTTACCTTCCTCTTAATGAAGGCCTTGCCTCTGGTTGTCACCTACTTCCCCAAGTGTATTAAATAGGAGTATCATCCTGGGAACTATCATGGATATCTCTATCTCCAATTCTTATGATACCAGTTTTAATGGTCTTTTGTCTAACTTAGTAAGGAATACCTCTGGAGCATTTTAAAATACTAATGGGAAGAATGGATGAGTTTTATACATAGATACATTTTTCCTTCTTTTTCTTTCATTGGCAAAGTGGAGCTTGAGAGGACAGTGAAAATTAATTTAGCTAACATTATGTACCAAATGAATACAAATTTTTAAAAATAAATTTTTACTACACATATGAAAATTCAAGGTCGTTTATCATCGTTTGTTCTTAGTTATCGATAAATACCTAGATCAAAATCGACATATGTTAGTCTAACCTTTTAAGTCAAATTATGAATTCCATTTTCTAATAGAGAATATTGAAAAAGAAACAGTAAGTTAGTTTGAAGGGGATACTGTATTTAACATGTTACGCTGATTATTCTGTGATAGATTCTAAAACCTCTACACTAAATATGACAAAGGGAAGACAAACTGCTTTAGGTTTATAATTTATCCTTTACTGACTTTATCCTGACACAATGAAACATATCACCACTTAAGATTTTCTCCAGACTATCAATCAATCAATCAATAAGTGAGCCAAGGTATGACTGAAATCAGATAATTTTAAGACTGGCTTCAAAACCCATGATTTTACATTACTCCAACACATTTAACAATAATGACAGCAGGTGATTACATAAATGTCTCTCAATAGAGCCATAGGTATTTTTAATTAGTCATTAAAATTTGAGCTTGTTTTTCTAAAGAATTTAATGAAATTTCAAACTTATATGCAAATATAAGATAAAGGTGGGCTTCCCTGGTAGCTCAACTTGTAAAGAATCCACCTGCAATACAGGAGACCCCACCTCCATTCCTGGGTAGGGAAGATCCCCTTGAAAATGGACAGGCTCCTACCCACTCCAGTATTCTTGGGATTCCTTGGTGGTTCGGACAGTAAAGAATCTGCCTGCAATGTGGGAAAGCTGGGTTGGGAAGAACCCCTAGAGGAGGACATGACAACCCACTGCGGTATCCTTGCCTGGAGAATCCCCATGGACAGAGGGGCCTGGTAAGCCACAGTCCATGGGGCCACACAGAGTTGAACACAAATGACTAAGGTAATACAAATTAAAATATGTCTGCTAAGTCACTCGATTGTGACCAACTCTTTTTGTAACTCCTTGGACAGGTGCCCACCAGAATCCTGTTTCCATGGAATTTTCCAAGCCAGAATACTGGAATGGGCTGCCATTTCCTTCTTCAGGGATCTTCACAATCCAGGGATCAAACCTGAGTCCCCTGTTTTGGAGGCAGATTCTTTACTACTGTGCCATCTGGGAAGGCAATATAATATGTACTCATACTAAATAAATGTGATTCACATTTAGTAAGAAAATAATAAATTTAAAGTTAATGTTATATCATTTGAAATATTTTTACTATTATTTATGTTATTCATTTCCAATTTTACCAGATAAACTTTTGTATGCTTTTGTAAACTGATATTTTGCAGATATTTTTACATTTTTATTACACTTCCCTAAAACCATCACAAGAAGCTTAGTTACTTGGTACCAAAATGGGACCTTTTCATGTTTACCAGCTATTAGTGATTTACATGTACCAAATTATCTGTATATAAAGTCTTTATGGCATCATCAAAGGACTATCTTTACAGCAAATTTCATAGTTTTTTAGATTCTGAAATCATAACCTTAATATTTTTAGTAAACTCCCAAAATATGTAACACAAATATAGATCAGAGCAAAAAACAAATATAGATCAGAGCTATTTAACTCAAAAAATATTTCCGAAAGTAAAACAATTCCATGCTACCAATTGTTAAATCAGTAAATAATAATATTCTTAGTATGTAAACTTAATTTAAATTTAAATTTGATTTACTAATAAACCAGATCACACAAAATTCTCATTTGTAGAAATATTTTACAAATTGAAGTAAAAAAAAATACCTTTAATTATCAGGACTTCAACTCTTGCCATCTGTTTCCTAAGCAATGTTCAAGCTAAGCAGCACCTTGCAAATAATTTGGAAAAAGTAAAAAAAGATTTGGAGACAGAGGAGTCATTAACTTATGAGTTAGGTAAGCTAGCCAAGCCAATTAGCCTCATTGAATTTTGATTTTTTAATTTAATGATGATTAAATAGGACATTTCCTTTGCATATAATTTATAAATTGTTTCGTGATATAAAATAGCTCCATTTAATAGAAATGTATTGAGTGTGATGTATATAATTTTAACTTTCTGGGGACCAATTAAAAATTAAAAAGGAACAAGGTAAAATTAATTTTGTTTTTTTTAACCCCAAAATATTTCAAATGCTTCTTCCTCACATCACCAATATAAAAAAAAATTCTTAAGATGTTTTACATTACTTTTTTTCGCATTTAATATTTGCTATCCATGTGTGGGCTTCCCTGGTGACTCAGTGGTAAAAAAAAAAAAAAAAAAATCCACCTGCCAATGCAGGAAATGAATGAAGGTGATGGGGGTTCAATTTCTGGCGTGGTAAGATTCCCTGGGGCAGGAAATAGTAACCCATTCCAGTATTCTTTCCTGGAAAATCCCATAAACAGAGGAGCCTGGCAGGCTACAGTGCATGGGGTCGCGAAAGGGTCAAAAATGACTGACTAAACAACAATAACAACAATGGAAGTGTGTATTTCACACTTCCAGTGCATTGCAATTATGGCTATTCATGTTTTAAGTGTTCAACAGTCACATGGAGCCTGTGGCTATGATAATAAACAGGTACGAACGTTGAGTTTTACTGAGAGTGTCTTGATTAATGTTATTTTCTGTTTATAACAATGGAAGATAGGTAGTATAATCTAGAACAAGACAAGATTGCACAACAGATAAGCAATTTCAAGTGAGGTAAATTTAAATCTATTAGCACATAAAATAAATATACATTGAATATACAAAATAAACATACACTGAATATACATAAAATAAGAAAAATTTCTTGATTGCACATATAAATTGACATGCGTTTTGCTATATTCTGTTTTCTGATTTGTACATAGTAAGCAAAAAAGAGTCATGGGTTTACCACTTAAGATAACGCCCAACAACTGAAGGAGAAAGAACTCATTCATTCCTACAGATATCTTTTCTAATAAATCTGCTAGTGGATTAGAAGGTCTATGTAGTACTTCTAGGTATATTTTCTCGGGGATACTCTTTTGCAAATATTGGAATGATTCATGCAATATTCATAAAGAAAGTTAAAATTATATAAAGTAGAAATTGTTCTAGAGCATTTTCATCCTACTCTACAAGCCCCTCTAGGTTAGTAGTTGTAAAGTTTTTTCCCTAGTCCCTGCATATGGATCATGTTTATCTGTATTGTAGATTTGATAATTTGCCTGAGAGCTAGTTATGTTAGTCTAAATAATTCAATTCTTTTGTGCATGTAGTGTAGTCTCTAAGATACATTATCTGTAAGAAAAAAAAAAAGGCTAGATCTTTTCTTCTTTCACAAATGATAAATGCCAGTAGCAATTTGTTTTGGATAAAGAAAGGTGCTTATAAATAGGAAGGGAAAACCAGATTTGAAATATTTGAATAAGTGCCTGATAACTATTTAAATTGATTCGTTGCAGGGAAATAATAATCCCATTGGTAGTTTACAGAAAAGAAAAATCACAATGGCTTTATTAGGAATCATAACAGACTGCATAAATTACAACTGACTCTGAATAAATATTTTTTACATCACTGTATTTCAAGGCTACCTATTCTTCCTATTTATTATACACATATATGTAGCTACAGATAAGACAGTATTTATACAAATGAATCTAAAATAGATATTTGGTAAAGGAAACATAATCTTTGGCAGTAAATAAACACACTTGTTGAATGTAAATGCATAACGTCCCTTTAAGGAAAATGCACCTCATTTCTGTTCAATCCAATTGTTATGAAAAAGCAACACTTACTGGCTTTTATTTACTACTATCTGAGACATTTTCATTCCATTAATAAAAAGATCTTGTTATTTACAATTTTAATATTAATATTCTAGGTCAGAGGTATGAATCTAATTACTAAGTACTTTGAATAACATGAAACACATATACATGTTTCTATGAATATTAGTTTAGTAGAGAGGTTCCCATTATATTAAACATTTATTTACAAAATTATTTTAAATTAGCGTTACCAAATGTTTTAATCCATTGAATAAAGAAAAACAGAAAGATTACTAAATGGATGCATTTTTCATTTACAGGTTGACTTTCATCTGACCAACAAAATTGGCTTTTTCTAAAACTTAATAAACATAAGAATGGGAATGAAATTGTCCCCTAGGTTTGGGGGATTATCTAAAAGTAATCAGTAGCACATAGGATTAAATAAAAGTATCTTTGAATACAAAAGTATAAGGGAAGAAATTGTTGCTAGTGGTTTTCTTTTTTAGATTTTCCATGAGTAGTTTTAAGGAAAAAGCATGCTTTTAACTTTGTAGATTTTAAATGACATTCATTTACTTGAGAATAAAGGAAAGTGATGGAAATTAAAGAAACAAAAATGAGGTTTGATTAAGGGAAGTGATAGAATAACTTTGATTTCTAAGCTTTTTATTTTCTGTTAGAGTATGTACAGGCATGCTCAGTTGCTCAGCTGTGTCCAATTCTTTGCAAATTCATGGAGTGTAACCTGCCAGGCTCCTCTGTCCATGGGATTTTCCAGGCAAGAATACTGGAGTGAGTTGCCATTTCCTAGTCCAGGGGATCTTCCCAACCCAGGGAAATGAATCTCATGTTTCCTGCATCTGGATTCTTTCCCTCTGAACCACCTGAGTATAGCCAATGAACAAATACTGTCATGATAGCTTCACGTGAACAGCAAAAGGATTCAGCCATATGTATACATGTATCCATTCTCCCCCAAGGGCTTTCCAGGTGACACTGAATCCACCTGGGAAATGATAATGGTAAAGAATCCACCTGCCGAAGCAGGAGATGTAGGTTTGATCCCTGGGTCAGAAAGATCCCCTGGAGGAGAAAAATGACTATCCACTCCTGTATTCTTGCCTGAAAATTTTCATGGACAAGAGGAGCCTTGCGGGCTATGGTCCATGGGGTCACAAAGAGTCGGGCATGACTGAGCGCACACACACATTCTCCCACAAATTTCCTTCCAGCACAGGCTGCCACATAAACGCAGACTAGCTTTAAAGTATGTGGTCTGTGGATTACCTACTGTGGAGTTTGCAATAAAAAGAGGAGTTTGTGACACAAGATAAATCATCTGTGCTGTGTCCTTAAGTGAACTGTATATATAAAAAGTCCAAAAGTCATAATAGGTATCACAGGGTTGATACAAAGAAACAGATGCCAGCTGAGCCTCACTCCTTTTGAAGGTTCTAGAGGAGAATCTATTCCTTGTTTCTTTCAGCTTCACATGTCTGTGAGAATTCTTTAGTTTGTGGCTGCAACACCCCTATTTTTGCCTCCCTGATCACATTGCCTTCTACTCTTTTATATGACATATTCTTTCACCTTCTTCTTATAAGAAGAACACTGGTAATTACATTTGGAGTGCACCAAATAATATCCAGCTTAATCTTTTCATATCATGATTCTTAACATCTGCAAAGTCTTTGCCAAATAATGGAGCATTCACTGTTTTTATAGATTAGTATGTGGATGTTTTATACAGAGCTGTTACTCATACTTCCATAACAACTGATCAACAATTTAATGGTAAAGAAGTAGAAAACAAAAGATTTGTTTGTCATTCATTAACTTGAAAAAATTTTTTGAAGAATATGGTGGTAGAGCACTTTTTGTATTTTTTAGTGCATTTTGACCCTAAGTAGCATGCAGTTATTTTAAAAATATTAAATTTTGATAATAAATTTTATGAGAAATTCTCACTGTTGAGTCGAACTCCTTAATTGCACAGTATGTTTTATGAATGTTTTTATATTTTACATTACCAAATGATAGCTTATATGTGAAAGAGTTTTGCATTTATGTAATAATGCAAGATCATTGATTTGATACACACATGCATATATGGTTTCAAATTCATTATGCTTTAAAATGCATTCTGGCATTTTGAGAAAACATCAGGCATTCTTGTGTTAAACAAAATTCAAGAGAGTGTATTTAAAGAACTAATTGACTTTAATAGACAGTTCATGAGCTGGGCAGCATCACATCTAGTAACTGAAAGGTTTTCTAAATAGTTATACAAAATAGGAGGTTTTAATAAGCAGAAGTATAGGGTGAGAGAGCTATTAGCAAAAGGAAAAGAAAAGATTATTTTTAGGACAGAAAATCTTCTGTAGGGGAATAGAAGAGCAAAACAGCATGGGTTTTATCATACACATAGCATCTTTTTTTCTCTGGAGTGGTATAGACAGGACGCATATGACACATAACCTCTTTAGTACTGACCAGAAAATTCCAAATGGTTGAGTAAGATTATGTTTCTGGAGAAGATCGAAACTGCTATTGCGTTCATTATTAAGTCTACGTTTGGTGAGCCTGTGATTTTCTTCACAATTCCCCTCCTTTTGATAACATTTTTGGCCTGAAAGCTATAATCAAAATTTAAGGTCTTAGCTTCAGTCTCAGTTATAGCTCTGCTGCTGCTGCTGCTGCTAAGTCACTTCAGTCGTGTTCGACTCTGTGCGACCCCATAGATGGCAGCCCACAGGCTCCTCCGTCCCAGGGATTCTCCAGGCAAGAATACTGGAGTGGATTGCCATTTCCTTCTCCAATGCACGCATGCATGCTAAGTGACTTCAGTTGTGTCCCACTAGTTATAGCTCTACAGCTTGTTAATCCTTAGGGTGACATGACATTTTTGCTTAATCCCTATGACATTCAAAAGTCATGATTCCAAGTTCAAAAACCATAAATTTATGATTCTCTTTGCTTCTTTTCTGATGTTCCAGTCTTAAAGAGATTGTTTGTCTGGAGTGAGCCACTGCAAACATCTATTTAAAACTTCTGAGATGATAAAATGTGACAAGGGAATTATTATGATTGTAATAAACAGAGTAATTCCCAATATTTGGAGTACACTTTGAAGTTATGGTCCCCAAGACATAAGCCAATCAAAGAAAGACCCTGTTGAAGGAGTCATCTTTTTAAGCCAAGGGGCTGGCTTGCTTAATGATTTTACTTAACTAAGTTTCAACTTCCCCCCAAATATCAATCTAGGCACAGCAGCTCATGTCAGCCACAGAACAAATACCTTCTTATTCAGCCAAAAGATAATCCAGGACTATCCTCTATTCAAGAACAACTTGGCCAGGAAGTTTAAGGCTCTTTGCTCCGAAGCTAATCTTTTAGCAATTTGTATCCATTCCTAACAAAGGAATAGATTTATTCACAGGGATTACTGTGTCTACCCCTTCAATCAAGGAGTTAAACAGATCTTTAGCATATATGGAAACAGAATCCCCTACTTGAAGTAAAGTGTCATCCTAAGTGCTTTGCAAATATGGATGCTATTTGTGAGATTCCTTAGAGAGCGAGGACAAACGTGATGTAGATAATTATACATAGGTCTGAACCTATGACAAGGACAGCAATATGAAAAGGTAGCCCCCTTTGCAATGGTCTGAGAGATACAGATGATGGTGGTGTCTTTCTAGATCAATGAGAAGACAAAGGAAACAAAAAAAAAAAGAGAGAGAGAGAGAGAGAAAGGGAAGGATATGTGTTTAGTTAAGGTAGTAAGTCTTGCGGAGAAGGCAATGGCACCCCACTCCAATACTCTCGCCTGGAAAATCCCATGGATGGAGGAACCTTGTGGGCTGCAGTCCGTGGGTCGCTGGGAGTCGGACACAACTGAGTGACTTCACTTTCACTTTTCACTCTCATGCATTGGAGAAGGAAATGACAACCCACTTCAGTATTCTTGCCTGGAGAATCCCAGGGACGGGGGAGCCTGGTGGGCTGCCGTCTATGGGGTCGCACAGAGTTGGACACGACTGAAGCGACTTAGTCGCAGCAGCAGCGGCAGCAGTAAGTCTTGATCCAGCATCTTGTTCAGAAGCAGTTTACCTGGCTGTCAGCTACTTCTCTTGCTTGTCAGTTTGAGGTCTTCACATTTGTACAGAACCAGGAATCAGGTGGATTCATGCTTAGCTGTGAGATGTCTATCCAAGGCTCCATACCTTCTAGCATCACAACAGTGTCAGCGGTCAGTAGCACTTGGTAAGATCCCTTTACAGTAGCACTTGGAAGGCTGTCTTCATTGTTCGTGATTCCCAAATCAGAAGGGTAGGGGAAAATTGGAAATACTAGTTTGCTGAGTTATTTGAGGAAACTGAAAGAATTAATGATCCAGTTCCAGTTTGCAAGTATATAACAAAACCTCAAAGACAATTAACAGAACTAGAATCTGAAGCCTACAGAGATAAAAATGCAATTTTTCTCTCTACAATTACCCCTATGTTTTACTAAAGATAATCACAGTAAAAATAATATGTTTATATTAAACTTGACCTGAATATTTATATTCTTACATGCAGCAAGAATAGTAATTGAATATAAATTCTTTTTAAAGATTGCTTTGCCAGAACCTTGTAGGCAAGTTCCCAGGTTTATTTTTTCCAAGCAGTTCCTTAAAGCTGCCTGGTCATATCTGAGCCCATGCACATCTCTTTCAGATATGACATTCTTGTTCAAAACCTTGGTAGTATAGCCAATTCTATTTCTGTCCTGTTACTATGAGAACATTCTTACTGTGCTTATGCAGAAAAATATATTGTCATGAAAATAAGAATATTGAGAGTTTCTGAATTCTGAAGGAATCAAGTGTAGATAAAAAAATGATAGTTTAAGTGAAAAAGTCTCCTTTAAGTCTGGGGGTAAAAAAGAACATCCTTTTCAGTTCATATAGTCCCATGTAATTGATACGTGTTCTATCTGAATCCATTTTTTCCCCATTGGTTCTCTCAACTTTGCCTGATGCTTGAGGGTTAAAGGAGCAGTGGTAAATAATTCCAAGAAATTTGTAAGATTTTCACAAAGACTTGTATGAGTAGCCTAGTAAAGTTAGTGTCTCAATCACTGGAGATTGTTGATAGTATTCCTGAAATGGGAAACACATCTTCTAAATGTCTCTGCCACTATAAGAGCATCAGAACTGTGGAAAGGAAAGTCTTCTACCCTTCCAGAAAAAAAAAAACAAAACATAGATACAATAAGATATCCACACTGAATGGAAGTTGAATGATTTCCAGCTGCAGATGTTCAAAGAATCCAGAGAAGGGGATATCTGAGGCCTCTAGAAAAAAAGGTAGTTTTTGTTTGTCTTTGTTTTTAATGCACCATGGCCAGTGAAGAAATGCAAAAAAAAAAAAAAAAAAATCCTGTAAAATGGGATTCACAAATGAAGAATCAAACGGCTGTCTTGGATGTCCCCAAACCCCAGTTGTTCATTTAATGTATGGCCATTGTTTACCAACATCAAATTATTTGATTCAGAATCAGACTTCTACAATGTTGCAAGGATATCAAAATGGCAAACATATGGCACTAAGGGGTCATTTTTTTTTTTTTTTTGCAGAAGTAGAATTAATGTCATCTGCATGTGCCACAATTCTTCTCAATTCTGTTGCTACTACTTTTGCATGAAAGTCAGCCAGGGTGCTTTCCTGATACTTGGGTTCAGTCCTGTTAGTGTGAGCTTCAATTTTGATGACTGCAACTTCAGAAGGAAAGAGAATAAAGTAAGATCATTTACCTTTTTGTCCATTTCTAATTGGGGTCCCAGAGGATGACATACATTTAAAAATAATAACTAGAATTACAGATGATAATGTTGTACTAGAACATATCCTATTTCTAGGAATTCCAAACAATTTCTAGAATATTTATATACTGATACAAATACACAATAAATAAGGCTTAGTATTATCATACTTAGCCTTATTTGACAATGTTTTCTATGTAATTTAACATCTTACATAACCCTAATTAATTTAACAAATAAAATCTTACCTCCGGAAGATACCTTATAAGTATCCTACAGATTATCATGCATCCCCCTTGAGGAGGAACTAGGTCTCTGTTTTATTGCTGAACTACTGTCATTGTCTTTCTGGTTTAACTGCTTTTCCTTTGTTTCTGCACTGCTTCACTTCTCAAATCAGTAACTGACTGTGTCTGCTCTTTGGGACTCAGGGAAGGCCTGGGAGACTAAACCTTTTTCTATAAACAGGAAACAGGGACTTGAAGGGGTTTTTGTACCCAGAAGGGTCCCTCGGGATCCAGCGTGGTTTCAGTATCCGGTATACATGAGAGAGACCCAGGAAAACTGACTAACTTTCCAAAATGGATAAAACCCTCACTTGTAATGTCATCTTCAGTTAAAGAAAAGGAGGATGTTGGGGATAATGGTTTTGTGTCCTCAAAGGGAAAAGAGATGATTCACATGAAGATGAAATGTTTCATGAATGTTTGTTGGACTAGGCAGAGACAATTGGACACAGAAAGGGATTTTAGCAGATTTTGCAAGATTCCTCCCTGTCTTCCACATCTAGTTCATATTTTGGGTATCTATGGTAACAGCATCCTTCCTGGAACAGGTCCTCTAGTCTATCTTCTTTAGGGTACCTAAGGAGAGAGGTCTAAGATTTTTCCTGAGTCTTTAGTGCCTGAAAAATAATCAGCTTAAATTAATCTGCAAAGGTAATGGAATTTCCATTTGAGACTCAAATAGTTAAGTCTCATACATAATTACCCAGCTAAGATATCTCAGAGTTGAAATTGAAATCCAGGTCTAACTGCCACAAAAGACCATATTTCTGATTTAACATCATCCATTAAGATTCACTCACAGGCAATTTATCACTGTTTTAATTTGAAGACGGCTTAACTAGCAATGTGTTTCAGTTTCCATATATTCTTTGGCTATATTTTCTCTTCTTCAGGGACAATTTACTAAAGAGAGAGGAAAACTAGATATATATTCATTTAATCTAACAGATAGTAGAGGAAAAAGTATGGTAAATTCATTTTTTAATTCCAGACCTAGGTTATAGAGTTTTCTTATAATAGTTTACTAGATTAATCCGATCTTAGTTTTCATTTTGGATATTCTGTGTTATTGATCTCAGAGACAAACCTGGGATAAGATTCCTAATGTGAGGCAATAAACATTTTCAAAATATCAAAACAGACCTGGGCCTGACATCATAACTATCATTTTACATCTTATAGGCAATCTGTTATAATGCTTTAGTTAAAAAACAACACATTATTACCTTTATCAGACCCCATTAAGTATTGTCAATGATTTCTGCTATTATGACTTTAATTCCATGAAGGAAATGCATCTTTTAGAATTTCACCCCTAAATTTCAAGATTAAATACATACTTTAGTAGTCTCTAGTGTTTAAAAATATTAAAGATTGTGTAATGTAAATGTACTTTTTACTTTTCAATGTAGATAGAGGATAATAATCTTTCTTAAAAATGTGTAATATTAATAGTCTTTGTCAAATATTTCTTTCTTTATTTTCCCCTTAATAAGTATAAGAAATCAAAGCTTATGGTTCTTTATATCCATGTAGAGATAAAAAAATAACTTAAGCCCTTAAAGAAATTATACCCTCCAAAATGCATTTTTGAACAGCTTATTTAAGGCAGAAAAAGGAGAAATAAAATGGCAAATAAAATCTCCACCATTATAGAGTAAGGGAAATTTTATTAGCAACAGGAGTATAACTGGTTCTGGTTCTAAATATTCTTATCTAAAAAGAAATTTTTTCCAGCTCCAAGGAAAAAAGTGAATCAGAAACACACAATGATACATATTGCAATGATGAATAAATGAAGTATAAAGAAGACCACAAAAAAATGGGAACACTTTTTAATACAAAATGCATTTGGACTTGTTGAAAGAAAAAAATATGGATATTAAAATGTACCAATTTCTGCACCCAAACTTATAGGCCTCTGATTTAGCAAACTATGTTTTATTACCTTCATTCTTTTATAAAGTTGATAAGATGTTTTCTCCTTCCAGAAACTCTATTTTCCAGGCAGGCCTAAATTTGAGAGCTTTACCTGAAGATGTATTACTCATCTGTCATTAAACTGCCGTCACCACAATGATGTATAGTTCCAATACATCATCAGATTGCCATCACCCCTGTGATGTATTACTTACACTGAAATAGCTGTCAGGAACAGGTGGTGGAAACTCAGCAACTTTTAATATATTCTTTTGAAAAAGATTATAAACATTTCTTTCCATGAAAAACTTCACGGTGAATAATGTTTGATTCGAAACAGAGTTTTATCTATACATTCTAGAGCATAATGCATCTCTTCTTAATTTTGGATATCCATAATTAGGGCTGGAAATTGATAATACTAAAGCTTGTGAGGCTGCATATTAAAAAAAAATTTTAAACCAATAAGTTTTGTTTCATTTAAAAAGCATTGAAAATATGAGAATGCGTTATTTTCACTTTGAGGGAAATTTGTAGCTATTTAATAGTAAAGCCATTTCCCAAAATGTGGTGCAACTGCTCTTTCTGTTTAGAAATTTTAAAAAGAATTGTCAAAATACTTTATAATCTAACTAACTTTCAAAATATTGTACCTGGGAGTATAAGAGATCCCTTTAATTATAACTTCATAGATTATTTGGACCATAAGCAGTTTGATTACTGAATTTTCTTCAGCAGACTTGCTTCATATTATTTGCAATTGTTTTCAGGAGACAAAATATTTTTTGTTGTATTCAATAAGCTTGCAAGTTCAAGTAAAACATAAACTAGCTCAAGTCAAGAGAGGGTTTCTAGAACTGGAATATCAGTATCATATCCTAGGATTTTCTAATTCCCTAGGGAGTTACTCCCTGTCTCATGTGTATCTGTATATTCCCTTCTTCACTTGGTAAGAAAGACCAGCTGTCCTCTATTACTCCCCTAAGTAATATCATCTCTGATGTTGTGTACTTTTAAACTTATAATTCAGGTGATCATTATTTTCTATTTCTCAGCAGTTTCTTGAGTCAGAATTCCAGGGGAAGAAGCTTTGATTGATTTACTTAGGTTGAGTGTCCAGCCTAATGAAATCAAATTCAATTATGCCAAGATATTCATTGTTAAGTAGGTGGTGTGAATGAGAAAGGGTGTTCACTAAAAAGAAAAGTCTACTATAAATCTAAATTTCCACATAGACTGGGATTTTTTTTTCTAAATTTTCATAATATCCAGAATAAAGTATCACAGCTCTGAAGACATTTCCAGAAAATACTTTCCAAAATTATTTTAAGTGTTACAGCTTTATTCAAATGAATAAAAGGCCTCTGAAGATTTATAATTAGTTACAGTAAGGACTCACCAATTTCTTGGATACATTTTTGAAAAATAACATTTTCCCCCAAATCTATAGACTATGCCAGAAAGAATCTTTTGTTCATCCATGCATCCCTAACACAGTACCTGCCATAGGCTGAGTATTGAATACACATCTAATAAATGGAGGAGCAAATGGTGGAACGACGTCTGTTTAAAATTGATATCACTGCGTGATAAAATTAGCATTGCATTCTAAATGTAGGAACTGATATTGGCATAGCAACAACCTTTTTGAAAATTCACTCAACAGCTGCCTTAATTGAATAAGGTAATGAACATCTGAATTTAACATTCACCATATAAAATGTCATACTCTAAAGCACACACACACGCATACACATACACATAATTTATGTCAAACAATAGTACAGTGAGATCTGACTTTTGGGATTAGGAAAGAGATACTCATTTTTTTCACTCAAATGTAAGTAACGTTTCTCCAGGAGAAAGATTTAACCTTAAACAAATGTTTCTTTGATTTTTGACAGCTAGTTTCACCTAAGATAATTTTGCAGTAGGTAAAGGAAGTTAAATTTAATATTGAATAATGTACATTTTAACTTCTACAGCAAAGCTAACTTTGGCACATTGGGAAAACTGAAGTCAACTAAGGTTTTATACTTGGGATAAGTTACAATGTAGTGTAAGACTTGAAGACCAATTATATTTATCATAGTTGACCACTAGAAATCATATGAAAGAATATAGTTAGGTAATAGTTAGGGCACAGATACTGAAATTGTTACATGAAGCTAAAGCTAGGCCATGTTATTTCAACTCATATTTTTATTCCTGCTTTTTATAACTGGACGAATATAAAAATGCTAAATAGTTGTAATTTGAACATGATTTTACTTCTGTTCGTTTTTACACATTTCTTAGTGAATATGGACATGACAAAAAGTACGTTTAAACTCATTTCACATCTGAATTACAAACATCAAAATATTGATGATACCTTAAATTTGTAAAATAATGCAATAAGTAATAATGATATTTCTATATTTACCAATCAGAAATAGCTAAAAGTGCACAGTTAAAAAGAGGTTTTAATAAGGCATTCTATTTAGATTTTCAAGAAATCATATGAAATTTATTCATGTTAGTTTGGAATAGGTTATGTTGCTTAGATACAAGAACATCTATGTGGATTAGAAACCAATTCACCAACTGAACCAAAGTATTAAACATTTGGGTAGCTTTTATGCCGGAGTCCAGCCCCAGCGAGTCCGGGGGATCTTGAGGGATGAGTGGTGTCAGCGGAAGAACTGAGCTGAGTCGACGTGTGGTGATGAAGCAGTCTCTCTTTTGCTGTTAGTTTTATGGGGTGATGGAGAAGTCTCTCACTCTATTTTTGTTAGTTTACAGTTTTATAGCCAAAAAACATCCCCATTACACCACAATTACTCTATGCAATCTTTTGTTTTCTGCCTACCATCAACAACTTTAACATTAAGCTCATTTTCCTTGCAAAAGGTCGGATTTCTGCATAATTAGACTTAACAATAGTATGTTTACCATTTGAATGTCTCCAGCATACTTCAGATAAGTACATCAATCTAAATAGAAAGGTTACATTTGTCTTATTAGACGCAACTATGTAGAATCTAGAGAGAGGGGCTTAAGCTTGAAACTTTTATTCTATTAACCTATTTTGGTTTTTACAAGGAAAGAGAAAAGAAGACAAAGAGACAGTTTAGCAGCACTGCTTTAACAATGAAACCCTATTAACCTTAAAACTACTAAAATGAATTCCTATGTCTACACTATCCTAAAGCAATCAATATCTCCAACTATACTGCCCACAGTTATGAGAATTCCTAAGTCACATTCCTGCCTGGTTTTTTCAAGGAAGGGAGCCTCTTCCATGGAGTGGTCAGGGGAGTGGGATGTGGAAAGGTGACCCAAGTACAAGCCCTTCTGGAGGTGGCTTTGCCATGACCCCCAGAGAACTCTTGGTAAATTTCCCAGTAACTAGTAGGAGGTATAGTAATCTATTTAAATGTCCCTTATTCCTCCTTTGTCCCCAGGGAAGGGAATCTGCCTTCCCGGATCCTCTGAGGGAAATAAGGTCTGAGGGAATTATCTCA
Organism: Antilocapra americana; assembly: GCA_007570785.1. Taxonomy (NCBI): domain Eukaryota; kingdom Metazoa; phylum Chordata; class Mammalia; order Artiodactyla; family Antilocapridae; genus Antilocapra; species Antilocapra americana. Next base: position 29,130,565 of record ML661338.1, on the reverse strand, counting down.
GGATGAATTTTTTCTAACTGGGACTGATCTGAGATGAGCTAAAACATAAACAGATGAGCATAAACAGAACTTCCCAAGAAAAATACCAGGAGGGGCCTTGGCTTGGGGTGGCCCGAAGGAAAATCCACTTTGCAGTTTCCTTCTCAGTCTCGGGACCTTGTCATCCAAGTGAGGGGCATCCTGATGGCTCCCGGCACTTTTACTTTAACTTTTTGAACATTTTTAATACATATTTCCAGACCAGCAGGAATAGCATCAGATGGGACCTTCTTACACACGAATTCTTGGGCCCCTACTGAACTTAAAACTCCAGGGGCAGGTATAATAATCTTATAAGAAGCTTTTGGCAGGATTCTGACTCTAGAGTTTTGGTATCACAGGTTTACAGAATTCAGATTCAGTGAGGGCTTAGGTTTGTTGAATGATACATAGAGGAACAAGCGTAGGTCTTAGTAACGAAAACAGCAACAACAACTTAAAAAATGTGTATTTGTAGAATTATGCCAATGAGACTTAGAAGCAAATATGGAAAACGATGCTCAGACAATACTAAGGAGTTTAAGATCATTGTTTGTATAACAGTAGAAATAACAGTTGTGATAAAGACTTATGATGAAAAATGCTCTCCTGGTAAAGCTGGGAATTTTTTTTTCTTATTTTTTCCTGAAATATTTTAGATAAGTTAGTCTTCTTGCTGACCAACTATAAATATTCTGCAGATGAACATAAAGTTTCTGGAAAAATCTATAACTGATGTTTTAATGGCTTATATGTATAGTATAGATAACTTCTAAATTTACCTGTGAACCAATAATGTTGAAGTGACTATGAATAGCAGCAATTTAGTAAGAAATTCTTGCATCAAAATACAGAAATGCTAACATCAATAGATATTCTAACTAGAAAAAACTTTTTGATAGTCTAGTTTTTGATTCATAAATATAAAGCAGAGAACCGATTTTTTCCACATGGTAAGTTATTTCTCTGTCTATTTTTATATTAGCTAACCACATATCAATGGAGGTTAGTTCATCTTTATGCTGCCTATAATATATATAAAAAATGATTGGATTTCCCAGTTCTTTGGATTCAAGATTTATTCCTTTCCATAATGGAGTAAATAGAATAATGTGTTTCAGATACTGATTTGAAAAACAATGAATTTTAATTGTAAAGTGGAACATATGTAGCTCATACAATATACTTCTGATGAGTTATATGCGGCAAACTGTAATAATGTTAATGTATTTCTTTCTCAAGATAAAATTTTGTCCATAGCATTATACTCATTTGTACAAAGCATTTGTAAATGCTTTTTTTTTTTAAACCTATTTAGAGGTTGAAGAATAACTATCTCAGAAAGCAGGTGCTAACTGTATCAATTGAACATCTCTTAGTGTACAGTAACACGAAAGGTAAACCTTTTCTCATGAACTTAATTTTTTGTTGTGTTCATTATTTAAAAAATAGAGTCCTGTGATCATATGTATTTAACTAGGACTTTGATTAATCTTTGAGCGTATGCTTATTGCTAAAAGTAATAATTATAACATTGTGAATGTACATTTCATTGGGAGTTCCTTCAACAATATAGTTTCTTTTTATACTGTATTATTACTCTGAAGAAAACCCAAATCACCTAAAACCTCTCAGATAGAGTAAAATCCGTTACCATCATGATGTTTTAGATTTTTTACTTTTGTCATTATTTGATCACTAAGTCGTGTCCAACTCTTTGCAACCACATGGACTGTTGCCCGCCAGGCTCTTCTGTCCATAGGGATTTCCAGCAAGAATCCTGGAGTGGGTTGTCATTTCCTTTTCCAGGAGATCTTCCTGGATCAGAGGTCACATCTGTTTCTCTTGCATTGGCAAGCAGATTCTTTACCACTGAGTCACGAGGGTAGCCTAATTTTCTTCTTTTAGACAATATAATCCATATGGCTCTCCATATCGAAGTGCTATTTGGCATAACTCCAGCTTCCTTCATGCATATATACTTTCTTAGATATTTTATTGTGCTACTTGAGTTCATGAAGACTGCTGTGAAGAAAGAGGGCTCTGATCATCTCAGTTAATGCCAGATTATGAAGTCTCATGGAAATGAGGAAAAACAGGAAGCTTGAGACTGTAGGGTTCAAAGTCAAGGAGCCTATGTCCCCAGTTGATATACAACACCCTTTTCATGTTTAACTTGTCTTGCCAGTAGGTATACTTTGTTCTTTACTCTTGCTCTGCCTTTATGATATTCAATCATTCTGTTTCGCATACACATCTCGTGTATGCTCATGTGAAGTCTTTATAAACGGAGTAATTTTGTCTACTTGTAATGTGGTTACTATTTGCTCAGAACTGCTTTGCCTCTTGACTACTGCTTCTACGGCTTATTGTTTTCTCTTGCTACTTCTTTGTGTGTTTTTACAGTTTTGTATTCTCTCATCTCTGTGTTGTAACATACTCAGACTCCCGGAGAGACACTGATTGTGAATGCTTAAAATCCAGTGTGGAGCTGACTTTTTATTCAGTATCATGCCAGTGTATCTCAAGCTATGGCCATAAGAAATTACAGATAGATGTATTGGAGAACTTAAAGACTGCCAGTGAACTACATATTTTATATATGTTGCAGTTTGCAAATTACAAAGGAGAGTTGTAATACATAATGATAAAACAAACATATTACATACAAAATATAATGTAGGGGGAAAATAATATTAAGGAGGAGATGATCTTGAGTAAAAATCAACATTTTTCTGACCCTTACTCTAGCATACTCCTAAAGTTAATGTCTCATTCACGAAACAAAGTCTCTATTATGATCAAGAAAAGACTTTAATGTTAAATAGATACATCAAGGAATTTGGTATTATAGGCACCCTTCCTGGTTTTACTTATATTCAAACATATAGGCATACACAACCCAGCACTAAGGATAATATTTTTAGTGAGCATTTATTTTCAAAATCCAATAAAGGTGACAATCACAAAGGACTGAGTGAGATAGAGTTTAACAATTTTTTCATTTTCACCAGAGCAGGGTGGAACAACAACAAAAAAAAATGTTTTGGCAGTGCTTGTGAGATATTCTGGATGATTTCAAGCCTTTAATGAACCATGAGTCCCCACTGCATCCACCCCTCCTCTATAAAATTATGATTAGTGTATGTCAAGATACATTTATTTCTATGTCTACCAAGAGCATCTAACTGTAAAAACTGTCATGTAGCAAAAAGAGCATGTGTTTTGGATTTGAAATGAGCTGGATTTGAATCCTTACAGTAACAGGCTATTGAGTCTTCTCTCTCAAGTAAACCCCTTTGGTTGTTGGTTGCCAGATCTTATCAGATATTATTCTCAGCATGCCATTCATTGTCGTTTAAGAAGAAGGCTTAAAACTTGATTGCATCATTTCTTCTTTCTATTCTACATGAACTTTCAGTGCCTCAATCTCTCCCACCACTACTTCAGAATTCACTTGTGGTTAATACTGCCTATCTTGTCTACCTTTGAGGACTGTTGACAGAAACAAATGAGACTCAATGGAGAATAGTGAATGCCTCCAGGAAACATAATAGCGATTCAAACGCTCAGTCCACAGGCTTGGGAGATGATCAGCCACGCAGAACCTAGAAAGACAGAAAAGCAGTAATAAAAAGAACAGGCCAAAAAGAGTTGAAGATTGTGAATATGATATGACCTGAATTTTCTCCTCCCTATTATTAGTCAAAAGTATGAAGAGTCTGTCTCAGTTATAAATGAAAACACTGAGGAAGGACGAAAGTAGAAAAAAGTTAAGAAGGTATTCAAGATAGAAAAGCAGAGAAGAGCAGCTGTCAGAAAGTTGTATCCTTAATTATTTTAAATGAACCTTAAAGAATATATGTATATAGTAATTCGGTGATAAAACAGTAAGAGATACAGTGTGGAGCTGAGAATCATAGAGAGAATACTGACAGACTGAATCAAGAGAAAAGAAGAATGTCAGGAATACTTTCAATCTGTATATAAGTCAAAAAGTGAGTGTACAAAGAACGAAAAAGTACATTTTATTTAAAATATGTATTGCTATATATTTATAATTTACATGTAAAGCCTACTGAATTTGGGATTTATATGGGAAGTTGAGTAATATTATAACCATGACTATTATACATAATTTGATTAAAAATGATAGCTAAGCTTTGAAAGATAGGCAAAATTCAAGTGTTATTTTATTTAGTCTTTGTTAAACATTGCAAATAGATATGAATAAGGCATAATTTTTGCCATGATAGAATAAGAAGTAAAATGTAGTCAGTTATTCTGTCAATGTTATAACTGATTCAGTTAAAGTGTATATATAAAATGATAGGCTCCAAAAGAAAAAAATGATAGGTGATAAACATTTCTGAGTCTAAATGTAATTTAACTCTATTAAGTCAGTCCACAGTGGAAAGTAAAATAAGTTGTGGGTAACATTGATGAGAATATAAATAGAATTTTTCTTTAAAAATGGATGAATCAGATAGTTGCTATAATTAACATTAGGTTAGAGTAGATATATTCTGGATTTTCTGAACGAGTAACCACTCTTCTAATTTCTGGCTTATTTTATGTCTCTTCATTAAGTTTATTTAGGAGTTGTAGTGTTTTATGTGTTTCAATTCCCATGACCCATACTTGATTGGAACAATGATGCTAGCAGTTATAATATGGATTAGTGAGTTTTTGTCTAATGTTTTTGATATTGGGGCTAAAGAAACCTGTAGCTAATTTGATTCACATTTGAATTTATGCACATGATATTAATGATAGGATAGAAAGCACTGGTAGAACACAACAGTGCTAAAAAGAGCAAATTTTCAGATCTATTTTGAATTCACTAAAGAACCATTGCAGATTTTGAGAAGTGGAGCATCAAATTTCATATATACTTTAATAGGACCATTTTGTACTATGTTTTGGGCCAACTGTAGAGAATCACTGAACTGGTGGTATGTGAAGTAGTGGTGGAGGAAGTGGGAGAGTGGGTGGATTCCTGGAGTATTTTAAAGGTAGCAAGATTTCCTGATGCATTGTCTGTGTTTATAGGGAAAAGAAGGGAAGTGACAATAAACACTTTTATTGATTAGAGAAACAGGAGAGATGAAGCATCAAGATGATGAGGTGGAGGTGGAGAAGGTTTTAACATGTAATCAGGATTTCCACGTTGGCAATGTCAAGCATAAGCATATTCATGTCACTGGGCTAACCTGGCTTCACCAACACTGCCCTCACTCCTTTAAAATTTTCAGCCTGAAATTCCCAACCTAGGAATTGAACTGGGGCCTCCAGCATTGTAGGTGAATTCTTTATCAACTTAACTACCAGGGAAGCCCGAGGTACTCTGCATATAAGTTAAATAAGCAGGGTGACAATATATAGCCTTGACGTACAATTTTAACAACTCAGAAGTCCATTGTTCCATGTTCGGTTCTAACTGTTGCTTCTTGGGCTGCATACAGTTTTCTTAGGAGGCAGGTCAGGTGATCTGGTATTCTGGTCTCTTGAAGAACTTTCTGCAGTTTGTTGTGATCCACACAGTCAAAGGCCTTAGTGTAGTCAATGAAGTAGAAATAGATGCTTTTCTGAAACTCTCTTGCTTTTCCTATGATACAACAAATGTTGACAATTTGATCTCTAGTTCCTCTGCCTTTTCTAAATCCAGCTTGTACATTTGGAAGTTCTCAGTTCATGTACTTGAAGCCTGGCATAGAGAGTTTGCATATTACTTTGTTAGCATGTGAGATGACTGCAATTGTGCAGTAGTTAGGACATTCTTTGGCATTACCCTTATTGGGATTGGAATGAAAACTAACCTTTTCCAGTCCTGTAGCCACTGCTGAGTTTTCCAGGTTTGCTGGCATATTGAGTGCAACACTTTTACAGCATCATCTTTTAGGACTGAAAAAGCTCAACTGGAATTCCATCACCTCCACTAGTTTTTTTTTTGTAGTGAGACCCACTTGACTTCACACTCCAAGATGTCTGACTCTTGGTGAGTGATCACACCATCATGGTTATCTGGGTGATTAAGATCTTTTTTGTATAACTATTCTGTGCATTCTTGCACCTCTTCTTAATGTCTTCTGCATCTGTTAGGTCCATATCTTTTCTGTCCTTTATTGTGCCTCTTTGTATGAAATGTTCCCTTGGTATCTCTAATTTTCTTAAAGAGATCTCTAGTCTTTATCATTCTCTTGTTTTCCTCTATTTCTTTGCATTGATAGCTGAGAAAGACTTTCTATTATCTCTGTGCTATTCTTTGGAACTCTACATTCAGATGCATATGATTTCCCTTTTTGCCCTTACCTTTTGCTTCTCTTTTCTCAGCTATTTGTAAGGCTTCCTCAGACAACCATTTTGTCTTTTTTGCATTTATTTTTCTTGAGGATGGATTTTATCATGGCTTCATGTACAATGTTGTGAACCTTTGTCCATATTTGTTCAGGTACTCTGTTTATCATGTCTAATCCCTTGAATCTATTTGTAACTTCCACTGAATAATCATAGGGATATGATTTAGGTCATATCTGAATGGTCTAGTGGTTTTCTCTACTTTCTTCAACTTAAGTCTGAGTTTTGCAACTAAGAGTTCATTATCTGACCCACTGTCAGCCCCAGTCTTGTTTCTGTGGATTGTATAGAGCTTATCCATCTTTGGCTCTAAGGAATATAATCAATTTGATTTCCATTATTGGCCATCCAGTGATATCAATGTGTAGAGTTGTCTCTTGTGTTGTCGGAAGAGGGTATTTGCTATGACCAGTGAGTACTCTTGGCAAAATTCTATTAGCGTTTGCCCTACCTCATTTTGTTCTTCAAGGCCAAGCTTGCCTGTTACTCGAGGTATCTCTTGACTTCCTACTTTTGCTTTCCATTTCCCTATGATGAAAAGCACTTTTTTTTTTTTTTAGTGTTAGTTCCAGAAAGTCTAGTAGGTCTTCATAGAACCAATCAAAACTTCAGTTTTTTTTGGCTTTAGTGGTTGGGACATAGACTTGGATTACTGTGATATTGAATAATTTGCCTTGGAAACAAACATATCATTCTATCATTTTTAAGACAGCACCCAAATACTGCACTTTGTACTCTTCTTGACTATAATGGCTTCTCCATTTCTTCTAAGGGATTCTTGTCCATAGTAGCAGATATAATGGCCAACTGAATTAAATTCACCCATTCGAGTCCATTTTAGTTCACTGATTCCTAAAATGTTTATGTTCACTCTTGCCATCTCCTGTTTGACCATTTCCTATTTACCTTGATTCATGGACCTAACATTCCAGGTTCCTGTGAAATATTGTTCTTTACAGCACTGGACGTTACTTTCACCACCGGACACATCCACAACTGGACGCTGTTTTCTCTTTGGCTCAGCCTCTTCATGCTTTCTGGAGCTCTTTCTCTGCTCTTCTCCAGTAGCATATTGAGCATCTATAGACCTGAGGAGTTCATCTTTCAGTGTCGTATCTTTTTGCCTGTTCATACTGTTCATGGGGTTCTCAACATAAGAATGCTGATGCTGTTTGCCATTCCCTTCTCCAGTGGACCACATTTTGTCTGAACTCTCCACTGTGCCCATCTGTCTTGGATGACCCTACATGGCATGGCTCATAATTTCATTGAGTTAGACAAGGATGTGATACATATTTTCAGTTCAGTTAGTTTCCTGTGATTGTGGTTTTCATTCTGTCTACCCTGGATCAGAGTAAGAGGCTGTGGAAACTTCTGGTAGGAGGGACTGACTGTGAGTAAAACTGGGTCTTGCTCTGGTGGGCAAGGCCATAGTCAGTACAGCTTTAATGCAATTTTCTGCTGGTGGATGGAGCTGTGTCTCCTCCCTGTAGTTTGGCCTGAGGTCAAACTATGGTAGGAGTAATGAAGGTAACTGCAACCTCTTTCAAAACAATTTATGCCAGCACATCACAGCTCTCAGGACTGTTGTAGTCAGTGCCCCTAACCCCGTGACAGGCCACTGTTGACCCACACCTCCGCTTGAGACTCCTGGCACTCACCTGCAAGTCCGGCTCAGTCTTTTGCGGGGTCACGGCTCCTTTTTCTTGGGTCCTGTTGTGCACAAGGTTTTGTTTGTGCCCTCCAAGAGTCTGTTTCCCTGGGTGTTTTCAGTCCTCTTGCTGGATCCCTAGGTTTGTACTTAATCCCTAACACCTACATTTTTGATTTCCAAAAGAGATCTGCAGGTTTTTTGTTGTTGTTGTTGTTGTTTTATGGTTTATATTTATAATAGGAAAATAAATCATATTTGTTTAAATTGCCTTGAGTGAAATACAGCCTCCGTTACTTACAAAGTGTGCCTCCTAGAACAAGTTACCAAGCTTCTCTGTACTTCAGATTTCGTACCTCTAAAGTCAGGATAGTAATACTAACTAATGACAGAGTTGCTGCTAAAATGTCTTGAGTATTCATTTATGTTAGGCTACACTGGCAAAAATGGCTGATAGAAAACATGAAATAAAATTTAAATAAGCAGCTTAGTTTGGAGAATTAGGGAAGAAAGATAATTCTAATAAAAAATTTTGACAAGTATGAGGAAGTAGAGAAGACTCTCATAGAGAAGAGGTAACTTTTTCATTCCCATAGTAACAGGAAGAGAGGTAGAATCATTGACATTATACAGATGAAAAGCCTGTATATCAAAGAGGTCAAATATAATTTTTGTCTAATAAAATTCGGATTAAGTATTTAAAGTGTCTGCCAATCAGAATAGGTAGACTACACTTCGTATGACATTTCATTAAGTGAAATTGACTTGCACAAAGAACACCTTTACAACACCCTACTTATTGATGCTGGAACAACGTGAAACATAAATAAACGAATCTCTTCATTACTATGCTCAGAAATTGAGGGTACATAAGTACAAGGACTTGAAAATAAAGTGAAATTGAAGATATTTAAATATTTGTCCCTTATTTTAACCATCATGACAACACTATATTAAATACCACTTTGTACAATTTATAAACAGAAAGCTCAAGCAAATTAAGTTGGGAGACCAGAAGGGCAAGCCCTCACACATTGAGACAAAAACAGCCCAACAGAAAGAAGACTCCCATTCTTTTCTGGTTGAACTCATTCAGTGAAAAGCCATGGACTCCCAACTTTATCTCCCCTCTACAAATATGTCCTTCACTTGGCATGTGGGAACTTGCACATGGCTTGTCGTGTTTGGGGACCCAAAGCTACAATTCTCTGCTTATCCCCAATAAATCATCTTTGCTGAAAAAAAATATCTTGCAGTCTATTTGTTTGAGGTCAACATATGGTGACCTCTACAGAGAGCAGAGAATATTCATTAAGTATACAGAGCTGGTGAGTAAGGGTCTGATGCTCATAATAGACCCCACTGTCATTCACTAATATTTTGTCAATCTGGGCATTTAAAGGTTCTTTTTTCTCCTGGATCTGAGCTCATAGCCATTTTGCATTTGAACCTCTCCAGGCTTTATTTCCTTGGTGGCTCAGATGAGAAAGAATCTGCCTGCAATATGGAAGACCCATTTTAAATCCCTGGATTGGAGAGATACCCTGGAGAAGGGAATGGCTACCCAATCCAGTATTCTTGCCTGAAGAATCCCATGGACAGAAGAGCCTGGCTGTCTACAGTCCCTGAGGTCACAAAAAGTTGGAAAACTGAGAACGCATGTAGGCTTTCTTTGGGATCTGTTTAAAGCTTTTATCTTTCTGGTTAAGGCTTTATTTTGTATATAAGTTCTCATTTGATGATTTGGTCCAATCTTGAGGTCAAACTGTTTCAACTGAAGCTGCCTGGAAATGCCTTTGGTCCAATAACTCTGGAAGGGACTGCTTTAAATGAAATTGTGTTGTTTCACACAACATTTGTAGGATTTTGACCTAATCCTTTGAAGGGTGCATTCTCTGGAAAATGGCTGAAAATGCCTTTAACCTTTCTCCTCTAGGACCAAGCTGTTTTTTGTTATGTTTGTTTTTTAACTTTCTGATACTCAGGTTTGCAACCTGTTTGAACTGAGCTGTTTGTGCTGAAAATTGTTTCATCTGTTAGAAAATGGTGCTTTCCTCTAGAGAAAAACCTCTGAGAAATGAGATCCCAATATTCTAAATATATTTAGCATGTCCCTCTACAGAGTGTCTGATCAGTTTTATATTTAAAAACCACCATCCTTCCTCATAGGCATTTGTAACTAACCAATCTGACCAAAAGCAATTTAGACTATCAATGGCCATCAAGAGGAACTTTTGAAATCCCAAACTTAATTTCCTTTTCAACTGGATTACAATAGCTCAAAAATTTCCAGAACTGAGTGAAGTGCTTATTTCCATTGATATTTTGAGGAGTCTAAGATTGTCTTTCTGTAAAATAAGATTTTAAAATTCACTAAGATGAGCAAAGAACTAGAAAGTCTTGGTGCTCACCCCATAATTATAAAACAGCCCCTGCCTCAAAGTACTGCAATAGTCAAAGTAGTGAGGATCTTTAATGAACTAAAAAGGTTTCTCAGAAACAATGCCCTTTTATTTAGGCCCTTTGAGAGATACATACTCTTTGTTCCTTAATTCCTCTGCACCTAGCCACTTAATTCCCTGAGACTTCTTATAACAGTGTTATGATAGAAACACTTACTCCCAAATAAAGAAGAAAACTCTAGAATTTTAATGGTAGTTATCCAAGTCACCAACCAGGTGAATTAAATGACTTTTATGCCCTTTATTTGTTCCATCAATGACAGTACTAAAGCTGATTCTGAAAACACTAATTCTTTGTCCATATGGAGTCAGCTATCTCCTTTTTCATGGGCAAAATCTCCAACAGATATTAGAAAAATTCACAGTGCAATTCCCTTCAAGATTCAAATAGGACCACTAAGACCTCACCCTTGAATGAACCAATATCCTCTAAGTATTACATTTTGAATATCCTTCAAAGTATAATTCTCTTAATAAAATATTATATGGCTCAAGTCTTCATTTTCCCTTACACTAAACCCCATAATACTATCTTTTATTTAGCCAGGAGAAAACCAGAGTCAAAGGAGGAGGTTTGTCCAGGATCTCCAAGCCATAAATAACAATATCTCTCTTGACACTCTGTTGTTACTAATCCTACATTAGTTACTAATATCTATGTTATAATGGATGTTACTAACATCTATTCCCACTAAAGTAAATTCTCCAAGTGTAATTGATTTATGCATTGCATTCGTTAGTAATCCAGTTGATGAAGATAGCCAGTGTCTTTTGTCTTCACTTAGACAGCAGTGCTTCAGGGTTTTGCTGCAAGTCTTTATTTCTAACAAATCTTGAAGGCTGATATGGATGATAAAAAATTTCCCCAGAGGCCCTGTGTTGTTGCAATACATGGATCATCTGCTTTCTTCTCCTTCTCAAACCTCTTCATGGGAAAGAGTTGTGAGGAGACATTAGCCTTAAAGGGACATGAAGTCATCAGAAAAACTGCAGCTTGCCCAATCTCAGATTCAACCCTTAGGGCATCTAATATTAGGATAAGAGCTACACCTAGATTCAGAACACACACATAAATGCCACTGCCAAGTATTCTCAGGCTTGTTTCTTACTGCCAAAATTGGATTTAACATATCTCTCTTATTGTCAGATCTCTATATCTTAAACTAAACAATAGCAACCTCAGTCCAAATTTAAAAGATCTCGATGACATAGCCTTCAAGGTCTGAAAGGAAAGCTTGAGGTACCCACCTCCCTTGGACACCCCAGTTATGGATTCCCTTCTTCCTTTTTGTGTATGAAAAGGCATTAAATGCCCTTGAAGTAGCTTCCCAAATAATCGTGGGGCCATAGGGTGTTATAGCTAGGAACTAGACACTGTGACACAGGAATATACACTTCTTGCTTAGAGTTATTATGGACACTAATTTTGGTTAATGCTATTAAGAAAATTATTGTGAAATCTCCTTTAATCATTTTTGTACCTCATATAAAAGAAGATTTCCTGAAGTTTCATCACACTCAACATTTCTTTTCAGGTTTCTCACCATCTGCTCAGTCCTTTTGTTAATGTTTGCTTCTCACATAACTTTTTATGTTGCAATAATCTTAACTCAACAATTGTTCTCCCCTCTGTCTTGGACAAAGCCCCTCACAGCTACTTAATACTGACTGATTACTTCCTGATTCTGCTTTATATTCTACAGGAAATTTCATTGAGTAATGTCAGCAAATTTGGAAAATTCAGCAGTGGCCACAGGGCTGGAAAAGGTCGGTTTTAATTCCAATGCCAACGAAAGGCAATGCCAAAGAATGTTCAAACTACAATGCAATTGTACTCATTTCACATGCTAGCAACGTAAAGCTCAAAATCCTTCCAGATATGCTTCAGTAGTATGTGAACTAAGAACCTCCAGGTGTGCAAGCTGGATTTAGAAAAAGCAGAGGAAAAAGAGATCAAATGGCCAACATTGATTGGATTATAGAAAAAATAAAAAGAGAGAGAGAGAATTCTGGGGTGGAGAGGGGAAGAAGCTGGCTTAAAACTCAACATTCAAAAAACAAAGATGACATTTGGTCCCATCACTTCATGGAAGATAGATGGGAAAAACTAGAAACCATGACAGGTTTTCTTTTCTGGGGCTCTAAAATCACTACAGATGGTGAATGCTGCCATGAAATTAAAAACATTTGCTCCTTGGGAGAAAAGCTATGTCAAACCTAGATAGCACATTAAAAAGCAGAGACCTTTTCCAGCAAAATCCATTTAGTCAAAACTATGGTTTTTCCAGTAGTCATGTATGGATGCGAGAGTTGGACCCTAAAGAAGGCTGAGTGCAGAATTGATGTTTTGCAGTTTTGGTGCTAGAGAAAACATGAGAATTTCTCAGTGATCAAACTACTCAATCTTAAAGGAAATCAACCCAGATTATTTATTGTAAGGACTGATGCTGAAGCTGAAGTCCAATACTTTGGCCACCTGATGCAAAGAGACAATTCATTAGAAAAGACCCTGATGCTAGGAAAGATCGAAGGCAAAGTGGTGGCAGAGGATAAGATGATTAGATAGCATTCCCTGGTGGCTCAGAGCTTTAAGCATCTGCCTGCAATGCGGGAGACCTGGGTTTGATACCTGGGTTAGGAAGATTCCCTGGAGAAGGAAATGGGAACCCACTCCAGTATTCTTGCCTGGAGAATCCCATGGAGAGAGGAGCCTTGGGAGGGTACAGTCCACGGGGTCGCAAAGAGTCGGACACGACTGAGCGAAACCCAGAGATCAGGGACTCAATGGACACGAATATGAACAAACTCCAGGAGATAGTGAAGGACAGGGAAACCAGGCATGCCACAGTTCATGGGGTCACTGGGTTGGACATGGCTGCTGTTGAATAGCAACAGCAATGCTGACTTTTCCTAGTTTATGAATGATTTGTATTTAAAAGATGATGATAGTGAGTACTGTGTTAGGTATTCTATTACAATTTCATTTGGTGTTGTTGAGGTAGCATCTTTGCCTATAACTATTTTTTTTATTTATTATTTTTTTAATTGTTTTTGCCATACATTGTCATGATATCACCATGGGTTTACATATGCTTCCCCTCCACCCCCCCCCCCTCTCTTCCCTCCCCCCTCCCCGGGAAATCTCGCTGCACCAGCCCCAAGCATCAGTCCTGGGCTGGCGATTGATTAGACATATGAAAATTAACATGCTTCAATGCCCTTCTCCCATCTCATCCCACCCTTACCCTCATCCACAAAGTCCACGAGTCTATTCTATATATCTGCGTTCCTTTTGCTGTCTCCTATGTTGGGTTCTCGTTACCGTCTTTCTAAATTCCATATATATGCGTTAATATACTGTATTGTTGTTTTTGCTTCTGGCTTACTTCACTCTGGATAATGGGCTCCAGTTTCGTCCATCTGAGTAGAATTGCTTCAAATGAATTTTTTTTTTTAATGCTGAGTAATATTCCATTGTGTATATGTACCACTGCTTTCTTATCCATTCGTCAGTTGATGGGCATCTAGGTTGCTTCCATGTCCTGGCTATTGTAAACAATGCAGCGATGAACATTGGGGTACACGTGGCTCTTTCAATTCTGGTTTCCTCAGTGTATATGCCCAGCAGTGGGATTGCTGGGTCATATGGCAGGTCTATTTGCAGCTTTTTAAGGAACCTCCACACTGTTTTCCATAGTGGCTGTACTAGTTTGCATTCCCACCAACAGTGTAAGAGGGTTCCCTTTTCTCCACATCCTCTCCAGCGGGGATCCGTCCCGGAAGGGGAGTCTGGAATAAAGAGGAAAAAAAAAAAAAAAAAGAGGAGAAAGGTTTCCGAATACCAGGGAGCATTCTCTCGGGCGGATTTGCGGTGAATCTTGGAGAGCAAGATAGCTGGGAGTAAAAGCAGATTAATAATTAAGCCCTGCAAGCTACATTTCTGGCTCGAAGGCACAGGGAAGCGGCGTCGGCGGACGCCCCACCCCCCACTAGCCAAAGCGGACTGCTCAGGGAGGGGCGGGCCGCGCTCAGGGAACGGAGCAGCCTGAGCGACCCAACCCAGGGGGCTAACTGGAGATAGACTGAGAAGTAGCCTTCCCCAGGAAGAGCCCCCCTGCCAGGCCCACGCAGAACAAGGAGAGGTGTGGAGTCGGCAGAGAGGCGGCTGGCCGGGTGCCACAGAACAAAGGGCGTGCAGAGTCTGCAGGGAGGTGGCCGGCCGAGGAGATCTGGGCTCCTGTGGGCTGCGGACCGGCCCAGCCCCCGCCCGAGTGCAGCGGGCCTATAACTATTTCATTTCAACAGGATGAGTTATGTGCTCTTATATAAGTTTGTACTTTAGCCAAGAGCAAAACTGTCAATATTTACACTGTTATCAGATATGCTTTCAGAATAGTGCATGATTTTGGAATGTTGTGAAATCTTTGATTCCAGGAAATCTTTTGAAACAGCTTTCCCAAGATATCCAGACCAAACCTGTTGGAAATTTATTGCCAAATTTGATGACGACATCAAAATAAAAATGACCTCCAATGTCAGTGGTGTAAATAACATATGGATTTCAGATAACACTTGCTTAAACATTCTCTCTCTTACTGCTCCCTATTGCTGTATTTTTAATGTAAATTTATTAATTTTAATTGGCGGCTAATTACTTTACAATATTGTAGTGGTTTTGCCATACATTGACATGAATCCGCCACAGGTGTGTATGTGTTCCCCATCCTGAACCATCCTCCACCTCCCTCCCCATCCCATCCCTCTGGGTCATCCCAGTGCACTAGCCCCGAGCACCTGTGCCATGCATCGAATCTGTACTGGCCATTCATTTCACAGATGATAATATACATGTTTCAATGCCATTCTCGCATATCATCCCACCCTTGCCCTTCCCATAGAGTCCAAAAGACTGTTCTAAACATCTATGTCTCTTTTGCTGTCTAGCATACAGGGTTATCGTTACCATTTTTCTAAATTCCATATATATGCATTAGTATACTGTATTGGTGTTTTGCTTTCTGGCTTACTTCACTCTGTATAATAGGCTCCAGTTTCATCCACTTCATTATAACTGATTCAAATGTATTCTTTTCAATGGCTGAGTAATATTCCATTGATGTACCACTGTTTTCTTATTTATTCATCTGCTGATGGACATCTAGGTTGTTTTCATGCCCTGGCTACTATAAACAGTACTGCGATGAACACTGGGGTACACGTGTCTCTTTCAATTCTGGTTTCCTCAGTGTGTATGCCCAGCAGTGGAATTGCTGGGTCATAGGGCATTTCTATTTCCAATTTTTTAATGAATCTCCACACTGTTCTCCATAGTGTCTGTACTTGCTTGCATTCCCACCAACAGTGTAAGAGGGTTTCCTTTTCTCCACACCCTCTCCAGCATTTATTGCTTGTAGACTTTTGGATAGCAGTCATTCTGTCTGGCATGAAATGGTACCTCATTGTG
Organism: Antilocapra americana; assembly: GCA_007570785.1. Taxonomy (NCBI): domain Eukaryota; kingdom Metazoa; phylum Chordata; class Mammalia; order Artiodactyla; family Antilocapridae; genus Antilocapra; species Antilocapra americana. Next base: position 29,114,613 of record ML661338.1, on the reverse strand, counting down.
GTTTTGACTTGCATTTCTCTGTTAATGAGTGATATTGAGCATCTCCTCATGTATTTGTTAGCCATATGTATGTCTTCTTTGGAGAAATGTCTGTTTAGTTCTTTGGTCCATTTTTTGATTGGGTCGTTTATTTTTCTGGAATTGAGCTACAGGAGTTGCTTGTATATTTTTGAGATTAATTCTTTGTCCATTGCTTCATTTGCTATTTTCTCCCATTCTGAAGGCTGCCTTTTCACCTTGCTTATAGTTTCCCTTGTTGTGCAAAAGCTTTTAAGTTTAATTATGCCCCATTTGTTTATTTTTGCTTTCATTTCCAATACTCTGGGAGGTGGGTCATAGAGGATCCTTCTGTGATTTATGTCAGAGAGTGGTTTGCCTATGTTTTCCTCTAGGATTTCTATGGTTTCTAGTCTTACATTTAGATCTTTAATCCATTTTGAGTTTATTTTTGTGTATGGTGTTAGAAAGTGTTCTAGTTTCATTCTTTTACAAGTGGTTGACCAGTTTTCCCAGTACCACTTGTTAAAGAGATTGTTTTTCTCCATTGTATATTCTTGCCTCCTTTGTTGAAGATAAGGTGTTCATAGGTGTGTGGATTTATCTCTGGGCTTACTACTTTGTTCCATTGATTTATATTTCTCTTTTTGTGCCAGTATACTGTCTTGATGACTGTGGCTTTGTAGTAGAGCCTGAAGTCAGGCAGGTTGATTCCTCCAGTTCCATTCTTCTTTCTCAAGATTGCTTTGGCTATTCGAGGTTTTTTGTATTTCCATACAAATTGTGAAACTATTTGTTTTTGTTCTGTGAAAAATGCCATGGTAGCTTGTTAGGGATTGCTCCCTATTACTTTAATGTGATCTTAATAAGTTTCCAATCTGTACACTTTCCTTCCAGCATCAGTAGAAAACCAGACTCTTTTTTAATAAATGTTTATTTTTTAGTTGAAGGATAATTGCTTGGTAGAATTATGTTGGTTTCTGCCAAACATCAAGATGAATCAGCCATACATATAATATGTCCCTTTCCATCTCCTTCCCCATTCCATGCCTCTAAGTTGTCACAGAGCCCCTATTAGTGATGTTTTCAGATAAAGACCTTGATCAAAGGGGAGAAATGTAAAATAAATAGAAACTTCAATTAAATAAAATTGGTCAGGCCCAAAGTGAGAGCTCCTCACTCTGTGGCAAAAGTAGAATCCAACAGAAAGAAAAGAGACTCCTCTTCCTTCCTGGAAAGGAATCATCTAATGAAAAGCCATGGACTCTTCTGTTACTATGGCTCTCTTGACTTCCTTTATTTTTATATAAATCTTCTTCTATTTTGTTGGGAACTTTTATGTGGCTCACCATACTGCAGAACTTGAATTGCAATTCTCAGCTGGTTTCAACAAAACCCATCTTTGCAGGAGAAGTATCTGACAGCGCTCTTGTTTTTGGTCAATATTATAGAATTTTATGAAGCCCAGGAGAGTTTTTGATTAAAACAGAGTTCACAAAAGAACTATGAAATTATTAAATGATAACTCCTCTGAGTTTTTTTTCTTTTTTTGAGTCACTGAGAGACATGAAAAGTACTGTACTTGACATTTAAAATTTGGAAGCTATGGGCTATGCTTTAATGTAAGTTAATAATTTTATTCTAAATATTGCTGGCATTAAATTTGTTAAGAATTTAATCTCAAAATTGAATGCAATTGGCTATTATCCTGAGGGACAATTTACTTAGACTTTAATCAATTTCATCATTATCCTGTCACTTGCTGTAAGTTTTTGGATAATGATATGATAGGGAAAAAAAACCCACAAATTTTTATGCAAAGGTCAGAAACTAATTGGTCTTTCTTTGAAGTTGGTCTGGAAAGAATCTGTACTTTCTCTCTAACCATATACCATATAGGGTGAGTGTTATGTGTGTGAAAGTGGTGCTGACAAAAAGTGGATATTTTAAAACACTTTCATCAGGGAAAACTAGTGCTCAGTTTGCCACCCTAACAGGTAATGGAGATTTGACAGCATTCTACATTTACATTAAATTTTTTTCTACTATTATAAGATTTAAATGAGAGTGTATTTTTATGCTCTGTTTATTTAATTGTATTTTTATCTTAATCTGTTTCTTCTTCTTTCTTTACATTTAATTCTCTATACTCATTTTAATATTTGAATGAAAGTTTTTATAATTTATTTTCTCTTTACTAAATACATTTTCCTTAAGGGTATAGATATCTAAAATATACCCTGAGCATGCGAATGGAGAAACATCTCTGAAAATCCTTTCCTTGATGAAACCAGTAAAAATCCAAGAAAAGATTGTCTAACAACTTTTTCAGAATTCTGGAAATTAACCAAAACTTGCATCAATCCAAGGAGTTTTATTCAGTAAAAGCTGAATCACATAATATGTAAATAGTGAGCTGTGTGGTGTTTTACCTTACCCAGTTCCTATCTTGTCCTACTCAGCTCCACAACAGCATCGAAAACCAAGGGCCATAATCACAGTGAAATCCAGAAACCTAGTATATCCTGAAGGGGCAGTTGTTCAGTTGCTCAGTAATTTCTGACTCTTTTTGGACCGCATAGACTTTAGCCCACCAGGCTCCTCTGTCCATGGGGAATTTCAGGCAAGAATATTGGAGTGGGTTGCCATTTCCTTCTCCAGGGGATCTTCCCAACCCAGGGATCAAACTCATGTCTGCTACACTGGCAGGTGGATTCTTTACCACTGAGCCACCAGAGGAAGTTCAGTTCAGTTCAGTTGCTCAGTCGTGTCTGACCCTGTGACTCCATGGACTGCAGCAAACCAGGCTTCCTTGTCTTTTACCAACTCCCAGAGCTTACTCAAATGCATGCCCTTCGAGTTGGTGATGCCATCCAATCACCTCATCCTATGTTGTCCACTTCTCCTCCCACCTTCAATCTTTCCCAGCATCAGGGTCTTTTCAAATTAGTTAGTTATTTGCATCTGGTAGCCAGAGTATTGGAGTTTCTGCTTTAGCATCAGTTCTTCAAATGAATATTCAGGACCAATTTCTTTTAGGATGGACTGGTTGGATCTCCTTGCAGTCCAAGGGACTCTCAAGAGTCTTCTCCAACACCACAGTTCAAAAGCATCAATTCTTCAGCACTCAGCTTTCTTTATAGTCCAACTCTGACATCCATATATGGATACTGGAAAAACCATAGCTTTGACTAGATGGACCTTTGTTGGTAAAGTAATATCTCTGCTTTTTAATATCCTGTCTAGGTCGGTCATAGCTCTTCTTCCAAGGAACAAGAGTCTTTTAAATTCATGGTTGTAGTCACCATCTGCACCAGGGGAAAGGAATCTTTGGAATCCCAGTTCCCAAATAACTGGCATTATTTGTTTGGAAGTCCCTTGAAAGACTGGCAAGTCTTCTCTTCATCTGACCAGAGTTAAAGCTTGTCCAGTCAAGACAATTTCCTTTGTCATTGTTAAAAGCTACCAACAGCAACTATTTGGCGTGACAGATGCCTGCGACAATAATAACAATTAGGTAAAGCAACAGACTGATCAAAACTTTCAGTTGAAACCTTAGGAATGTTCTTTCCATAGGAGGCTTTGAAAATCTCTGCATTATTCCACGTTTTGAAAATATTTGAAAAAATTCTCAATTGCCCACATATAGGCCTGTGACTGGTACACAGAACTTTAGGCATATCCTGGAAAGACCAAATAATAATAATAATAAAAAAACCCCTAAACTTCCAATTCTGGATGACATTAAGACTTGGTGTAAGCAGGAAACAAAGACTAAGTCAACACTATAAGATGCCTAGGCTTTGAAGATGTGTCATGATATGCCCATGGAGCTGTTCTCAAAGGTAAGGAAACATTGGTTCCAAGGATTTGAGGAGATGTCTGTCAATCATAAAGTAATGCAGCTTTGAAAACATTTTGAACTTATATTAAATAAATTGCCACCAAGTGAACTGAGCAGAGACCTCAGTTGCCATGTACAACAAAATGCAGAGTTAGATCAGAAAAATCACCAGATACACATTATCAACAGCAGAAATAAATAGCAATAAACACCTGGAAGCAGGAGATTCTGAATTCCAGAATTATCACATGATACTGTTTAAAATATGAAGTTTTCAATGAAATATTATAAAACATGCAAAGGAATAAGAAATGATGATCCATGCACAGGGAAAAAATAAAAGCAGTCAGCGAGAACCATTCATAAAGAAAGTCAAATATTTAACTCACTAGCAGAGATAATTAAGTAAGATCTTTTAAATATTTTCAGAAAGCTAAAAGAAACTATGTCTAAAGAACTGAAGGAAATTAGAATGATATCTCTCCAAATAGAGAATATCAATAAATATTTAGAAATTATAAAAAGTTACAAAATATAAATTCTGGAGTTAAAAACAGAATCATTGCAATTGTTATTTAAAAAAAAAGGTCTTAACAACAATTTGAGCTGATGGAAGAAAGAATTATCAAACTTAAGGATGGGTCAATTGCTATTGCTCAGTATGAGGGACAAAAAGAAATAAGAAAAAAGAAAGTCAGCAGAGTGTCAGAGGTCTGTGGAAGGCTATTAGAGACAATATGTACGTGTTGAACGTCTCAAGAGTGAGGAAAACTGACAAAGAAGCTATGAAGAAATAGTGGCTGAGGGATCCTCAGTATGATTAATAACTGCTTCTAATTAGAAACCAAAGAGTCAAGAAGAATACAGTGTGCATATTCTAAGTGCTGAAAAAACAATAATTCTATATCTAGCAAAATAATTATTCAAAAATAAAGAAGAAGTTATCCTCAGCTAAGCAAAACCAAGAGAATTCTTCATTAGCAGATCTGTTTTTTGAGAAATAAGAAAGGGAGTTATTCAGGCTAAAATGAAAAGAAAATAAGTGTAAATCAAATTGACATGAAAGCATAAAGAATACTGGTAAAAACTATGTAGGTATATATAAAGTCAGTATACAGGGATTTTGTTTGGAACACTTCTTTCACTTGTATTACTTAAAAGACAACTACATGAAGTAGTAATTATACATTTGTGCTGATGTGCATGCAAGATAAAAGTTACAATTTGTACAAAATACTGGGACGGAAATGAACTATATAGTAGCAAAGGTTTTATAAAACATACAAAATAAGTTGACATCAACCTGAACTAAATCCTTATAAATTAATATGGTAGTTGCCTAAAGAGGAGGAAAGGCTGGGAGGAATTAGTAGATACAGACTCTTATTTATAGAATGGATAAACAACAAAGTCTTACTATATAGGACATGGAACTATATTCAATATCCTGTAATAAACCATATGGAAAGGACTATGAAGAATACATACATACATATATATATACATATATATATGTATACGTATAACTGAATCACTTTGCTGTATGACTGAAATTAACACAGCATAGTAAATCAACTATACAATAGATTTTTAAAAATATATTAATTATAATCCCCAAGGAAGTCACTGAATGTTTCTAAAAAATGTTTATTATTTTAAAATATAGAAACATATGAGCTTCAGTGACAGCTCAGTGGATAAAGAATCTGCCTGCAATTCAGGAGACCCTGGCTCAATTTCTGGGTCAGGAAGATCTCTAGAGAAGGGATAGTCTACCCACGCCAGTATTCTTAAGCTTCCCATGTGGCTCAGCTGGAAAGAATCCACCTGCAATGAGGGAGATCTGGATTGGTATCCCTGGGCTGGGGAGTTCCCCTGGAAAGGGGAAAGGCTACCCACTCCAGGATTCTGACCTGGAGAATTCCATGGACTGTAGAGTCCATGGGGCCAAAAAAGCTGGACATGACTGAGTGACTTTAACTTTCATGTTATTGTTGTACAGATGCCAAGCTGTGTACAAAACATACTACTGAACATGAAAGGTGACATTAATGAAGGAAGAAAAGAATGAAAATACATGTCAGAAATAAGCAAAATAGCCAACAAAAATACCACCTCATTAGTGATTACATTAATAACACTCCAATTAGGTGACAAATGTTGCAAGATGAATTTAAATTTGAAATTTGGCCAATCATACACTAGGAACAACAGATAGATGTTTGACTTGAACTTGAATTTAAATACAAACATAGGCCAAAAATAGAAAAATTGTGCCAAGAAAATATAGGAAGGATATAAAATTATATAAAATTATACCATGAAAATAGTAATGAAGACTGGAATGACTAAAGTAACATTAGACAAGACATAGTTTCAAAATTACATATATATGTGTTAGTATACTGTACTTTTGTTTTTCCTTCTGGCTTACTTCACTCTGTATAATAGGCTCCAGTTTTGTCCACCTGAGTAGAACTGATTAACATGAATTCTTTTTAATGGCTGAGTAATATTCCATTGTGTATATGTACCACAGCTTTCTTATCCATTCGTCAGTTGATGGGCATCTAGGTTGTTTCCATGCCCTGGCTACTATAAACAGTACTGCGATGAACATTGGGGTACACGTGTCTCTTTCAATTCTGGTTTCCTCGGTGTGTATGCCCAGCAGTGGGATTGCTGGGTCATATGACAGTTCTATTTCCAGTTTTTTAAGGAATCTCCACTCTGTTTTCCATAGTGGCTGTACTAGTTTGCATTCCCACCAACAGTGTTAAGAGGGTTCCCTTTTCCCCACATCCTCTCCAGCATTTATTGCTTGTAGACTTTTGGATGGCAGCCATTCTGACTGGTGTAAAGTGGTACCTCATTGTGGTTTTGATTTGCATTTCTCTGATAATGAATGATGTTGAGCATCTTTCCATGTGTTTTTTAGCCATTTTTATGTCTTCTTTGGAGAAATGTCTGTTTAGTTCTTTGGCCCACTTTTTGATTGGGTCGTTTATTTTTCTGGAATGGAGCTGCAGGAATTGCTTGTATATTTTTGAGACTAATTGTTTGTCCGTTGCTTCATTCACTATTATTTTCTCCCATTCTGAAGGCTGCCTTTTCACCTTGCTTTTAGTTTCCTTTTTTGTGCAGAAGCTTTTAATTTTAATTAGGTCCCATTTGTTTATTTGTGCTTTTATTTCCAATACTCTGAGAGGTGTGTCATAGAGGATCCTGCTTTGGTTTATGTCGGACAGTGTTTTGCCTATGTTTTCCTCTAGAAGTTTTATAGTTTCTGGTCTTATGTTTAGATAGTAACGAGAACCCTGTATGCGAGACAGCAAAAGAAACGCAGATGTATAGAATAGTCTTTTGGACTCTATGGGAAAGGGCAAGGGTGGGATGATATGGGAGAACGGCATTGAAACATGTTAATTATCATATGTGAAATCAATCGCCAGCCCAGCTCAGGGCTGGTGCACCGGGATGACCCAGAGAGAGGGATCAGGAGGGAGGTGAGAGGGGGGTTCTGGAAGGGGAACATATGTATACCCATGGCAGATTCATGTCAATGTATGGCAAAACCAACACGATAATGTAAAGAAAATTTTAAAAATAAATAAATAAAATCAGAAAAAAAAGACATTGTTTCGGACAAAATTTTTACTACAGACAAAACAGACATATTATAAAAATATATGTACCTAACAATAAGTACAAATTGATAAGAGAAATAGATAATTTCACAGTAATAATTGGAGACTAAAGTATCCTACACTTAATAATAAACAGACCAGGCAGAAGATCTACAAGGGAACAAAAGAGTTGAACAACGTCTTAAGCTGTAAAATTAGTATATGACACATCTATTTTTCTACCTGATGCATTCCACAGCATAAATGAAACTTGGAAGCATGATGCTAAGTGAAAGAACTCAGAAACAATGGCTACATGTTTGTATGAAATGTGCCCAGCAGTAATAGCCATAACAGACAGAAAGTTTATTAGTGGTTGCCAGGAGCTGAAAGGACCAAGATGAGGAGGTGGTTTCTTTGGAGGTGGTGAAAATATTCTGGAATTAGATAGCAGTGATAATTTCATAACTTTGTGAAAACACTAAAACTCACAAATTGTATAAATGATGAATTTTTGATATATGAATTATTTGTTATTGTTAAGTTGCTCAGTGATGTCTGATTCTTTGTGACCCCATGGACTGCATCACAGCAGGTTTCCCTGTCCTTTACCATCTCCTGGAGTTTGCTTAATCTCATGTCCATTGAGTCAGTGATGCCATCCAACCATCTTGTCCTCTGTCCTCTGCTTCTCTCCTGCTTTCAATCTTTCCCAGCATTTAGTTTGGATGAGAATTGAATGTATGAAGTATTTTACTTTGCCTTCATTTAAACATACCATTTTCTTTTATTTTTAAAATTATTAAATAATTGTTTTAGTTTTCCTGTGCTAACTTAATACAGAGCCACAAATGCAACTGGCTGAAAACAGAACACGTTTATTTTCTCAAAATCCTCTAAGTCAGAAGTGTAAGTCTGCTGCTTAGAGTTTTGCAAAGCTGGGAAGGAGTTGTCAGCAAGGTTGAGTTTCTTGAAGTTTGCTAGGAGAATCTGTATTCAAGTTTATTAAAGCTGTAGGCTGTATGAAGTTGCTTGTAGTTGCAGTACTGAATTTCTTGTTTCCTTACAGATAGTCAGCAAAAGCCTCTTAGCTTCCTAAGGTCATCTAAACTCCTTGTCACATTACCCCTTTCTCTAGCCAGCAAAGCTGGGTGGAGTTCTTCTCAAGCTTTGAAGCCCCATGATTCCCACTTCTCCTGAATCTCTTATATCTCCAGGTGAAGAATGTATTCTGCTTCCAAGGGTTGATATAATTAGATTGACTTACCCAGATAGACCAGGATAATCTCCCTGTTTTAAAGTACTAATCTTAGTGTGATCTAGACAATCCCTTTGGGTAACATAATCACAGGTATTAAGGATTAGGGCATGGGTATTTTTGGATCCAAGGTCATTCTTCAGCATACTTTCAAGAGTTATAAATAATTTGTAAAGAAACAGAAAACCTGGCTCTTAGTGATCAGTTTCAATTGCATCAGGAAATTACATAATAATGAATACATATTTATTATATCTGAGCATATTAATCAAATTAAGTCATTTTTAAGACAAGAATATTTCCAAGAAATTAATGTTAAAGAAATCCACTATCAGGATTACAAAATGTTATCCAATATCCTTTGAAGTTTATGAGAATGAAAATTTACACAATAACATTATTTTATATAATTGAACCACATAAAAGTTTCCCTTTTTCTGTTTTCATTGTTATATGTAAACTACTCTCATTGTTAAATGTGTTTCTTTTTGTTAGACATTACTCATATATCTTTCTCGTTACTTAATTTTCTATTTTCAGCATTTTTTTTCCAAAATTGTCTGTAGCATAGCCATTGAAAAGCATGAATTCTGAAGATAAAAATACATAGACTTGAATTTTAGCTTCACTGTTAATTAGTAAATTGGCTTGGCCAAATGACTTTTTGTATATCAATTTTCTCATCTTCAAAGCATGGATCATATATCACCTATCTCAGAGGGTAATATAATGAAATAAGTTTAATACAGATAAAGCAGCCCTTACAAAAACTTTGTTTTATATGATCATATTGTTTTAGATGTTTGCCATATGCACAGTCAAAACATATAATTACTAAAGTTGTATTTACTTTTTCAATTTTTAGAATAAATTAGACTTCAGAATAAATTTATAATTTTTAGAATTTAGTTTTATTTTTTCAGTGTTTAGAATAAATCTGAGTCCCTTTTTAATGCTGGGTTTAGCTTACTCACAATGATTATATTTATTGATATAATGATTACTGACTTCTCTTTCTTATCAAGGATGCAAAACTGTTGACTCTATTTTCTTCCCTCATTTTATGGGTTTAGTTAAATTGCTTTGTTCTAATGTTATTTCTTTACTTGTTTACAAATTTTACATTATTTATGTTACTTCAGGAAACAGGAACTGTCTATTGCATCAAATATCAATCACATAAATATTTTGAGTAACATATATATAGCCAGATACTTATTTTTAGTTTTGGTAGGTTAATAAAATTCGAGTCATTCAATTAACAAAAGAATTTCTGATCCACCTTCCTCAGAAGTACCAGCCCGTCTGACACCATTTAAGCAGGTAGTTTCCATGCAAGTCAATTTCACCATGACCTCAACAGGAGAATTCTTTATTCATAGGTTGAGACAAAGTTTATCTGATCTTTTGAAGTACAGATCTCTGTGAAGGAAAATCCTTTTCAACAGGATGTTAAAAAAAAAAGAAATAAGCTTTTTTCATTAAAGGGCAGAAAGCATAGTAATTTAATGTTAATTTCTCAAATACAAAAAATAAAAGGTAGTTTTACTTGATTATCTTGATCGATAACATGAATTTTATATTTCAAGTTGAATGCCTACTTAAAATGATGAAGGGATTGCCACTTAGAAGGCAGTTAAAAAGAAGGTGATATATTTCAAACACTAAAATTTTATTTCTGTGTACCATAAATGCAAAATGACTTGCAAAGTGACCTCTTTGGTACTTCTTTAGAATTCAATATTTTAAATTTATAGTAATTTGTGCTGAATAGAAAAATGCACTTATTACCTTGGTAACTATATTTACTTTTATTTGATTACAGTATATTTTTCTATTTTTATGAATATGTATTTATATTTTTCAGATTAAAGTATACTTGTAGATCAGTCTTCTCACTATTTTTATAAGAAAGTGATTTAAAAATTCAGCATGAGTTTCTGTAATACATAATGTTGCATAAAACAGCTTTAAAGATGAATAGAATTTTGGCTTATTCTGCCTTATTATCATACTACGGAGGAGTCAGTTGCTCAGACTGGATCTTAAGGAAAAAATAAGAAGGTGGTAACATCATATACTAAGTTTCCCAACCTTCGTATTTGATCCTGAATTATCCTAAGGCCTCTTATGATAAGTGCGTAAAAAAATATACTTTCTCACTTAACTGATTTCTCAACGGAGTGCCTTATACTTCTTGTTGTTCCTACTTCATCAAAACTTAACTATTCCCAGGCCACTGTTTCTAAACAAAAAGTAGTACATAGATTCATCTTAAAAGAAAATAATTTTATTGGCCCTGAAACTGGCTTAAATGATTTTCATTTCAATGATATTGAATCTATACAAATTTGAAACTACATATAAACTATGGTGATATTCCTACAAATTTTTAAAACATCTTATGTTATATAGCACTATTGTTGATTAACAATATTGTAATGATTTCAGATGTTCAGAAAAGTAATTCAGTTACACCTGTATCTATTCTTTTTCAAATTATTTTTTCCATTTAGATTGCTATGTAATATTAAGCAGAGTTCCCTGTATTATACTGTAGGTCCTTTTTGGTTATCCATTTCAAATGTAGCAATGTGTGAATGTCAATCCAAAGCTCCCTAAATATCCCTACCTCCACCCACCCTTCATGCTAACTGTAAATTCATTTTCTAAGTGTGTGAGTCTGTTTCTGTTTTGTAAGTAATTCATCTGCATTGTTTCTTTTTGGATTTCACTTAAAAGTGATATGCTATTTCTCTTTCTCTGTCTGACTCATTTCACTCAGTATGACAATCTCTCAGTCTGTTTTGTTGCAAATGGCATTATTTCATTCTTTTTAGTGGGTTAGGAATATTCCATTGTTTATATTTGCCACATCTTCATAATCCATTCCTCTGTTGATGGATATTTTGATTGCTTCCATGTCTGGCTATTGTAAACAGTGCTGCAATGATTACTGGGTGCATGTATCCTTTCAGATCATGATTTTCTCCAGATATATGCCTGAGTGGGATTCCAGGTTCATATGGTAGCTCTCTTTTTAGATTTTAAGGAATCTTCATACTGTTCTACCTGGGGCTGTACCAATTTACATTCTCACCAACAGTGTAGGAGGGTTCCCTACTCTCCACACCTTCTCTGGCATTTATTGTCTGTAGATTTTTGAATGATAGCTCTTTTAACTGGTAAGAGATGCTATCATATTATAGTTTTGATTTATGTTTCTCTAATAATTAATGATCTTGAACATCTTTTCATGTGCCTCTTGGCCATCTGTATATTTTCTTTGGAGAAATGTCTATTTAGGTATTCTGCCCATTTTTTCATTGAGTTGTTTGTTTTAATGATTTTAAGCCACATTAGCTATCTATTCTTCAATTCATTGATGTGTTGTATCACATTGATTGATTTACATATATTGAAGAATCCTTGCATCCCTGGGATAAATCCCACTTGATCATGGCATATGATCCTTTTAATGTATTGTTAGAGTCCAATTCCAAGTACTTTGTTGAGGATTTTTGTATATATTCACCAGTAAAATTAGCCTGTAACTTTCTTTTTTTCGTGGTGTCTTTGTGTGGATTGAGAACCAGGGTCATGGTGCCCTCATAGAATGACTTTGGGAGTTTTTTATTAATCTGCAATTTTTTGGAACAGCTTCAGAAAGATAAAATGTTTGACAGAATTCACCCATAAAGTCATCAGATCCTGGACTTGTATTTGCTGGTAGTTTTTAAATCACAGTCTCAATTACAACGCTTTTGATCAGTCTGTTCATATTTTCTATTTCTTCTATGTTCAGTCTTGAGAGATTGTACCAACAAAATATTTTAAAAGATTTAATTGCAAAGAAATTACAAACCAATATAATTCCAAATAATATCAATTTCATGTATAAAAATGATTTCTGAAAATTTCTGAGATTAATTGCCTCTTAATACTAATACACTATTGATTTATGCAGAAAGTTCATTGAGTCTGGCATTCATATACAGACAATATCAATGGCACATTTCCAAAATTTTTAATTATATTTATTATAATTTATTTGTTAAGAATACTCTGGTTTTCTTTTCCCATTAACTCAGGTAAAGTAGTACAACTCAGTATAAAATACCTACATAATTGGTTATAACATGTTGTAACCTGTTCTTACAGGTTACAGGTTGTGGCACAGATAAGCTAGAATAATTCTATCACTTTTGGATTGCACTGAAATGAACATAATTGAAAAAAATCACTTGACTCATAGATACCTCCATCTGAAGTGTTGTCTTCTGCCACCTGGTGGTGGGTAGCTTAGTTTGAGACACACTGAACTATCCAAAACACCAGTCAAAACTTGGTACGGATTCTACTCTGCCATTTCCTCCTTTGTTATAATATATGAGTTTCTTATATATATATATATATATAACTAAAAAGTCAATGTAAACCTGAAAAGATTTAATCCCAGAAAAAACTGAATACAAACACATACAGACAATTATATATAGTGGGTGTGTGTATGTGTATAGTCTCTGGCACAAAGCAAGGACTTGACAAATGGTAGAAACTTTTATTTCTATTACCACATAAAAATGAATAGCAATGTTATTGATTAGTTAAGTATTCTTCCAACAATAATAACTTACAAAAGTTTACCCCTTCCAAAGGACAAAATACTGCAATAGAATTAAATTATGAGAATCCTTAAGAAGGATAATTGCAAGACCTTCAAATAATCCTACAAGGGAGGTATGTTATTTAGGTTTGTATTAAGCTCTATTTACATTACACTGGAGCAATTGTGTCTATTCTACATCTAGTTGGTTCTGTGGTTCTATTAAATATAAGCATTTGAGTGTGGATGTTCTTTTTTTAAATGATGTAGACTTTTGCATATCAGTGAATGTTCAGTTTTCACTGTGGCAATAGGCAGCTGTACTAAAGAGTGAAATTTCTTTCATGATTCTTGGTGTTTTAAACTGATCATTACTCATCTAATATGAAGTGACATTTTGCTGTGCATCAAAAAACTTATGGCTTTATTTGCAAGACTACTCTGCCTATTTCACTTTACATAATTTCTGTTTTCATATGCACATAGTGTATAGTAATATCAAATACCATCATTTCCAAAAAATGATGCTCAGTTTTACTGAGAATTGTATTTTAATGTTTATATCTCAACATAATCTGACACAGTGAATTGCTATGAAATATGCATCTAAAATGAACATCTCTATGGAAAGTTAAGGTGTAATTCAAACAGATAAAAGCTGATAACTTTTTATATCTAGCACTCATATATTTCAAAGACTAAAAAGGAATTTGGAGGTTAATCCTAGGCTTCAAGATAATATGCACTCATGTTGAAGCTATCAAATAATTAAAACTCTTTAAGACATTTTGTCTTTTGTAAGTGTGGACCATTTGGTCAAATCAAACTTCCACCAGAAAACCTAGACAATGCAGAGGAAAAAAATTACATATATGTTTTTAATCTGCTTAAAAAAACATCAGAAGTTTTGAAAGGCTACAATACCAGAGATAAGGAAAGTCTAGAAATGGCAGGCCAACATTTGGTGCCTACGTTCTCCTTAACAAAATCACCATATCTAAACTTGAAGCAGAACTTGAGAAATTAAGTTTCTCAAAATTTGAGTACAAAAATTGAAGTTCTGGGCTGCAAAAATAAAGGGACCCTGGTAAAAACAAATTTAGTTGGTTTTGAGAGCCAGTTACATAGGCACATAAAGAGCTAGCAACAAGACTCAAATCACTTCATGCTATCTTTGCAGTAATATGACCTGCTCATAGCTTTACTGCTAGACATAAATGATACATTCTTTCATGAAGCAGAGGATTTTTTTTTTAGGGCTGGGTCGAAGATGATGGTATAAGAATAGTCTGAACTCACTTATTCCTGGAAGCATGGGAAATATAACTTTTAAATAAACAATTTCTCCTGAGGGAGAATTTAGGATTGATTGAACTGCTTCTGTACAACAAATAGCAGAACCAGGGAGATGGATAGGAGAGACAGAGACCATCTCAGGACCTGCAGTAGGGAGGAATATCCCTGAGGGATTTGCATACAGGATCACCTGCCATAGGTGCAGTAAAAAAAAAAAAAAAAAAAAAAGAAACCAGCAATTTAAAATGCACCTATATCATGACAATGTATGGCAAAAACAATAATAAAAAAATAAATAAATAAAATAAAATGCACCTATACTATATGTGAAGAAATCTACTTATTAAGTCTAAAAATGTCGGCTAAATGAGCAGGGAACTGCTGGGACTCACTCCACAGTTGGAGGCACAGGAGAGTACCATTTTTTTGCCTGCCCCCTGCCTTGATAGAATGTACAGAAAAAAAAAATGTCAAGGCACTCCTATAGGTCTGCCAGGGCTATTGTAGCATGCCCCAGGTCCGTGGTCCATACCAGCTCCAGCCATTCTGCCACTGTGGGCCAGGGACAGAGCTGAGGGACTCCTGGTCCATTATTTCTCTAGCTTCAGTCAGGCTGCCAGAGGCAACCAGCACATGAGTCTACATCAAAGACAACCCTACATAAGGCTGTGCCTTCAAGACCAGGAGCAATAGTTTTGCCTAATTCATAGTAAATTAGGCACAGACACAGAAAATTTTAAAAAATAAGGAAAAAGAGGAATATGCTCCAAATGAATGAACAAGATAAAACTCTAAGAAAAGAACCTTAATGAAATGAAAATAAACACCCTGATTTCAAACTATGCTACAAAGCTATAGTGATCAAAATAGTGTGGCATTATTAAAAACCAGTCACACAGAATTGAAAGAGTATGAGCAGTCTAGGAAAAAAATGTACATATGGAAATTAATCTATGACAAGGAACAAGGTTATACAGTGAGGAAAAACAAAATCTTCAATAAATGGTGTTGGGGAGACTGGATAGTTATGTGCAAAATAATCAAACTGAACCATTTTCTTATACCATAAACAAAATAAACTCATAATATATTAAAGACGTAAACACAAGACTTTATTCAGATATCTCTTAGAAGAAAACATGGGAAATAGACTCTTTGACATTATTCTTAGCAATATTTCTTTGGATCTGCCTTCTTAGGTAAGGGGGGAAAATTGAAAAAAAAAATGAGATTACATCAAACTCAAAAGCTTTTGTACCACAAAGGAATCCAGCAATAAACAAAAAAGGCAACCTACTGAGTGGGAGAAGTTATTTGCAAATTATATGTCTGATAATGGGTTAATTACCAAAATATATAAAGAATACATATAACTCAATATCAGAAAATGAACAAATAACAACAAAAAAAACCAACAATCTAACTAAAAATTTGGCAGAGGACCTGAACAGGAGACATACCAATGGCCAACTGGCACATGAAAAATGTTCAATGTAACTAATGATTAGGGAAATTCAAATAAAAATCAATGAGATAATACCTCACACCTATTCAGAATGTCTATCATCAAAAAGAACACAAATAACAAATGTTGGCAAAAATATAGAGAAAAGAGAACCATTGTACACTGTTGGTGGGAACTTAAATTGATGAAACAATTGTGGAAAACAAAATGGAGATTTCTCAATCATTTAAAAATATAGCTACCATATAAGCAAGCAATCTCCCTTCTGAGTATTTACCTAAAGAGAACAAAAACACTAATTTGAAACTATATATGTACCTTATATTAATTGCAGCATTGTTTAAATAGAAAATAACATATTAAAGCAATTTAAGAGGCCACTGATAGATAAAAGGATAAATAAAATATTTTAAATCTATAATGGACTATTATTCAGCCGTAAAAAAGAATGAAATCTTGCCATTTTTGATAACATGGATGCCTAGAGGGTATTATGCCTCATGAGATAAGTCAAACAGAAAGGTAAATGTCCTATGATTTCACTTATACAAGAAATCTGAAAAACAAAGCAAATGAACAAAGGAAACAAAACAGAAGCAGACTCATAAAAACAGATTATGAGCTGGGAATTGACAGATGAAAGGGGCATGGGAGGATAGCCAAAATATTCTAAGGAGATTAAAAGATAAAAACTTCTAATTATAAAATAAACAAATCAAAGGAATGTAAGGTACAGCATAGGAAATATAGTCAATAATATTGTAATAAGTTTGGTGAAAGATGGTAATTAGACACTGACTGTATTGTTTTTGTGATCATTTTTATATATAAAAATATTGAATAATTATGTGGCACACCTGAAACTCATAAATATTGCAAATCAATTCTATGTCAATAGAAATAAAATCAAGCTTTAAGAATCATCATTATAATTTGTCACCCAAAATGATGAAAACTTGATAAATAAAAGTTTTTAAATGTTTGACCTACAACTTGGAGAATATTATATTATAGATTAGGACAAGTATGTGTGATTGTTATATCTAAAAAATTTTTAATGTATAAAATATGAGTAAAAGACTAGAAAAATATGAGAATTTTGGAAATAAAGACAAAAATTGCTCATTAAAATTAAAACTCAGAATTGAGACTTCCCTGACAGTCTAGTGGTTAAGACTCCACACATTCACTACAGAGGGTACAGGTTCGATCCCAGAATGGGGAACTAAAATTCTCACATGCTGCAGACTAGGACCATAAAAACCCCCACCCCCACAAATCCTAATATTCAATTAAGCACATCTAAATAGATACTTCATAACACAGATTTGAAAATATTTGGGAAGTATATTTTTTAAGATTTGTACATTAAACACTAAATTATTTTGTATTAATGGAAATTAGGTGTATATACATTTTTCTCCAGTAGATATTCCATTCCTATAGTTTAGATGTTTTCTAATGCGGACATTCCATTAAACAAAATGATCTGAAAAAACTGCATTAATCACATTCTTATGTGGTTTTAAGCTCTTTACACTCTCTCTCCCCCCCTTATTTTCCGCTATTACACACAAACAGAAACATACTAATATAACTGTGTGCAAACATACTCATATATTTTAATACATAAGTTTAAGGCAGTCCATTGTGAACCCATTCCTTATCACATCATTATAATAACCAGAGAAGAATAAATCCATTTCAATTTTACAACATTATTGGGTAAATAAAGATGGACCAAATGTGAAATTATGAGGATTTAATAAATTCATAATTTTAAAGTGAAGTGAGTTATAATGACACTCATTAGAGTAATCTGTTATATATATAACTGTAAGACATGTAAAGGTTTTCCATTGAACATGTAAAAATTGGAAACCAGGAAAGTGGCTGAGATCTTTTGAAGTTAATTTAAAAACAACAAACGTAAAAAAATCTTTTGATTCAGGAAATTTCACATGTTATTAATGAAGAGCTTCAGTTTTACTCCGTCTGTAGGAGTTTGAAGTAAAAGATGATTTATATATTTGTGAATATAATTTGCTTATAGTCCTTTACTCAAAGCATTTTTATAGCCAGTTATGCTATATTTATAGGCATCTAGTTACCCATTTTATTTTTGAAAACATTAAAATGAACAGTGAGTTCCTTTGCTGAAACAAGAATCCTAGGCCCAGTTGAACAATCATCCTGTGTCCTTGAATAAGTAACTTAATAGATCTGAGCCAAAATTTTTTTATCCAGAATACGAGAGACTTCTGTTTAGCTATAAAGTTTTATGACCATAAGGCAAATCATGTGATGCTTTCTGCCTCTTCAGCAAGTTGCTTGATATTGTATTTTATATTCACTTATAATTCAGATGTTTACTGTGATGAAATTGAACATTTAATGCTTCCACTTTGCAAAATATGTTATAAAACAAAGTGAGCCACTTACTATAAAAAAGAAGAAAAATAAATTATCCTTTTGATGACTATTTGTATCATCTATAATTAGTTATATAAGTGATAGTGTAATATCCATATAGTGCATTAACTTTGGATAAACTAAGTTTCCCAAACTCAGAATTTTGTTTTGTATTCTGACAACTGCTACTGTGCTGAGATGTTGCCTGGGGACGAATTACAGCATTTGGAGTTTCATATTGTCTATAGTACTTGTCTAAAATGAAGGAATATTACATACCAAGCTTATCATTGCTATGATGACTTCCTGCTTTCTGAATTAAATTAGGATTATAGCTGGTACTGAAAGTAATAAAATAGAAACCTCAATGCTTCCATAAAATAACTACTAATGTATACTCAACAGCAATGAAAATTTTAAAAAAACTAGTAAGATTTGTAAAATATAAACTATCAATCAAAAAACCCAATAACTTCTGAAAGTTCCTACCTCGGAATAAGGAAAGGAAAAAGGAAAGCTAGAAGTCATTCATCTGTCAACTACTGTGACTTTGGATATCAAGCTCTGAGTAACACTGTTGCTTTTAACCACTATGGTTTGGACAAAATTTTAGACTAGTTTTTAATTGGAGAACGACATTTATTTTGATCTGATGCCTCAAGATGTAACATCCCCTTCTACTTTGATAAACTGGAGACTGTTTAAAAGAGAATGTCTATTGTTTATTGATTATTCTGAAACACCACAGCTTTAGATGAAATTTAAGCCTGGGAAGGAAGGAGAAAGATAAACACAGCAACAAGAATATTATAGCGATTTCAGAAGCATTATAGATATATTTGACATTCCACTTTATAGATTTTTGTTTTAAATATTAGATGTGTGTCTTCTTGAAAGTTTGCTACTTGTTTGTTTGCTCTGCTTACTCTTATCAGTGCTAGTTTAACACAGGTCAAGAATGGTTTCTAAAAGTCTGAAGTCACAATGGTGATAGACTCTCCAAAAGTAAAATGAGAAAAGATAAAAATTTTGATATATGAAGCTACATATAAAAGAACTGATCACTAAAACTATTAATTAATTATGAGTTTGTTTTATACACAATAATCTATAAATAAATAATATTAACAATGGTTCAAATGTAGAATGATAGGGCAAAGTATTCTTGAGAAAAATCCAAGTGCATTTTATAATTCTGTGACAGATGCTTATTAATTACTTTAACAAAACTGTGTGAGCACCTGTGATGTACATATAACTTGTAAAACACTGACTGTTAAATTGCCTAAAAATGTTAATTAATCAGTTATTTGGGAGACTATATATTTATTGCAGTATTGTTTATAATATTATATTAGCTTTGGATATACAACATAATGGTTCAATATTATTTTAGGTTGCACTCCGTTGAAAGTTATAAAATACTGCCTATATTCCATATACAATTTATCCTTGTAACATTTATCTTAAAGATGATCATTTGTATAATTTAATAATAATTTTAAACAAAATTTCATATTGGAACTGAAATAGCTCAGTCGATTTTAAGAATATGGATGTCACATTGGGGGAAATGAGTTAATTATATTTGTAAGCTTATTGTCCTAAATAATATAATAGGAAGAGTCTTAGATACTATCCTTTACCAAGTAGATATGCTTATGCATGGGTCTAAAATGATTGTAGCAGATATTGCAGATGGAATGATCTGTACCATTTCATCCCACCTCTTACATTCACCTGCAGGCGTCATACTCGTTCTGGAAGGCAGGCAGCACAAGTTTCATTACCACACTCCTCTGATTTTCTTTTTGTGAGTTTTCTTTGGCCACAGAACAGCTTGTAGGTAGGCAATTGTAACTTCAACAGTGTCAGGAAAATGATGTTCAGGGGCAACTCTTAGCCAGTGAAAGATAAGAGGATACATCTTCCAATCCTCTCATCTTAAAAAGAGACTGTTCTGAAGTGTGACCCACGTGATGTTTCAGGATAACCCAAACAGGACTGTGCCCAGTTGCTCTCAATAAGAATTCATTCATTGACACAATTTACTGGTGACCAATAGAGTTTCTTTCTCAGCACTTCCTCCTTCTCCTGCTCTTCCTAAAAGCGCCTCTACACAAACTTTGCTGTTGATCAGTGCTCCATTGCGTCCAACTCTTTGCAACCCTGATGGACTGCACCATGCCAGGTTTCCCTGTCCTTCACCTGGAGTTTGGTCAAATACATGTCTGCTGACTTGGTGATGCCATCCAATCATCTCACTCTTGGTCACCACCTTCTCCTTCTGCCCTCAGTCTTTCCCAGCATCAGGATCCTTTCCAACGAATGGGTTCTTTGCCTCAGGTATCCAAAATATTGGAGCTTCAGCTTCAGCATCAGTCCTTCCAATGAATATTCAGGGCTGGTTTCCTAAAGAAACTACCTGCACACAAATCTTTGTCTTATGATTGCTTTTGGAAGAACCTAAACTAAGGAAGTAGGGTTTATATACTAAAGGAGAAGTTGTGTGTTTGTGTGTTTCAGCTACAGTATATAACAAAATTTCCAAACTAGAAATCTCAAGAAACATTGTATAGCTATTTTTTTTTGTCCTAACTTGCTATGCAATTTTTTTCCAAGCCATTTAAAGGTTTGGGTAATATACATCTTGAGCTTAAAAAAAAATAAAGTTCAGAAGTAAAGACAGTAGGAATAGATGATCTCAAAAATTGTCTGCAATTCAAAAGAATTATTTATACACTAGAAAACCTATCTGATGCCATTAGGGTATGTAGTGAAGAAGTTAATCGAAAAGTTTGGTTAAAATGATGTATAAAAATGATACATTCACAACTTACAAAGTTTGTTTTAAACCAAATGTGTATTTTACTTCAAAGTTCTTGTGTGTTTCAAAGAACTTTTGAGTGTGGGCTGCCTTATTTTCTTTATTTCATAAACCACACCTGCACTTTTGGAATTAAATGACAATTTAAAGACCCTGTTGATAGAGGTGCTAATTATTGCTATAATGGCAATCATATTTTAATTCATAATTTTATCATATAAATGTGCTGTATACCTTTAAAAAAATGAAGACCCTGGTGAAGTAATTTCACTGAAGAATACTTTCTGATTTTATAGTTCCTCCAATATTTATCAAATGTATTTCCAATAATTAGTTGAAAATAATTTTGTGGCTTCTTGCTTATATCTGTCCTCTTGACATAGCTAAAATATAAATAAAGCAACTTATTTTTTGTATATTTAATTATTTTATATACTCAGATAACATAATTAATTTAACTAAATAACAGATACAACTAAGAAAACACATCCATTCCTCTCTCTACTGATTCTTGATGAATCAGTGGGTTTAGGGGTAGTTGCAAGAGTTACCACCTAGATTATAATTTCAATATACTATATTCTCTTCTCTGAATAATTTAATCCAATAAATCTGTATTATTGGTGTTAGCTAAAGAGTTTGTGCTCTCTTAAGCTTCCAAAACTTCAAGTGAATTTCAAACCGAATGTTAACATGGCTTTAGCCATCTTATGACCCAGAATAACCATAACA
The DNA here is from genome assembly GCA_007570785.1 of Antilocapra americana. Taxonomy (NCBI): domain Eukaryota; kingdom Metazoa; phylum Chordata; class Mammalia; order Artiodactyla; family Antilocapridae; genus Antilocapra; species Antilocapra americana. The sequence goes on along the minus strand of ML661338.1, from coordinate 29,092,550 downwards.
ATCTAGATGCATAATTTCAGTACATCGTGTTCTTTACTCTGAATAATTTAATCCAATAAGTCAGTTATATGAGTTAATATTATTTCTGCTAACTTAAATTTCCAAATCTTCAAGTTTCAAAGCAAAAGTTAGCATGACTTTAGCAATCTTATAATTCAGGAAAATATATGAAGCATCCATATGAGGGGCCCTCAGTTGTATTTATGCTGATAAAAAGCCAAATATTCAACCAATATCTAACCTTAAAAGGATATCACCAACAAATGTTTTGAAATTTTGTATCACCCACTTTGGAAAATATTTAGTCATCAAAGATTCTAGGCATATCATTAATGAATATTGAAACTCAGGTTTATACTTGAACAAGAAGATACTGAATAAACAGTGCTCTGTGTTCTTTCCTATTTGTTCTGCTCAGTGAATCCAAAATGGTAACTGCGGTTCCTAGCTGTTGTATCAACTGACTTTGGGCATTACAGATTTGCCCTATGGTCCATAGGAATAAGAATTTATAAGCTTAGTACTGAATGGTATGTAGCCATACATACATACATACATATGTACATATGTAACTAATACAGCATGTCAAAATCCAATACATTCTTTTGAAAAGATTGAGCAGAGTAATGAGAAGTCACAAGTGTAGAGGAGTATATGTTTGTGCAAGTTGCAATTTCTGACATGGAGTCAGGATGAATGTCACTGAGAAAATGACATTTATCAAAGATTTAAAATTTCTGAAAAAGTATATTAGTAAAAATAGGTTAGACTATTCTTTAGTAACAATAAGGAGCCAAATCTCACAGGTTTAATCCCAAAAGATAAAGGTCTCATTTAATACCTATTGCAGAATAATCTGCAGCTCTGTTTTGCCTCAGTCTCATCAGAACACAGCCTGACAACGCCTCTACAATCTGGAACATAAAAATATGCAAACATTGCAAATTGTGCACTGACTTGTAAAGTCTTCCAACAAAAGATGACATACAGTAACCTTGTCCCCATGTTATTGGCTGAAGCAAGTAATGTGGACAAGATAAACCCCAATGAAGCAGAAACATACAACCCTCCCATATGCTCTCAGGGGGAAAAATCCATCTGTGCCCTGATGACCATCCCTGAGAATGAGCAGTTCAGCCTCACAGCCCGGTCCAGGACTCAGGTGAGGAGAGTAAAGCAATCACCTCAAGTGCAAAATGTGGGGAGGCACCAAAAATTCACTAATCATATTTTTTAAAAATAATATTTTTAAAAAACCTCAAAATCAATGCAAAAATCCATGATGAGAAAATACACACCTTTTAAATAAAGATGGGATAAGTATACCTTTCTATGTAGAGCCATATTAGAGCCTGAGGCAAGAGAAGAGATAAACAATAGTTTCTATTTAAAATAGTGAAAATTCGTTCATCATGAAAATTTTGTATTGATATCATTTATTTACAATAATGAGTTAAATATTTTTAATTTCCATGATGGAGATTTGTTACACCACTGTAATTTTTGGAAAAAAATAGATAAACAAATGCTTTTAAAAGAACCCTCCTGTCAATGCAGGAGATGTAAGAGATGCAGGTTTGATCCCAGAGCTGGGAAGATCCAGGGCACGGCAACCCACTCCAATATTCTTGCCTGGAGAATCCCTTGGCCAGAGGAGCCCATTGGGCTAAAGGCTATGGGGTCACAAAGGGTCAGACATGACTGAATGACTAAACAACAACTGTATATTTTAGTCTTGAGATATGTAATTCACTCACCTCATTCTAGACTTAGAGTGCATATTCCACAATAGTATTATCAAGGAAATTCTAAGTATAGTGCTTTAAAATATGTATTCAGGCTTCATATTTTCTAAACTTGAATCTTATTTTCATTTTTAAGGAGTTTTTAAACAGTTGCTTAACTTCCTACTTTAGTTCAGCCTCACCTTATTTGTAAAACAAGGTTGCACATACTCTTAAGGTCATTAAGACATTTTGAAAAATATGCTTAGAACATTAATAAATGGCTCCTACTGTGTAAGTATCCAATAAATACCATATGTTATTGATAGTTAAAAACAGAAAAAAAGGATAATTTTTAATAAAGATAAAGCATATTAAAAGAAACTTTGCAGGAGAGGAAACAAAACTGGATACATGAACATATATTTAATGAAACATTTGTACTGCTGTCTAAGATATTTGCATTTGTATTTTAATGTATCTTCAGAGTACTCAAACATATAATTATATAAAATCCAGGCAAAAATAAGAATGTGAATTAGTCATTAGATTCAATCAAAGCAAAATATGGAGAAGTCATTCAGACTCTTTAAATAGACTTACTAATATTGAGAGTAATTGAGCAAAATTGGCATCACAGAATTCAAGATAATAGGGCAAGTATAGAAAGTATAATGATAAAAGATTGTACCTTAATAATAATGCCAAAATTTGAACGTCCAATAACAGGGCTATTCAAAATAAAGAAGTACTAGATGCATTTTAGCTATGTGATTTGGGTAGGAAGAATTATAGTACTAAAGGAAAATAACTTCTAATATTGAGAAAATATTAGCACTATTGGTACAGGAAAAGAGTCGTATACAGTACTTATACAGCTCAGTCTTACAGTTCCATATTTCTCAAAGGAAGAGCAGTACAGAATAGTGAATGCTTTGTGCTTTATACTCAATTTTTCTATCAGCAATGAATTATTTGGCTAAGAATCTTTCCAAAGAGTTCTATACACTATCCTGCCATAGTAACACATGTTTAAACCAAAAAGCCTTTCTATGCCACTTTGAAAATGAATTCCTATCAGAAAGTCAATAGGCCAGGCAGAAAGAGAATCAGGTAAAATGAGATGAGGAATAAAATGATAGTTTTCTTTGGCAAAATAAAAAAAGCCCATCAAAATTCAATGAGGTTTGAGTCATTGTAAATGATTTGAAGGAAAGCTGACCCATCTGTTTCATCGAAAGCTGTTAATATAAAAGAAGGTCAGTTGAGTTTCCATAAGTGGCTACTTTGTGGATTACGTTATCCTTGAGAAAAATAAAAGGAAGAAAGGATCAGGTGGGAATGACTATAGAGGCTTGCCATATCAGATAACTGAGAAAGTAAATTAGAAAAGTATTAGAAAAGTATTTGAATCTAGTATGTAATTCTTTAAAGTAACATTCAAAAATTTTTTTAATTTACAACTTTGCTGGATACCTAAGATGATAATATGGCCTAGACTCCAGGCGATTTTCTGTGTTTTCATTATTATTATTATTATTATTAATGATCATGTATGGAATACTTGGATTTCCTTGTTAGCTCAGATGGTAAAGAATCTGCTTGCAATGCAGGAGACCCAGGTTTGATCCCTGGGTCAGGAATATCCCTTGGAGAAGAGAATGGCTACCCACTCCAGTATTCTTTCCTGGAGAATTTCATGGGCAGACCACGGGGTCATAAAGAGTCAGACATGACTGGAGCAACTAGCACTTTCATTTTCATAGAATACTTAAAATTAGCAAGGTGTGCCAAATAATATATAAGCATTCGTTTATTTGATGCTCACAACCAGGGAAGAAGTTTATGGCTTTCATCTTGCATGTACAGAAATTTTAGCTTGAAGCATTGATAGGACTTTCACAAAGTTACACATTTAGTAAATGTGGAAGCACTGTTCTTATCACAGCTCTGAAGGGCATGTGTTATATAAGTGATGTTACACATAATTTTTCTTGAAAATGTATCTATATTTCCTTTATGTCTTATGTATAATATGTGTATGGTGAATATATTTGTATGTATTATGTATCTATGTATATATCATCTAAATGTGTGCTCAGTCGCTCAGCTGTATCCAACTCTGTGACCCCATGGACCACAGCCTGCCAGGCTACTCTGTGCATGGGATTTCCCAGGCAGGAATACTGGAGGGGGTTGCGATTCCCTTCTCCTGGGGATCTTCCCACTCAGGGATTGAATCTGGGTCTCCTGCTTACTCAGCAGCAAAGAGACTACACTACAACTCGTCTCTTCAAATATTCTTCTTTGGAGACCAAGAAAGTGTAAACCAAAATCTTCATACACTAGATACTAACAAAGCAAGACAAACGCTGAGTGTTTTACTACCCACTAGAAGGATCTTCCAAATTAATCATATAGAACATTAGTACTCTGAGTTTAAGTGAGATCTTTAAAATTTTCCACAGTGGCTCACATATACTGTTGCAACCAGAGAGCTTTTGATTCTTAGTGGACCTGGAGCTCTGCAAGGGGGAAATTATTTCCAAACCTGGATCTCAAGCAGAGGGTGACATTTCCTAGAATTCTAAAATCTCCATTACTCAGAAAGGGCAGAATAAATGCCTTATTATGTTAGATGGAATATACATTAAGAATTATAACAGAATTGAAAGGATTTTACAGAATTACACAAGGAAAGCCAGAATTTCAGATAATATATTGAAGAAAATTGAAGTTGCCATGAACCCTGGAATATTGTGTACCTGGACTATTAGCAGTGTTTAAGTCTCAAACACACAGTTTTGTTTTAATGCTTTTGTTATTATTGTTGATGCTAGTGATGACTAAGGTTTTATTTTGCTTTGCATGTATGTATTTTTTTTTTTTTAGTTTATTAGCTTAGCTTTACCATATTTCTCAATTTTAGTTTTTGTCTTTATAAATTCCCTACAAAGTCTTGGTACAGATATATTTCTGACTTGTATGGATCATGTCAGTGTAATGTGTGTGTGTTTATGTAAACTCAGATTAACAGAACCTTTTGGAATAAGCTGATTTAACTATCCATACGCAGTGTAAATTTTAATATCAGTCTGATATACCCTTGAAACCTTGATATTATATTGGATTCTTAAAAATAAAAAGATATCTTATGAATTGAAATCTCTGTTTCATGCATGTACCATTGTATATTAATTATATGTCTGTACTCACCACTGGACTATGAGTCCCCCAAAGTTGGAGATCAAGTAATTAGTGATAAATAAATATCATTCTGACTTATATATATTATATACTTATAATAATAATATAAAGTTATATTTATAAAATAATTATAAAAATAAAATTATATAATATATATAAATATAAACATAATATATATAATTCATTATCTGAGTGATTGCATTGATTTCAATTTCATTTTATAGAAAACAGTTAAGAGCATTAGATATTTATGGATAAACCACTCAGCTTTTTATTAAACTATTAACACATAAACACAGTAAAAGGAAGAAATAATAATTACATATACTTGACAATTATGTATTCACATTTTGTTATAAATTATACATAAGATATTATGTTTTGAAACTATCCTGAGTTTATAACCATGTTTACCTAAATTTCTTATTATATAGATTGCTCAACTGGGCCACTTGATTTGGGAGGAGAAGGATATATACTAAATACTATGCATTTTAAGACATGCTGTATCTGACAGAAAATTTGGGCTATGGGAGATGTGAACAAAGCATTGCTCTGAGATTTTGAACCCATGCCCCCTTTTTGAATTTCTGAAGTATCCAATACCCGTCCACATGTGGATGTTTATCAAGAGTGGCTTTGAATGGAAAAGACCTCATTCTCCCTTGCTTAAAATATGAAATCTGTTCAAACTTATTCTTCTTAAACTTAGTCACTTGTTTGCCAAGTAAAATGTTCACATCAAAAGAGATAGATAATGAATACATTTATCAATATTAAAAGAAAAAAATAAAATGAAAATATCCAAAATAAAGTTAAAAACTAGAAGAAATAAATTCTGTAAATTAAATTGTATAAAAAAGAGAAAACTATATAGGATCAATAGGAATGAGTTAAAAACAAAATAATCTTTTTCAGGAAGATGTTTTTTTAAAAAGCAGAGATTAATATTAGATATAATCTCTAGGGCAGTACTCCATGGCAAGAGGAAAGCTGGGCTCTAGAATCAGATGAAATGGATCTGAAGATTCTGAACTTCCAATTGCTAACTCTTCTGACTAGAAAAGTGGGCTTTAATTTGATGAATGGGTTTTCTTCTCCATTTTTTTATATTGAATTTCTGGTAAGTTGAAGATGATAAGCACTACATTTTTATAGCAGGTATCACTTAAGAAGATCTTTGCATTTGCCTTGCAAAATCTCTTGAATGTTTCATCAGCAAAAAATGGTAAATAAAGAACTAACTGAACATTAATTTACTTGCTCCTTTCCAGTTCTAATTTTTAGACAACAAAATGAAAACAAGTTTGTTAGTATAAGAAAACTCTATTTACGTGTTCTTGTTGTTGTCATAATAATTACTGTTGTTTTTAACTTGCCCTGACAGGGAGTTGAAACTATAAAGAGAGTGATGAATAATTTGCATTGAATCAAAAACATGGATGTTGAATATTTTGTGGAAAATTTTTAGTTTAAAAAGCTAGCATAATTTGGCATCACATCATTGTATTTATAATAGAAATATTATCTAAGAAGTAGTTACATCTATTATATGTAATTATTTCCTTTGAACATCAATTTTACTAACTCTCCAAGGTAGCTGACATTTTGATTACTTCTTTTGTAGTGTTTTGTCATGTTTTGGTCAGCTATGATTAGACCATGGGAAGCAGAGTATACCTGAAATTAATATCTTTGATTTTCAAACAAAGTCTATGCTAATACATTTTTTAAATACATAAAATATAATTTTTGCTTGAAATGAATTGTATTTTAACCCACAGTGAATCTGCCCAAGATCTCTTCCATCGTATAACATTATTTAAAATTTTAAAGTCATTTTAAAATTTTGAAGCTCTATAGTAATCAATAAAATGGAATAATCAGACTTTAATATTTATAAGGAAAACCTCCTTCCTCTTGCTTACAAATTAAATTGAATTGAATCCCCTTCTATGGTTTTCTTTTTTCCAAACAAAATAAGTTTAGTTTCTGCTTCTTAAATTGGAGATAAGGTCTTGTGAACATACAGAAACAAAGGATAACGAAAAGTTAAAAATATGATAGAAAACCTTAAGATGCTACCAAGCCATTATGATTTATGATGTTAAAAATCAAGAAAAGAAGGTTAGAGAGGTGAACCTGATATGAGAATCATACTGAAAGCAGTGTTAAAGAATCAGTAAAGCTGAGGAAAGCTGAACAGAATCACAGGTCTGAAGGTTGAAGTTGTTCAATCACTAAGTTGTGACAATGATAATTCCAGATCAAAGGTTCCCTAAAACTATATAACACTGCGTTAGAGATCACAATTCAGCTTTTAGAAAATGTTGTTATTAATTTCCAGGAAGGATTTAATTCTCAGAATTCACAATGTTTATCATATGTAGTTTTAATTTATTACAAATGTAATAAATTTAATTGCTACTTTGGCTATAGTTTTATTGTCTTTGTTTTGCTTTGAAATATTACCATATGCACTCACTGTTTCATTTTCAATATTATTAAATAGAATATAGGTTATGTATATGTGAAATAAAAAGTATGAACATATTAGAATATTTTATACCTAATTAAAATAGTATATTTACTAAATAATTGGATTTAAGCAAACTATCAAGCCATTTATTTTCTTATCACCTCTCTTTGCTTTACTTTGTTTCTATTTTTTTTACTTTTCAATCATTTTTGGAAAAATTCATAAAATAGATTTAATGTTTTGTTTTCTCTATTGCTCGAATCTCAGATGACAGAGCAATTGCTACAGATGCACTGAAATGCCTAGATCTTGCGAAAAAGAAAAAATAGAGGAAAACAATAGAATGAAAGTAAAAAGGTCTTATGAGCCAGATAAGCACTATGCTATGATCACTCACATGCTAGCAAAGCAGTGCTCAAAATTCTCCAAGCAAGGCTTCAACAGTATGTGAACCATGAATTTCCAAATGTTCAAGCTGGATTTAGAAAAGGCAGAGGAACCAGAGATCAAATCGCCAACATCCATTGCATCATCAAAAAGCAAGAGAGTTCCAGAAAAATATCTGCTTCTGTTCTATTGACTATGCCAAAGCCTTTGACTATGTGGATCACAACAAACTGTAGAAAATTCTTAAAGAGATGGGAATGCCAGACCACCTGACCTGCCTCCTGAGAATTCTGTATGCAGCTCAAGAAGCAACAGGTAGAACTGGACATAAAACTGGTTCCAAATTGGAAAAGGAGGACATCAAGGTTGTATACTGTCACTGTGCTTATTTAACTTAAATGCCAAGTACATCATGCTAAATGCTGGGCTGAATGAAGCATGGCTGGAATTAAGATTGCTAGGGAAAATATCAAAACCTCAGATACGCAGCTGCTACCACCTTTATGCAGAAAGTGAAAAGAAACTGAAGCGCCTCTTGATCAAAGTGAAAGGGGAGAGTGAAAAAGCTGACTTAAAACTCAACATTCAAAAATGAAGATCATGGCATCTGGTCCCATCACTTCATGGCAAATAGAAGGGGAAACAATGGAAACATGACAGACTTTATTCTCTTAGACTCAGAATCACTGTAGAAGGTTACTGCAGCCATGAAATTAAGACACTAGTTACTTGGAATAAAAGTTATGACTAACCTAGGCAGCATATTAAAAAGCAGAGGCATTACTTTGCTGACAAAGGTCAGTCTAGTCAGACTATGGTTTTTCCAGTAGTCATGTATGGATGTGAGAGTTGAACCAGAAAGAAAGCTGAGCACTAAAGAGTCGATGCCTTTGAACTGTGGTGTTGGAGAAGACTTGAGAATCATTGGACTGCAAGGGTTCACACCAGTCAATCCTGAAAGAAATCAATCTTGAATGTTCATTGGAGTGACTGAAGCTGAAGCTCCAATACTTTGCCCACTTGATGAGCGGAGATGACTCATTAGAAAAGACCCTGATGCTGGGAAAGACTGATGGCAGGAGGGGAAAGGGACAACAGAGGATGAGATGGTTGGATGGCATCGCTGACTCGATGAACATGAGTTTGAGCAAGCTGCAGATGTTGGTGATGGACAAGGAAGCCTGGCATGCTGCAATCCTTTCACAATAGTCAGACAGTACTGAGTGACTGAACTGAACTGAACTTCCTCTATTGCATATTGATACTTAGCTGTATGATTTACTATTTAATGATAATTCTGGTGGTTATATATGTGCCATTATGTTATTATAGTCTACTTAGATGGATATTGCTCCACTTCATATAACATTTTATAATTTACAGCAGTATAATTATCTTTCCATATCTTGTAGTATTTAAGTATTGTAATATTCTTATTATGTTTTACTTCTACATCTTTATAAGCTACATATTAATTTTTGCTTACAGAGTTATGTTGAAAGAAATTGGGAGAAAACACAAAATAGTCTTTTTCTACTAATCCGTATATTTACCACTTCTATTATACTGGTCATCCCTTATGTAGATCAAAGCTTTTATCTGGCATCTTCTTTAACCTGAAGAAGTTCCTTTAGCCTTCTTATGGTGCAGGTCTGATGGCAACAGATTTTCTCAGCTAACCAACTGCTTCTGGTTAATTTTAATACATTTCCTTATTTTGAATAGCAAGGCGTTGAACATGTGTCTTCTCTATCTTTGGTTATGATTCTTTACCTGTGAGTTTCCCAGGTATGTGTGTGTGTGTTTAGATTTGTATGCCAGAGATTCCTAAGCTTGATCTTATGAAATCAGGGACATTTCTAAATGAGTATCTTCAAATATATTTTCTTTTAATTCCAACTAAATAACCATGCAAGACTTCTTGTTGGGCTCTGCACATGATTGAGGCACTCATTTTTTCTGATCATAATAGCCCATGGTGGATTTTTAATCATGTGCTGGAATTTGGGGTTTTCAACTCACTTTTCTGTGTAATGATTTCTTTAGGGGGAAACTCTGAGTTTTTAGATAAGGTTTTAGTTGCTTTAGAAGATATTTCTGTTCTTGTACCTTCCTAGTGCCACAAGGCCTGACTACTCAGGGACAATTTTTTTTTTTAATAATAATTGAGTGGCTTACCATTTACTAGACCCATCCAACAAAGAAAATTTGCATTCCCTTTTCCATCTGAAGGCAGGCCAGAGATTAGTAATTATTAATGGAGAATACTTGGCTGATTTCCCAATTGTCTGGCCCTAGGAGACAGTTATATATTTATTTTCCTAGTCCCTACCTTTACTCATGGTTTATTGCTGTGAGAATTCCATCTTCATGCTGATTTCAGAAGTCCAGTATTCTAACTGGCATTATTTCCCTGCATGTCAGTTAAAACCCCTGTCCTCACAGGTATCCAGTTTGACAAACTTTCCAGAAGCCTACCATACTTCCATTTTAAAAATATTGTTATAGTGCCTAGTGATTTTATTTATGATTTTGCAGGTTCAGCGGTGCATTTAAAATGATACTTATACATGTCACACTTCACATGCAAGTTCTCCTTAGCAAGTGTTTTCTACTTTTGTCTGCCATAGTCCCTGAAAAGAAGGCCCACCCTTATCACACAACACAATGTTATAACTTGTAGTGGAGCTATTAGAGTAATTTGAGATTCAATTATATGATACGAGGCAAATAAATGCAGGAAATGATGTTATGAGCTTAGGACTCTCTCAGTTTCTGTCTGAATAAAATTTATTATTTATCAAATGTGTTAACTCTGTAGTTTTTTTAAATGTATACAATCCAAAATAGATATACAACACTAAGGTATAAAAAAAAAGGGAATTTTCATTCACACACACAGTAGGAATTTGCAAGGGTTTACTTTTGCTAAGATCTTTTTCTTTATTTTTTATATCAGTCTTGAACATTTAGATGAACTTTTTATTTTATACCTGGTTTTCCTTTATAATTGTTAAATTTCCCATTGTATTAAATTTTGACACCAACTGCCAAAAAAAATTTCATTGTAAAGTAACAATACAAAGTAGCTGTGACATTTGTCTGTTTTATCATTATCCTTACATAATATCTTCTGTGTACAGACATGGTGATGGTCAAACTTGGACTTTCATATCAATAAACTTAAACATGCAGAAAATAATAAATTTAGCAACACATTTAATAAACATTTTAATATCAAATTATTATTAAATATTATTGTTTGTGTATTGATATTAATATTAATAATGTTTATATATTATTAATATATAATATTGTTATTTAATATTAATAGCTTAGTCGCTCAGTTGTGTCCAACTCTTTATGACCCTATGCACTGTAGCTAGACAGGCTCTTCTGTCCATGGGAATTCTCTAGGCAAGAATGCTGGAGTGGGTTGCTATGCTCTCCTCCAGGGGATTTCCCAACCCAGGGATCAAACCCAGGTCTCCCACATTTCTGGGAACTGAATCATTGATTAAAGATGGGGAATTTTATGAAATATGTTTATAATTTTAATGCAGTTTTTATTAAAATCATTATTCACATACATTTTTTCATACCTACTTAAAAAATACACAACAACATTATAGAATGTAATGATAAAAGAGAAATAATACACATGGAGCTTTTCGAAGAAGGTGGTATATGCAGCCCAAAGTGACATTATATGTAACATGGCAGACTTTTCATTAGTTTGCTGCTCATTATCAGCCCCAGAATCACCATGTTCCAGATATTTTTTTATTAAAGGACCACTTTTCACAGATACATCACTTTATATTTTTCCATACTGAAATTCTTTTTTATTGCATTTTTAAACTTTCATTTGAACATGGTCTAAAAATAATTTTGAATGTGCTGGTTTTCTTACCCCTCAGTATTGTTAACAGGGTTCCTTACTCAGAACAGACATGACTTACACTGCAGCATTTTGTTTTAAACTTATTATGTCAGAGTATAGTTGATTATTAATGTTGTGTTAGTTTCAAATGTATAGCAAAGTTTATAAACATTGCACCATGTTCTTTGACTGTAAGACAAGTGTGATTTTTAAATATGCTATCTTAATTTACTCCATGTAAGATCACAGGATATCATTCTCATTTTTTTAAAGTTATATAAATGGCAATTATTCAATATTTGGAAGTGAGTGTACTTCCTTTGTTTCTTCTTTCTCCCTCTCCTCATTTAAGCAATGTTAGGTGAAGCTTGAATCTTCTCTATAGCATGAGTATAGATAATTGCATTCTTTTCACTGTCTATGCATTTTATTGTTTAGGAAGAAATCTATGTAACGCCTAGACATGATATTAGTTTTAGAAGTCTGTATGTTTTCTTTAAAATTTATTTAATGTGTATCAACTAGGATTTGAGCATTTCTATTATTTATATCCAAAGATAAATGATCCCCAAAACAATAATAGTCTGTATTAACATGTACCCTGAAAATTACTGACATTTTTGTTTAATAGCATCTCCTAAATATATAATATTGTTCTGTAGAAACTGTGGCATGTTCACATTTTACAAGAGAGTCATAACCACTAAATTTTATTTCAGATGTGAATTACATGCAAACAGTAAATTTGCCCTTTTAAATTAGAAACAGTTTGAAACCAGATGGCAATATTATTAGAACTGGGAAGTTTGGAAACCAGATTGCAATATTACTGTAACTTGGAAAGTGAAAGTTTTGTGGTTGTTGATTACTTAATAAATCCCTGCTCAATGCCTAATGGGAGGACAAAAACAGTATTACCAAACCTACCTTGAGTCCAGTTGCCCATTCCCATGAGAGCCAGTCCACTGACACTGGCTGTGGTGAAGGAAAGTACTGCATTTATTGCCAGCACCACGTAAGGAGTCCAGGGCAGCTAGCGCATAAAAGACCAGAACTCCCTGAATGTTTCAAGGACGGGTTTATAAAGATAGGATGAGCGGAGGTGTGGGGGTTTGTGGGATATATGATCAGTTTATGGGCATTCTTTCAGTTGGTTGGAGGTCAGGTAATTGGGAGTCAGCAAGATCAACCTTCCAGTTCCAACTGGCCTGTGGGCTATGTGCTTGTGGGAAGCACATACTTAATTTCTCCCACCTGGTGGCAGTTCCAGTGTCTGAAAAACTGTTCAAAGGACATGGCTCGGAATATAGGAAGGACAAAAGGTTTTTGCCTTTGTTTAATGACTATAGTATTGTTATTTTCTCTTGCTTAGCTATTTTACTTCTGCATTTTATCACTTCTCAGATTAAATTTATTCTTTGACTAAAGTTTTTCTACAGAATAAAGGCAGGCAGAAGACATGAGTGGGGGTCTATTTTAGGAAGGCCTCATAGGGTCTTGCTCGGCTAAAGGAGAACACTATATCAAGTAATTTGTACCAGTATAACATCTATGGGTGCAGTATAAACACACAGTATCCAAAGAGTGAGTTGTAGAGGAGAGGTTAACAGATTATTAAGGTTATTCAAGGAGTATTTTATGCAAATATAAACAAATAAATAAACCTTTGTTCTGGGCCATGGTGTATAAAAACTACCTGTGGAACAGACCATGAAGAAGTAGTCATGACCGTTGATACTCTAACACTTTCTGACTTGATGTTAAGCACTTAGGAAACCTGACCATAACTTGGGGGAGTCCCTGTATTCTGTCAATAACAACTTTTACAGCTTCACCCTGCAACCTACAGATATAGGATAATAATTTTGTAAATCAAATATATATATTGAGACTAAGAATTTGTTGTATACATGCTAAATTTGAGGAACTACATTGAAAAAGCTCTACCATCCTATGTAACTAGGATCTTTGATTTTGCACAGCTGGTACAATTCAGGAAGCTGCATCCCTTGTACCAGGCTTCTAAACATTTCCATTGAGCACGTTTTCTCTAAAATCTGATGCAATAGGTGACCCAGTTCCCCAAATCCTGTAGCCAGAGTCTCTAAATCTGTCTGGAGTGCTTAGACTTGATAAAGAAGATCTAGTATAGACCGTTGTGGACATAGCCACTTTATCTTATTTCTATCTGAGAATCAGTACACGTAGATCATTTATTCATATCTGTGTATCAACAGACAAGCTTTTTATCTCTGAAACCAGAGGATCAGATAATGAAGCAGGTGAGACAGTCCTCTTAAAATAATTAAACCCACACTCTTAATCCCTTCAGACTTATTTATAATTTGAGGAAAAAAGTAAGGTGCTAGATACATGCACAAAATAACTTCAGTCTAATGTTAACCCATCTAGAGGCATTTTTGATCTGTGTAAAATGCTGAAATTTTATGATAGATAGTTCAGCACAATATAAACACACAGTATCTAAAGAGTGAATTGTGGAGGAGAGGTTAATAAATTCTGATTAAGGTTATTCAAGGAGTGTTTCATGCAAAAATAAATAAATAAACCTTTATCTGGGCCATGGTGTATAAAAACTATGTGTGGAAGAGAGCATGAAGAAGTAGTCATGACTCTTGATATTCTAACACTTTCTGACTTGATGTTAAGTACTTATGAAACCTGACCATAACTTGGAGTCCCTGTATTCTATCAATAACAACTTTGAAGACAATATACATTTGTGTTCACTGTTGTTGTGAAAATACACCTGTGTTCACTGTTGTTGTCGAGTCACTAACTCCTATCCAACTCTTTGTGATCCCATGGACTGCAGCACACCAAGCTTCCCTCTCCCTCACTATCTCTCAGAGTTTGCTCAAATTCATGTCCATTGTGCTGATGATGACATTCAACCATAGTCTGTTGTCTCCTTCTACCCCTACCCTCAATCTTTCCCATCATCACAGTCTTTTCCATGTAAAAGTAAAAGTAAATTGACTTTTTCGTTAGGTGGCCAAAGCATTGGAGCTTCAGCTTCAGCATCAGTCCTTCCAATGAATAGTCAGGGTTGATTTCATCTAGGATTGACTAATTGAATCTCCTTGCTGTCCCAAGGGACTCTCAGGAGTCTTCTCCAGCATCAAAATTCAAAAGCAGCAATTCTTCAGTGCTCAGCCTTCTTTACAGTCCAACTCACATCCGTACATGACTAAAGCATTCTAAACAATCTGTTGTGAATCATTAAAACATTAAAGAGATTTTCATTGGCTTTTGGTGGCTTTCTAGTCAACATACCATCACCTAGGAAACCAAAGGTCAAGGCAGATTCTTTGTATTTTGCACCATTTACCATCAGTTGTGCCATAAAATAATAGTTAAATTTAAAATTATTTATTCAGTATCTTACTATTTGTAAAATATACATTGGTGAATAAACATTTCTAAATAATATAACAGTTAACTTTGAAAACCATTAATTTTTCCAATTTTCTCCTCCTTTTAAAAATACTGTCTATCCACTTACAATCTTCACATTTACTTACAATTCACTGTATATCTTCAATAAACAATTCCTTTAATAATAACTTTGCATTTCCTCCCCAATATGTTTCTAAAGGCAATAAAATAATGTATATATTGTTGTTAAGTCACTAAGTCATGTCCAACTCTTCTATTAGCAGTTAATTAGTCCCAAGTAAGAGTCTGAGATGTTTATTAAAATTTGCAAGATGTAATACTGGTGATTCTAAGCACAAGAAGTAAACTGAACAGCACTATACCTGAAATAAATGTATCCTGGTAGTCATCATGATCTGGCTCTTTTCTGGATGTGTCAGATACAGACATGCTAGAATCTGAAATGTGATTACCTTTGACATTTGACCTTTATGGGTTGGACACTAGCATACTCTACCTTTGACCTTTGTGGGTGGTACACTAGCTTACTCTGCCTACCTATATTTCCCTGCTCTTACATAAGCCTTTCTACCTGGGGATCAATAAGACTATCTTCAGCAAACTTGAATGAATAAGCATCTATCACCAAAGTGGGCTTCTTCAGAAGATATTTCCTCTTAAACAGATAACCCTCTTCTTCTTTGAACTGAAGGTCTGTCTGTGTCTGTGCTCAGTTGTGTCCAATTATTTGTAATCTCATGACTGTAGCCCATCAGTCTCCTTGGCCCATGAGATTTTCCAAGGAAGATTACTGGAGTGGGTTGTCATTTCCTACCCCAGGGAATTTTCCCAGCCCAGGGATCGAAACTGTGTCTCTTGCGTCTCCTGCAATGACAGGCTGGTTCCTTTACCACTGTGCCACCTAGGAAGCCTGAAAGTATATAGGAAGAGCTGAATTGCTCTGAATAATATTGATGGGGGAAAGTTAGAGCTCCTTTGGCAAACTGCTAAAATCTCCTAAAGGTACTAATTCTTTCTTCGAGTGACTTTTATTTTTTGTTGAAATTGGAAATGGAGCTGAGATTTAAAGTTCAGGTCAATGACAGGTGTAATGGTGGATGGAACCAGCAACTCAGGAGACCCAGGAAGAAATGAAAATATCAGCCCATGTACTAGACATGTTTGCATAAATCTGAGTTTGCACTCCCACAGTAGCTTAAAGAATTTTTCAGGTCAGTAAAGCTTAAGTAGATACCAAGAGGCAGGAATGCCTCCATTAAAGTCTGGATTGTAATAAGCTGTAACAGTGCTTGGTCAAATTTCTGAACCTGTGAATTCTACCATTCACAGTACAATTGCATGAAAGCATTTTGTGAAAAAGATGCACTTCCATATACTTCAATCTTTCGCCTGCAAAAGATGAGGATGAACAGCTCCTACTAAATGGAAGTCAGGGTCTGTGTAGAAGTGATGTCTGGTATAATTTTGTAATTCAAAAATCAGCAAGAGCTACTATCTGTTTTTCTGTATTATCTCCTAGCTTTGTACCTTTCCACTTCTTTTATATTTAAACTTTTCATACATCTTTTTCAATTACTTGGTCAACAGTATTCCTCAGGTGCCTGAATAAATTACCCTTATTGGTTTTGTTGTTGCTTGATTTTATTTCACTCTGTTCCGATATTTGCAAGGACAGTTGACACCTAATCTCTGGGTACAATATGGATTTAAGATGGTTGATTTTCCTTCTAAACTACAGTTTATTGTGCTATAGCCTAGCTTTTATAAAATATAGGAAATTATACCACTTAAATATCATTCTTGGCTAAAATTTGAAAATTAAAAATGCATCCCTAAAGGTGGATGCATGCCTACAAAATATATTTTAAATTTATTTCCTACTTTTCACTATGAAAATTGCATACTATGTCATCACTTTAAAAGTCATAATTATTTTGTACCCTTTAGCAGACATTACCTGTTAATCCATTGCTTAAAAATTGCTTTAATAAAATGCCCCATTAAAATTTAGATTTTTTAGTGTATATTAAATTAATAATCACCAACTCCACAGTTGAATTTTAATTAGGATTGTTTTGCACAGTAGCCTAATCACTTTCTAATTGTGTGGTCTTTTGCTGTTTTTTAACCCTTTGAGTTACATACAGATCCTTCATCTGCAAAATGTTCATGAAATGATGACATTAAGATACAGTATTCTGAAGTGAGGTAATAGTAACAGTGCAGAGCAAGGGATAGTTACAAAATACTCTCACTATCACAAGTATGTACGGTGTGGCTTATTTTCCTGAAGACTAGATGAAGATTTACTACTAAATATTGTATGTCATATGGGCTTCCCAGGTGGTGCTAGTGGTAAAGAATCTGCCTGCCAATGCAGGAGGTGCAAGAGACAGCAGAAATGTAGTTTCAGTCCCTGGATCGGGAAGATCCTCTGGAGCAGCAAATGGCAACCCATTCCAGTATTCTTGCCTGGAAAATTCCACAGACAGATGAGCCTGGTGGGCTACAATCCATGGGTTGCAAAGAGTCGGACACAACTGAGCAGCTGAGCATAGCACATTATATGTTAAATAAAATCCTTAATGAACTTTTCAACATCATTTTTATTGTTAAAACATTATTAGAAATGAAATATCACTTCAAATTATAAATAATAACAAAAATACCCTTGGCTTTAAGATGCAGATAAGTGTTCTTCAAGCATCATTAAGACATTTCTCTTTATATAACCTAAAGAGATCATTTTATGTTTGCTCTTTAACCCACAGCTGAGCGGAAGGTGCTGCGTGCATCACTGCTTTGGCTACTTCCATACCCTGAAGTCAAAAGCCTATGTCAATTAAGGACACTTCTACACTGAAAGTCTCTATTAGTACAGAAGTTCTATTGGATTCACTCTGTTTCACATCATGTCTTTGCCATATACTATAGTATTCTCCTGACATTGATGCCTTTGCTGCCTGATTCCCTGGCCAAGTTATAGCTTAGCTTTTCAAATTTATATGACAACAAATAATAGGTCATAAAAGCTTTAAAAATATGAAGAATGCTCAGTGAATAACTACACAGAGCAAGAGAGAGAGAGAAGGAGTAGAAAGAGAAGGATTCAATTACTTTGAAATAATATATGTACATGTGTAATTTTATGATATTTCTTGTAAGCACAGATTAAGAAAGAAAGAGTTGGAATCTGGTATTCTGAAATATTATGAGTTATGTGGACACTAGCAGAATAACCCTAAGTTTGAGGTTGTGAGAAGTTTTTTATTTTGATATGCATAATTTTTCAGTGTTTTCTATTTTCTCTTTGGCATAATTAATACCTCTGTATTTCAAGTTTCAATATGTTTAAATTTCACATGAACACATACTTAGAAGCCTCTTGAATTAGATACTGAAGGCCATAGCCTCAAACACTTATCTTGATTGGCAAAAGGTTCTAATGCTTTCTTTAATAAAGAAATGATTCATTTTAAATAAATCAAGGGCATTCTACATTTGTGCTGAATTCATAGGAAGTGTTTTTGGTTTGACATTTTAAAATAATTTAAAATTTTCTTAATGTGGTACTCAGAGGAAGGCCAGAGAATCAGATAAATTCCCTCAACTACTTTTCTCACTTTTTAAAAACATTTTTATATTCAAGATCACTTCTCCAAAAAGAGAGAGAGAGAGAGAAATGTATACAATGAAACACAAAGAACAGTTTTCATCAAGTTGGAATTGATTACTTAGGCTTCAAAACTCATCCAAAATCTGGAGTAGCAATGGTTTCCTTGAAAGAAGAGAGGCAGTAAGGTAGACAAGCAGGAAGGAAGGACAAAATGAGGAAATGAGAGAGAAGGGAAAAAGTAGCATCAGTTTCCTCCTTTACTCTTCCCTACATAAAATAAAGTTAAAAATCATAAAAGTTTAGGACAGATATTTTTTGTTGTTGTGTGTCCCAGCTGCAACATACACAGGCCTTTTATTGTGCTTGCTTCTGATATAAATTTAGATACTTTTGTATGTGCAAATATTGGGTATGGAAATTGAATTTCAATTATGATATTTCTCTTATGTTTATTCTTTAAACTTAGAAAACAAGATCTACATGAAACCTTTAGACAATTCAATGTGAAATATCATTTTTGAGAAAATTTCACTCATTGATTGTTGGTCTATTGCTGGTCCTA
>ML661338.1:29045576-29072872 GCA_007570785.1 Antilocapra americana | reverse complement strand
TGCAGAAATTTAATATAGAAGAAAATTTCAGTTACAAGGTGGCCAAGAATATTTGGTCAAAAACAGAATCTAATGTCTAGACAAAAATGAATAAGTTAATGAATGGTCAATAAGGACAAGTGAGAGGATGAGGAATGAACCATAAACAGAAATACATACATACACACACACACACACACACACACACACACATATCTGATAGTAAAGCCTGGTGGTAACAAGAAGTTAAAAGTGGAATCCTTAATAAGCACTAATATCAAAGAATACTTTTTGGATTTTTGTTAACTTTTTTAATGAACAACGCAGTCTAGAAAATATTGAGAAGAATAAAAAAAAATCTGAATTTTACACCATACAATTTCAACATTTGAATATGAGTATTTAAATGTATATATATTTATATTTATATTTTTATGTGTGTAAGTATGCAGAAAGATGCAATTTTATTAAAGTTTAAAAATAACACCTACCTGCACTTCAACAATGACATAATACTTGGCATGATATTTTGGGATAAAAGATTAAAACATCATATAATATAACATATTTGATGGCATCAGTTTCATTTTATATTTTAGGTTTTATAATGTGTTAAATACTCTGCCTAAATAGGTGAAAAGTATGTAAGCCAGTGGTGGTAGTATAAATCTGTATTAACAAATTAACAGTATTACTTGGAATTCTAAACATATTTTATATCCTTTATGAATTGAAATCAAATAACTTTATAATCAAAATTTAATATTTGGGTGGACATTTTTATTTGTCTTATGATCATTTGCATGATAATAAACACTTACTTCATGTCAATATGTATTCTAAACACTTTCCATGTATTTATATATTTAATTCTTAGCACAACCCTATGAGGTAAACACTATTTCAGCTGCATTTTACAGGTGAAGAAAAGAAGATATAGGAAGTTTAGTAAGGGGCTTCCCACATGGCACAGTGGTAAAGAATCCACCTGCCAATGCAGGAGATGTGGGCTCAATCCCTGGGCCAGAAAGATCCCCTGGAGTAGGAAATGGCAACCCACTGCAGTATTCTTGCCTGGAAAATTCCATGGACAAACAGCCATGAGGTCGCAAAAAGTCTGACACAGCTGAGTGACTGAGCACACACGCTCAATCACTAAACACACAAGCTTCAGTAACTTGCCCAAGTTCACAAAGCTAGCAATTGATGAAGCCAGATTCAGATCTAGATGGGAGAATTTGTTGTTCAACCACTAATCCATATATGTCAATCATTAGATAAGTTTGGACCTATAGTTTGTCAGTTCTATTCACTTTTTTTAATGAAAAGTAAATGTAAGTTATCTAGAAATCCATTTGTACATACATATTTATTTTGGTCATTTTGCATGTGTTATGGTGACAGCTTTCTAATAAATGAATATTAATTCAGATGATCTGCAATGGTTATTTCCTACAATTTACACATGAACACATTTTAAATGTCTTTACAGATTGCTAGAGAATTTAACAAAACTAAAATAAAATTGACATGCAATCTTTGTGCAACATTGTTCAAGAAAGACATTAAATGCACTTGACAAATTCGGCATGTAGCAAAGTTTCAGACTTCTGTTAAGTAATGGTAGCCACAAAGAAAGTGTTTGCACCATTTGAAAGTGTGCTAGTCACGCGGTCATGCCCAACTTTCTGTGACCCCATGGACTGTAGCACACCAGGCTCTTCTGTCCATGGAATTCTCCAGGCAAGAATCCTGGAGTGGGTAGCCATTCTTTTTCCTAGGGGATCTTCCTTACTGAGGGACAGAACTTGGGTTCTCACACTGCAGGCAGATTCTTTCCCTCTGAGCCCCCAGCAAAGCCCAATTTATGCTTATTAAGTGAAGAGTTATTAAAATATAGAATTATTATTTGCATTTCTTTTGTCCTTGCTTTTATTTAGGCTAGATTACTCATTGATAGTCCAACCACCACCATGACCTCACTTTTCTCTCCTCTTTTTGATTTGTTTTATAATGTTAATCTCAACTCCAGGTGTAAATAGAAATTAAAAGAACTGAAATATCATATAACATACACACTCACTAGGGTATAACTGAATTAATTTTAAGTAATTGGTCATAATATTCTATATGTACTTACAAAAGGCATTTATGATACACTTTAAACAATAACTGCTAAGTTATGTCTAACTCTTGCAACCCCATTGACTGTAGCCTGCCAGGCTCCTCTGTCCATGAGGATTCTCCAGGTTAGAATACTGGAATGGGCTGCCATTTCCTTCTCCAGGGGACCTTCCCAACCCAGGAATCAAACCCGGGTCTCCTGCATTGCAGGCAGATTCTTTACCTAGTAAGGTATGAGGGAAGAACAATAACTGCCTAGGATTTTGTAAATAATGACATTACACTTCCTGATCCAGTGAAGAACATTCATCTTACTCTCCATAGAATTGTGATAAAAAAATAAAAATAAACAAGATACTTCAAGTAAAATGTTTAGCCCATTGTCTAGATTTAGTAATCTCTTTAAAAAGTTAGTACAATCACTCCTATTAACCAAAAATAGTAGCTAAAGTTGTTATTTAAAGTATCGAACTCATTTAGCCCTATTACAAGAGTTGGGGCAGGGCTTTTTGTCTGCATGCAGTATCCACATGCAGATATTACCCAATTAAGTAAGACCAAAGTGTTTTGATGTCTTTTATGTTTCATATGAGCTTATATAGAACTCAAATGATGTCCATTTAAAATAAGTCCTAAAGGTGGACTAATATGACCAGGTTACTGTAAATAGGGGTTGTTGACTCTGTCTTCAGATGGAGTTTCTTAGAGATTTCTTTGCAAACACCTCCAGGAAAGTAATCATTGTCAGGAGAGTAGCCTAAAGGAGAGCAAACAGGCAGAAATATTTGGGATTAGTTTAAAAAATAGTGTGAGTGGAAGGCAGTTAATTGCTTAATTATAGCAAGCTAAACGAGAAGAATATCTACATAACACTATCTTTGGACTTTCCATTCCATATCAGAATTGGTATATCTGAAAGCATTTAATGTAGTTTAAAGAAAACTAGCTATAACCTGGAACAATGATTAAGGGTAATTTTATATTTTACATTAAAAGTAAAGTAATTGACTGATAAATGCCACATGATTAGCAATTTATTGAACTATGTTTTTAATCCATTATCTGCATCTTTCTTAGACTATATAATAATAAACAATAGTGTAAAGAAGGTGCTTTCAAATTAGCAGCTTATGAGAATCTCTTATCACACCAAACTAAGATCATAGCATCCAGTCCCATCACTTCATGGCAAATAGACAGGGAAACAATGGAAACAGTGACAGTCTTTATTTTCTTGGGCTCTAAAATCACTGCAGATGGTGACTACAGCCATGAAATTAAAAGTTTTAGTTTTAGTTGTGTTTAAAGATGACTCCTGTATCTTTCAAGATATGCCACAGATATGCCTTATGCATCTAACAATATTTGATTAATGATATGGTTTATCTCAGTAATTATCTACACATTCTTAAAATTATTATTATTAAAAAGTCATCCCCAGTTTAAGCTTCTGGACAATCTACTAATAGCTCTAAAATAACCACTGTAAGTTCTGCATGCTACCTAGACTATATTTTAAGGTATACTCCCCAAATACACTGTCCATTTGGGTAAGAATCCAGGTGACCATTTTTAATTTTTTATATATACAAATCTCATTCATAGAAGAGACAGTTTTCCTCACATTAGAGATAAAAATACTAATAAGGGAAGAAAATTTTAAAAAAAAAGACTATAAAATAAAATGAGGTTAGATCAGCATAACCCTGCTTTGGAAAACCTTCAAGTATGAGATATTCAGTATTAGTGTGTGGTTATTAACATTAATTCACAACATACATAATTAGTAATGAAGTTTAGAAGAATTTCTTATTTTAAACTGAACCATGGACAATATTAGGAAATAAACCTTATTTAATTACTTAGAATAATATGTTCAATGTATCTTTGTACATTAAATGGAAGTGAATTTTAAAAGACAAAATAAGTTATGACCTGTGTACTATATAATCTGTATATCACATAAATATAATGTCATATGCTGTTAATTTCTTACTTTATAGATAGATTTTAAAAACACACAGAAACTCTTAATGTGTTTCATCACCTACTTTTATTTCCAAATGGCACTAGACACTTTCTAGTTTTTAACTGGAGTATTTTCCTTTCTATTAAATGCTATATGAATTTGCTTGTGAATGTGTATATATTATATATATAAATGTATATAATGGAACACAAGTTGCAAAAAACAAATAATTCTCATCATAGTTACTATAAAATGGATAAAATCATTACAAAAGCTTAATATTGTTATAAAGGATTCTCTTCTTAAATAAATAGTAATGTATTTGTTTTTTTAATCTGGAAAATATTGAAATTTTGCAAATCTTATGGAAAAATTTTGTATTGAAGTGTAAATGTCCTAAAAGTGAGAAACTATATTTAGGAATTTCATTAAATAAGAAATGTGAACCGTATCCCTCAGTTTTATATTATCATATATGAAAACTTTAATCATTCTTCTCACTGGACAAAAGCATATGCATACTTAAGGAAGATAAAAAAGACTCCTGGCTTCAATTTTTGAATTATTCAGTCATTTAGCTGGTAAAGCAATTAGGCATTCAGCAAATACATGGAGAATATGAATTGTGCTTTATTTTTCCAATGGAGAATTAAAGTAAATTTCTTGTTAACTTATAGTTCTGACAAACTACCACTCCAGCTGAATATTTTAGGAAGCTACAGTTTGGCTTGTTAGGAGTCTCAAAGGAAAAATGAGATCAATACTTGTCACAGCAGGAGATACTTTACTGTCAGTGGAATGTTGTAATATAGCACTAAGGATGAAAAAATACACCAACACGTCTCAGCTTGGCCTTATGTAATGAGCAGGCTTCTATAAGGAAATCTAAATCACTTTTCCTGAGAATTTAATGCCCAGATCAAAAGGCTTAAGTGTTGCTTTATAGTTCTATTTTCATGTTTAGTCTATTTTAAAAAAACTGGATATGTAAAATATGCCAAACATTTTGATGTGCATGTGACAGTGTGCCTACATTATACTGTTCAGATAATTTTTAGTGATAGGAAAGAAATTCAGCAATCTTAAAATATCTTAAGCATCAGTGTACTCATTCTCTGAAAGCATATCATATTTGAGGGTCTTTTTTTTCTCTTTCCTACTTTCCTTCTATCCTTCCTTCCTTGCTTTAAAGATAATTTTCTTCATTTCCCCACTTTTCTTAAATGCCTGAATAAAGTTTTGAATTCTAGCAAATATATGAATAAACATTTGAAGACCAATTATCTTAAATAACATGTTCTTTCTCATCTACATGCATTTTAATTTTATGTAAAGATAGCAACAATAATTAAAGCTTATGTCACATTCATAGGTAAGTGATCAGTCAGAAGTAGACACTAAAGGTGAAGGGACTCTAAGGATGAATGTGTAGTAGAGGTGATGAATATCAATATAAGACCCTAGGGACACCTACAGAAGCTAGGATCTTCACTCATGCTACTAACTCCCATTTCTAAAGTTTTCTTAAGGAAGAAAGGCCTAGTGAAATCTTGAAGGAGCTGGTCCCAAATATAGGAAGTGAATCTTGTTGTTGTTGTTCATTTGCTAAGTTGTGTCTGACTCCTTGCAAACTCATGAACTGCAACATGCCTGGCTTCCCTTTTCTCTGCTGTCTCCTAGAGTGTGCTCTGATTCACGTCCATTGAGCTGATGGTGTCATCTAACTAGCTCATCCTCTGCCACCTTCTTCTCCTTTTGCCTCCAATCTCCCCAGCATCAGGGTCTTTTCCAGTGAGTCAGCTCTTCTCATTAGGTGGCCAAAATATTGGATTTCCAGCTTCAGTATCAGTCCTTGCTGATGGACTGGTCCAATGAGTATTGAAGGCTGATTTCCTTTAGGATTGACTTGTTTGATTTCATTGCAGAGTTATACCATCCAGTTCACTCTACAAGAAAGCAACACTTCCCAGTGTTTTAAGTGTGGTCAAGCAGACTGCCATTCACTCTTTTGGCACTTGTGTCAGCTGCAAATAAATGACTTTGTCAAGAGTACATCCTTCCTGGGTGGTGATACCCAAAGATTGGTTGCAGTAAAATTGTAAATCCTCGCCATGTTGGGCCACCATGGGAAAACTCTGAGGGAGCATGTGTGCTGCAGAGATGCAGGTGGGCTAGGCAAGACTTTTGTGGCTCACTGCATAATGTGACTTCTCTTGTTGCCTAATCTCTTTCTGTTCCCCCTCCACCACATATGTTGATCCCCAGCAGTGCCCAGCACACCAAAATTCTTAACATATGCTCCCACCCAGCTGTTTGCCCTATCAGTGGGACAAACTGTTTTTCACTTGGTTTTGAATCTAGCAGGTTTTGTTCTCCAGTCAACCCACAAAATTACTCAGACAAGTCATCACATCCTTCTGCAGGGATCAGGGCCCAATTTTCACTCTTGTTACATAAAGCTTGCCCTTCACAGCTCCTGCTTGCTCACTCTATTCCCAAATGCAACCTCTGAGTAGCCCTGTAAGAAGCAGTGTCCTTCTCCCCCAGGCTGTGAATACATGTGGCTAATTAACTGCTGGTGATCTCATCTACCTGGTATTGATAGGGGGCGGGGGGGGGGGTAGGGAGGGGGGTATATATATATATATATATATATATGTGTGTGTGTGTGTGTGTATTCTGATTATCTCCTATTCATTCTATTTGTGTACTTATAATTATATAATAATAGCTATTTTTATAATTAATGTCAGAAATAGACTTTAAGATGGTGGAAAACTTACTAAATTGAACAATAATATATATTGAAAGTGAAGAGGAGTTCTTGATGAAAGTGAAAGAGGACAGTGAAAAAGCTGCTTTAAAATTCAACATTCAAAAAACTAAGATCATAGCATCCAGTCCCCTCACTTCATGGCAAATAGACAGGGAAACAATGGAAACAGTGACAGTCTTTATTTTCTTGGGCTCTAAAATCACTACAGATGGTGACTACAGCCATGAAATTAAAAGATGCTTGCTCCTTGGAAGAAAAGCTATGACAAACCTAGACAGCATATTAAAAAGCAGAGCCATTACTTTGCTGACAAAGGTCCATACAGTCAAAACTATGTTTTTCCAGTAGTCTCCAGTATTGACGTGAGAGCTGGACCATAAGGAAAGCTGAGCAAAGAAGAATTGATATTTTTGAACTGCAGTGCTATAAAGACTCTTGAGAGTCCCTTGGACTGGAAGGAGATCAAACCAGTCAATCTAAAGAAATCAGCCCTAAATATTCATTAGAAGAACTGATGCTAAAGCTGAAATTCCTATACTTTGCCACCTCATGCAAATAACTTACTCATTAGAAGAGACCCTGATGCTGGGGAAGATTGAAGGCAGGAAGAGAAGGGGATGACAGAGGATAAGTTGGTTGGATGGCATCACTGACTTGATGGACATGAGTTTGAGCAAGCTCCTGGTGTTGGTGAGGGATAGGAAAGTGTGGCATGCTGCAGGTCATGGGGTTGCAAAGACTCAAACACTACTAAGCAATTGAACAACAATATACTCTTAGGGCCTGAAGGGATTTCAATACCAGAGTCTGGCTCTAAAGACCTAGCTCATAAACATGGCACTATTACTTGCATAATTAAAGTAAATTGTTAACTGCATAACTAGTGTGACTTAATTTATATCAGAAAATATAAAAAACTATAAAGGAAAAGCCAAATTTCAGGTTTGGTTTTAACATTAAAGAACACCTAAGATTTAATATTGTAAAAATTTATAGACATATTAACAGTGGTTACTTTGCTCTTTCTATTCTTGATGGCCAAGTTTCAGGTATGGTACATTTCCTGGGAGCCGAACGTTTGTGTTTCACAGTTATGCATTAATAGATCTATCCACTTATGAATGTTTTAAAAGGCAACATTGAAAAATAAAATATTGCACAAAATTTTCTCACACTAAGAATAAAAGGATGGTAAGAAGTTTTATGTGAAAAACCGAGAAAGTAAATAGCAGATGTTTTCTAAGAAAATTAAAAATAAAGCCTTTGTGTTTTGTTAGCTAAAATGTGGTAAAAGAAGAAAGGCAGAAAGAGAGAGAGAACAGGAAGGACAGAAGGAAAGAAAGAAAAGAGAGTGGGAAGTAGGGAGAAGGAGGACAGAAAGAAGGTCAAAAAAGGAAGAAAGAACAGAAAGAAAAGGAACAGACGTACAGTCCAATGAATGGACTGCTGTTGAACTCTAGTAATTCTAAATAAATATCATACACATATTTGGAGCAATTTTTAAGGCTTTAAGCAAAATGTGTGTGAGGAACAAGCTAGAAACTGTGAGCCCAGAATAGGGGTAAAATACCATATGTCTCCAGTTAGCCAATATGTCAAGTGAGGCCTTGGAATTCAGCATGAGGTTCACAGACTGTTCTACATCAACCCACTGGAAACTCAAGAGAAGAAATTTGAAACTTAGACAAAGGTTTTCACAGTTGCAGAATGACAGCAAATGTAAGGCAGTAAGGATTGGACTGTGGGTGTTTTCACCCTTTAAACTAGTCCAAGGATCTCAAATGAGAGAGGACCGAGAGATGATGGAGAGGAAGAATCCAAAAATACTCATTTTATAAAAAATTACATGGTCTAGCTCTGAGAGAAAAATGTGACAACCACAAGTCAGGGTAGGAAATTCATCTCCTTAGGTTTTTGAAACATTGTATTCCTGTTCCCTGGAGGTTCCTGCCACCTAAGTCAAGACATATTAAAAAAATGATATTTTAAAGAAAAATATGTGAATAACTTATCAAGAAGACAAATACAGATAAGGGAGAAAATATGTGGACACCCTAAAGTGCAATTACTACTTTAATTCTCATGATTCACTCCTTCAGAACTTGCAGTTGATACAATAATTTTTTCAGTGGAACTATTGTAATTTTGAATCATCAAACATAGGCTAGTCTCTCAAATCATCTATTTTGTCATGTATTTATAGAGATATAATTTTGAATACTCAGCTCAAAAATGTTAAAATTCTCGCTGTGGATGAGCGGTTGAAATATGTGATTCTTAATTACCTTTTAAACACTCCAATGTAGCAGTTTTTATAAAGCGTTCCTGGAAGAATGCAGTATATTATGCATATAGCTAAAACAGGTCTTACTGTTTTTGTAGAGCTAAAACAAGATTAGAGAGTACTTTCATCAAATCTCATGATTTGTAGATGAGGCAATGGAAGCCCATGGTCAGCACAAGCTACTTAGTGTCACATTCTAGACTATTTCAGTTTAACTGTACTATCATTTTGTTGTTGTTATTGTTCAGTTGCTCAGTCATGCCTGACTGTTTGCAACCCCATGAACTGCAGCATACCAGGCTTCTCTGTCCTTCACTATCTTCCCGACTTTGCTCAAAGTCGTGTCCTTTGAGTCAATGATACAATCCAACCATCTCAATCCACTGTCTTCCCCTTCTCCTCCTGCATCAGGGTCTTTTCCAAAGAGTCAGCTCTTCACATCAGGTAGCCAAAGTATGAGAGTTTCAGCTTCAACATCAGTCCTTTCAGTGAATGGTCAGTGTTGATTTCCTATAGGCTGCATTTAAATATATATTTTACAATTATAGAGACATTTTTTAAGAAAAAATTTTAGGACAAATTTAGAGATAATGTATTTATTAGAATTGTTTGATTTTTTTAACTGAAAAAAAATGCAATGGACACTTTTTATGTAAAAATAAAACCATAAAAGTTCTATGGTCATATCACAAAGCTCTCTGATAGGGGCATGATATATTCAAGTAGACATAATACACTATTTTAGCTCTTTTATATTTTATAGTCCAATTAATTAGTTCAAGTAGTCAAGGTCACAATCTCTGTTAGCCCTTGTTGGCACAGAGATTAACCAGAGACACTTACTTTCCTTCCAGCTTTATTGAGACATAATTAACATACAGGATTGTCTAAGATAAAATGATTTGACTTATCACAAGTTTAGTGAACATCCATCATCCCATATATATACAAAATCTAAAAAATAGAAAAAAAAAACAACTACTTTTCTCCTTCTGATGAGAACTCTTAGGATTTAATCTTAACTTTTATACATAACACACAATAGTATTAATTATATTTGTCATGTTGTTCATTATATCTCTAGTACTTAATTATCTTATAACTTAAAGTTTGTATGTTTTGGCTGCCATTATTCAATTTCCTCTCACTCCCACCCTCTACCTCTTCTGGTACCAAAAAATCTTATCTTTTTTCTATAAGGTTGTTTATTTTTGAAACATAATTGACCTATAACACTATGTTAGTTCCTGGTACATAACATAATGATTCAATATTTCTATGCATTTCAAAATGATCACCATGATAAATTTAGCTACCGTCTGTCACTATACAAAGATATTATATAATTACTGACTATATCCCCCATACTATACATTTCATACCAATAACTCATTTATTCTGTAACTGGAAGTGTGTACATACTAATCTCCTTCACTTATTTCTCTCCATTCTCCCTCCATCCCATTTTATTCTCTTTAAAGTCTACTAAGAAGTATTGAAATATTTCCTTTCTGTCACAGGCATGCTTGCTACTATGCAAGTGTTTCTCTACTTCAAGCATTTCAAGCCTATTCTTAACATCATTTTACAATTATTTCCTGAGCCTGGACACCCTCTGCATAATTCTCCATATATTGACTCCTTGAAACCCTTCTGGTCTCAGCTTCAAGATCATGTCCTTGGAAAAGCCTATCCAGCTCTCAGTCACAGTACCCGCTCTAATGCTCACTCATATCATTTGACCATCTGACTGAGCAACACTATCTGAGATTATCATTTTCATTTATTTGGTAATTGGCTCTTCTCAACAGGAACTTGTGAGAATTCTACCAAGGAAGAGGAAATGTTTGGGCTGTTCATAGGCTTCCCCTATTGAACAGATATTCTGGTATAAAATATGCTCTCAATAAATATTAGTGAATGAAACAAAAGAAGACATCTTGGAAATCTGAAAGAAAAAGAAGGACTGAATGGATAAATATAAGAGCTCACATCAATCAAACATTTTATATATTTAGAAAGTTTATGATGTATCAGATACAGTGCTAGGTATCAAAGGATATAGATACATGAAATGGATAGGTGATTACAGAACCATCTCTCAACATAGAATTTACTGATAAAAACAAGTATTCACATAATTGTCATATGAATACACAGGTGTATTTTCTGACAAATTGGAATTGTAATGGAGTATTCACAGTTCAGGCTTCCCAGAAGGCACAGTGGTAACAAATTCGCCTGCCAATGCAGGAGACATAGGAGAGGCGATCCTGTGGGTCAGGAAGATTCCCTGGAGGAGAAAATTCCATGGACAGAAGAGCCTGGCAGGTTACAGTCCACAAGGTCACAAAAGATTTGAGAATGACTGAGTACCTGCAAAATCACAGTTAAGGCAAAAGAGAAAAAAAGGAGTCAGATGGACCATTGATGATCTTGTCTCAAATATGTTTCTGCAACACTGAACCCTTGAATTTTCATTGATTGTTCCAGACCCAAGACACCACCAGAGGTATTCAATACAACACCTGCAGCTGGAAACTTACAGTCTCAAAATCTCCCCTTGTGTCTATGCAATCATTTCAAACCCTTCTCAATCCTTAGTTGATAACCACCCTTCTTGCTGTTCAGTCTCTCAGTTGTGTCAGACTCTTTGCAACCCCATGGACTGCAGCATGCCAGGCCTCCCTGTCCTTCTCTACCTCTGGGAGTTTGCTTAAACTCATGTCTATTGAATCGGGGATGCCATCTAACCATCTCACTCTCTGGTGTCGCTTCTCCTTCTGCCTTCACTCTTTCCCAGCATCAGGGTCTTTTCCAGTGAGTTGGCTCTTTGCATCAGGTGGCCAAAGTATTGGAGCTTCAGCTTCAGCATCAGTCCTTCCAATAAATATTGAGGGTTGATCTCCTTCAGGATTGACTGGTTTGTTCAGTTCAGTTGCTCCGTTGTGTCCGACTCTTTACAACCCCATGGACTGCAGCACCAGGCCTCCCTGTCCATCACCAATTCCTGGAGTTTACTCAAACTCATGTCCATTGAGTCAGTGAGGCCATCCAACCATCTCATCCTCTGTCATTCCCTTCTCCTTCTGCCTTCAATATTTCCCAACATCAGGGTCTTTTCCAGTGAGTAAGTTTTTTGCATCAGGTGGCCAAAGTATTGGAGTTCCAGCTTCAGCAACAGTTCTTCCAATGAACACCCAGGATTGATCTCCTTTAGGATAAACTGGTTTGATCTCCTTGCAGTCCAAAGGACTCTTAAGAGTCTTCTGCAACACCACAGCTCAAAAGCATCAATTCTTCAGCACTCAACTTTCTTTATAGTCCAACTCTCACATCCATACATGACTACTGGAAAAACCATAGCCTAGACTAGACAGACCTTTGTTGGCAAAGAAATGTCTCAATCCTTCAGTGCCCAGCTGTCCAACTCTTACATCCATACATGACTACCATAGTTTTGACCATATGGACCTTTATTGGCAAAGTGATGTCTCTGGTTTTTAGTACACTGACTAGGTTTGTCATAGCTTTTCTTCCAAGGAGCAGTGTCTCTTAATTTCACCCTTCCTTCTTTTAATAACCACTCTTAGCCTTTTAATAACCACCCTTACTTTTCCCAACTCCAAATACAATTCTTGATAAACATGATGTAACCAATGTAACCTAACATTTTTTAACTTTATTATCTCCCCCCTACATTCTGTAATGCTTCCTGAGTCTTTGTTTCTCGGGCTCTTAGCAAAACCTAATAAGCATCTTTCAATCATCTTGCTAAAATTTCAGTTAATGATTATATAGGAATAATGATTCTTCAGAATGAAAATATAAAGTATTTGATAGTTGAATTGGACCATAGGAAAATGAATAATATTTTTGCAGGAAGATAGAGTGATAAAAAACAATGTAAGGAATGAAAGAAAATACTATATTAGTTTTCTATTGCTGCCTTGACAAGTTGCCATATACTTAGCACTTTGTTTTAAAACAAAACTGATTTTTCATGTCACAGAAGCTTCTGTAGATCAAATGTCTGGGTGACCTCAACTGGTTCTTTGCTTTGAGTCTCACAAAGCTGAAATCAGTATCAGAAGGTTTTTGATCCTTGTGGAAACCCTTGGGAAAAGTCTGCTCCCAAATTCATGCAAATTATTGGCCGTGTTTAGATCCTCCTGGGTATAGAACTATTTCTTCCTTCTTTTCTGTCAGGGGGCCAGTCTTTGCTACTAGACACTGACCTCATTCCTTCTCAAGCTTTCCCTGGGGCTGCCCTAAAGCAATGTCAGGTTAAGTGCCTCTTAAACTTGGAATCTCTTTGACGTCCTCTTTTGTCATCTGCCAGAAAAAGCTGTTTTCAATACCTCAAGTGATTACACTGTGTTATGTAGTGGTCTGATAAGATTTCAAACACACTTGTCAGTGACAAAAAATTAAGTCGTTTTTAGGAGTGAAGTTGTTTTGATCTAAGAATGAAGATGTTCTTTTGATATAAAAATGTAATTGTGTCAGGATGTCATCCGGTTGCTGATAAGCTGCTAAGGGGCCACTGTTGGGGGTTTAACAATAAGAAATGATGAAGAAGCAACTATGGCCGAGTGACACCTATACAGAGTCTGCGAGGATCATCAGTGTTTGGTCTCAGCAAGGCTACCCTTTGCTGATCTAAACAGCTCTCCAAAGAACTTGGGACCTTAGCTTCAGCAGTTAGTGGTGAAACACTTGCAGCCCCCTGGAAAGAGAGAATCTTGCCCTCCAATGCCAGTATCTTTGTTCCCTAGCAACCTGCTCTAGCAACAAGGAGCTTTTCTTTCCTCTGGCAGCTGGAAGTCAGCTCATGATTGGTTAAATGGTCTCTTCTGAGAACCTACTTGTAGAAAGGTACACCTTAAATAAATTTGAACTTTATTTTTTTTTATCTCCCTCTACCTGAAACAATAGTGTAAGGAATCTATTATTGGTTTGGAGCATGTGATTTCTTTATTGGCTTATTAAGAAACATCATCCTATAATGCTACAGGTTTGTGAAGTTATTATAATTCCCACAGTGAAGCATGTTAAATAAAATATTGGACAGACAGTCTCAGTCTCTAAGTATAATTTTGTATCAAATAAAACACATTAGGTGTACCCAGATAATCCAGGATAATTTTTCTACGTTTGAGTGAATGGTTTAGAAACTTCAATTACATCTGCAATATTCCTTTTGCCAGGGGGCATCATCATGAACAAATTCATGAACTTAATACCAAGGACTGAAAATCACAAGAGGCAAAATTCTGGTTATGAGAACTGTGTTCCTAAAAACTCTAGTAAAATTTAAATTCCTGGTCATTTGCCATGTAATTACCCTGCCTTCCTAGTGATATATTTGATGTATAAACAGTAGGAGACTAATGTACCACATAGTTTGTACCATTTTATTCCTCAGAAACTTTACATAACTTCTAAAATAAAACACAAAATTAAAATATGAGATTGTAAAAGAACAACTTGACATTTGAAAGCCATATATTCCAATGTAGCAAATTATAATTCTCTATTATTAGAGATCATCTGTCTCTCAGGGTCCAATCAAGAATAAAAAGTTGTAACTGAAAGTCTTCCTTACCAAACATTTTAAAATGAGAGGCAAAGCCATTATATAAGCTCAAGGGAATTCCTAACTTATTTTGATTCATCTTGCCTAAGAAATTGTGAATTGACAGGACAAGCCTGCATTTCAGACTTTGGAAAAAAGTCAAGGAATTAGCTGAGACTCAGACAACAATAATAGAGTGTTCTTAACATTAATTTCAGAATAAAATAAAGGAAATTCAGTTTTAAACAATTTGGCAATATAGGCCCCCTGGATTTATGAAAGTGTTCATTGTTCAGTCATGAATGGCCCCAAGAACTGTGTAGCCTGTCAGACTCCTCTGTACATGGAATTCTCCAGGCAAGAATATTGGGGTGGGTAGCCATTCCCTTCTTCAGGGGAATCTTCCCCACCCAGGGATGGAACCCGAGTGTCCTGCATTGCAGGCAGATTCTTAACCTTCTGAGCCATTAGGTATGAATATAATGCAATGACATCTTAAAAAAAAAAATAAGCCAAGCAAGTGAAAAGTGTGTCACTGATTTTTGTCCAAGGAAGCCTCTAAAAGAGAGGGCTGAATTAGTGGCTATAAATCAAAGATTAGGATCATTGTAATTACGTGCAGCATTAAGAAGTTGAATGACATGATAAGACCAGAAAGGTACAGTGGGTTAAAACGAAATCATCTTAAGACTATGGGAAAGAGCTTAAATTCAACCTGTAATAAACAGAATCCATCCAAAAAATTCAAGTAGTGACAATATGATCACATTTATACTGAGGAGAAGGGAATGGTGTAGGAGGAGAGAAAGAGACAATTCTTCCACTACTGTAATGTTTAGTTGAAGAAAGAAGTAACAAGTAGAGAAGTGCACAAATTACATTGTTAGTCTAGATAAGAAATATTGGAATGCACTGTAAAATTCACTTAAAAGGAAACATTTAACCAAAGGTTTCAACTGATTGGGACGGAGGATGAACCATTAGTTAAATAAGGGATACAGGAAAACCTTGGAGTGATTTGGTGAGTAATGCCATTTAAAAGAAATGACACTGTGAAAATTGACAGAAGGTAAAATAGTAAGTTTATTCTGGAAATGCCATGATTGAAGAGTAGATGAAAGAAAAGAATAATGTTAGTTCTGTGGACTGTTGTAAATTTTCATCAAGTATTAAGGGATGAGGTCAGATGAGATATTTTTTACAGTTTTAAAAGTGATATTAAAATAGTAGATAAGATGACACTGCAATTTAGTTAGATTTTTAAACTGATTATAAGATCTCCAGTGTTAAGCTATGGAAATCTAGCTTTAATCTTTAGCTGAATATAAATAGGAGTAAGGCCCAACAGAGTTATTTGGTTTCTAAGGATGTTTGCTGTCAAAAATGAAAACCAACTGGAAAAAATGTAAGCTCAACAGGCAATAAAGAACAAAACAAAAGATCTAATTTCTTGTGATTGTATTTGGGATAGTTGTGGTAGATATAATTGCCTGTTTAAGTTCTGAGGAGGGAAGACAAAAGCGCATTTTTTTATCTGAGCAATAAAAATGGAAATTACATTTAGTGGAAAGGCACAGGGAGAAACTTGATTTCTAAAAGAATTTTATATTAAAAAAAAAATAGATTTCCTTCCTTAATATCCAAAGTCAAATGGAAATTAGGATTATGTGTATTCTATTTTTAATTGCCAGTCCAGCAAAGTGAAGCTAATTCAGGCCTGACTTTCAGCAACACACTGTAAAATTAAAGTCTTCCCCAGAATAAAAAAAGAAAGTGTGACAAAACCCAATTTTGTGCACAATGGAAAAGGCAGCTTTTAAAAAGTGGCAGGTTGACAAATTATGAGTCAATATTAAGTCACTGGGAAAAATTTTAATGAAAAAATATAATCTCTGCTTTGCTTCTTCACCATATTTTTTCTAAAGACCAGTGCATGCTAACATGAGAAAGAGTGACTTAGTACATCTTTCAGAAGAGTTATCTATGAGAGCTAGAAAAAAGCAAAAAGAAAAATCTAAATCTGCAGTAACCAAATAAGCTATGCTTGCCTAAGAAATTAAGAGAATGTTACAGTAAAATTATAGGAAAAGTAAAGATTGCTTCTATCTCAATATATTTCCCTTAAAACTGTCCTCAGAGAATGTCAACAGAGCTATCATTTACCATATCTAAAGACCAAGTTAATAAATTATTGAGTTGTTTCACAGAGACTTCAGTTTCCAATGCATTCTTAGATCAAGCTGCCAAATTCTCTGGGTAGTCATCATACTAAAAATATATTTTGCTATTTGGGGAATTTTACAGATTGTTATTATTATTTATTGATGCAGTTTTGTTTTTGGCTAGATGAGCCATGATAAATTCTGAGAAGAAAATGAGAGTACATTTATAGGGTTTTGGGTATTTTAAGCAATGTAATCTATATTTCAGTAATAATTATTGGTTTATTTTTTGCATATTAACTTCTGCTTTTTTGGTCTGTCTAAAAGTATATATCAAGTATCTGCCCATCACACAAATCTAGCCATGTGTCAAGCATGGAACCAAAAACTTCTTAGCAATTTTTGAGAAACTGGACCAAGCTGAAAGACGCTGAACAGAGCTTCTTTATAATGAAACCTAAGAAAAACTGGACTGAACTACGTGCAGGCCTAATTGAACTGCACGTTTGATGATGGACCTTGTGGTGTTTCAGATTCATTCTACAGCTTTGGAAAATGTTCTGATATTAAACTGTAGTAGAACCATATTATTGGTACCATAAAGATAATTTGGGGTAGCATATTCTATCCCCTTCACTGGTAACAAATGGTGTTAAGTTGCCTCTGCTCTTTAAAATGCAAGTGAGATTTAAAAGTGAAGTATCTTAAAAAGAAGCTGCAAAATTTTGTAAGTTCTGTGGTGATTTAAAATTACTTTTTATTGAACTTTGTTCCCTATCACTTTGTTCTTTATCATCTAGCCTAATCTTCATTTTGTTTCTTAAGGAAGAAATATCCCACAATTTTCTATTTTTGTACCCAATTAAAAGATGCTTCCTCCTTGGAAGGAAAGCTATGATCAACCTAGACAGCATATTAAGAAGCAGACTTAATATGGTGAAACAGACTTCACCAACAAAGGTCCATCTAGTCAAAGCTATGATTTTGTCCATCTAGTCAAAGCTATGATTTTTCCAGTATTCATGTATGGATGTGAGAGTTGGACTATAAAGAAAGCTGAGTGCCGAAGCATTGATGCTTTTGAACTGTGGTGTTGAAGAACACTCTCCCTTGGACAGCAAAGAGATCCAACAAGTCCATCCTAAAGAAGATCAGTCCTGGGTGTTCACTGGTGGGACTGATGTTAAAGCTGAAACTCCAATACCTTGGCCACCTGATGTGAAGAGCTGACTCATTGGAAAAGACCCTGATTTGGGGAAAGATTGAAGGCAGAGGGAGGAGGGGACGACAGGATGAGATGGTTGGATAGCATCACTGACTCAATAGACATGAGTTTGAGTAAGGTCCAGAAGTTGGTGATGGACAGGGAAGCCTGGCGTGCTGCAGTCCATGGGGTTGCAAAGAATTGGACATGACTGGGTTTCTAATCTGAACTCAACTGTACCCAGTTTCACCTTATAGAAGTAGATGTAGGTGTAGGTGTTTCCCTCACAGCACAAAGCAGGCAGCAGTTGGATATCCTACAATTTAATTCAGCTCTGACACCATCTACCTGGAGATAGTGTCAGATTCCACAGGTTGAGGGGTTGAAGGTTCAGTCCCACGATTCTGCTCCCTCCACCTTGCAGACTTCAAATGTCAGTTGCAAACTCAAGTTGTTTCCTGAGCTTCTGACCAACTGACTATAACAGATCCCCATAGCCCTTTCCTTGGGTTCATTTAATTTGCTAGAGAGGCTCACAAAACTTAGGGAAACTAATTATTCATTAGACTCTTGGTTTATTGTAAAAGGATATCACTGATATATCCTGTGAGATGCGTAAGGTAAGGTATGGAGAAGGGAGAGGGAGCTTACATGTCCCTCCAGGCATGCTGTCATCCCCAAATCTCCATATGTTCACCAACCTGGAAGCTCTCCTAACCTCATCCTTCTAGGGTTTTATGGAAACCTTGTTATATAGACATAATGGATTAAATATTTGACAACTGATAATTGACCCAACCTCCAGCCCCTCTTTTCTCCAGTGGTCAACAGGGGATGGGAAAAGTTCCAACCCTCCAATCAGTAGTTGGATCTTCAGGCAACAGACACCATCCTTAGGCAAGGTCCAAAAGTCAACTCATTAACATAACATTAACACAAGAGAAACTTTTATTGCTTTGTCACTTAGGAAATTCCAAGGGTTTCAGGAGTTCTGTGCCAGAAAAAGGGACACACATAAAGACTAAAGATATTTTTCTTATTATAAATTGAATGATCATACCATATTTTATAACACACTGGCAAACAAAGATCAGTGTTTCCTTTCTTATAGGCATTTTATGAGGTTGTCCTAACGTATTAGTTTTAATGCCTGAAGAGGCACAGGCTCTTAATGACATAAGAGGGCACAGGCTGGTGGCATATTATGATAAACATAGAAGATATGTTCCTATTAATACCAAAGAAATAGCTGAAGATGTGTGGGTCTAAATTTGTAACAATAAAGACAGTCAATACTCATTATTTTCAAATATGAATTAAGATCACACACTGGTCAGCTTACATATTATTCATTATTATTTAAAAAGTATTTAAATAATACAGCAAGTTTCACTCCACTTGATAGATTTAACGTAGTCTTTATTTGGAGCAATATTGCAAGCTGATAAAAACATTGTAAATTATTTTGCTAGGTTTTATGTTTTCCCATTAGCATTTTAATAAGCTTAATCTATGTAAGATGTAGATTTCTTAATTTGATATTCTTTATATAACTTTTTTCTATAGATTTTTATTTACAAACTCAACCTTTAATCATGAAGAGACATTTATTTAACTTCCACACATTAAAGCTCATATGTTATAAATTTAAAATGCTTAGAACCAACTTTCTCCTGTCACTTTTTTTCCTTATTTTTGCAACTGGGTAAATATTATATGGGCTTCCCAGGTGGTTCAGTGGTAAAGAATCTGCCTGTCAATACAGGAGACATGGGTTTGATCCCAGCATCAGAAAGATCCCCTGAAAAATGAAAGGCAACCCACTCCAGTATTTCTGCCTGGGAAGATCCATGGACAGAGGAGCCTGGCGGGGCTACAGTCCGTGGGGTCACAAAAGTGTTGGACACAACTCAGCAACTTAATGACAGCAACAACGAATACTATATATATACGAAATATGTAGCTGCTTATCTGAATGGTCTCCTTCTATTAAGACATAACTTTCAGTTTAACTTACAGTGTGAAAACAAATCAGATTAATTATCAAGACAAATAGAAAGTTTGCTCAATTATTTGGTAGGGTAGAATGCTAATGGTCCAATGGAGTAAAATTTGTCACCCCCAAATGTGTCAGGCATGCACTGAAAACAATCAAGGCCTAGAAGTGAGAAACTTTGACCTTCCCCCTAATTGCCTAAAAGAATTTAGACAGAGGACCTCCTCCAGGAAGGAAGCTATCACCTTAAATAACTATCACATGTTGATAATATGAATTTGGTATATAGACAGGGAGGAGCCCAGTAAAGTGTGTTTGCTAAAATTCCCCTCTCTGTCCATTGTTTTTGTATGACCCAACAAGCATTTGTTACCCAAACTTTTGTCCTTTTTTAAAATTTTCCTATGCATTGCCTTTCTTCCCTCTGAAGTCCTAAACCCCTAACCAGTCTCCTCTCAGATGGCATATAAGTCTCAATTGACTAATTTCGTGGTGGGGTCTCATATTCTCTGAAGCCCCTGTATGTATGTAACTAAATTTTATTTTTTCCTGTTAATCTGTCTCATGTCAGTTTAACTCTAAGACCAGGCAGGTAGAAAAATTTTTCCCTCCCCTACAGTGGCCACAGGAATGGGTACTAAATGGTTAAAAAACAATTTCTTCCTGTTCTAGAAAGGAATCCTGGCTGCACAATAAGAGCTCTATTTTCAGATATAACCTCACTAGGTAAGTGCTTCTCTGTCAGAGGTAATGTGATTTAGTCTTTCTCTTGACTACAGTATGACAGAGAAATATCACTACATAACACGGAGAGACACAGAGAACACTCAAGTTGGAGAGATACACTTTTCTAAGGTTAAATGTAAAAACATCCAGTCAGCATTTAGCAAAGCATACAGAATGAAAACCAGCTCATCATAAAAATGAATTTATACAGCAAGACATAAAGCAAACATCGAACTGTTTCATTACCAAAGATAGAGTGCAGGGTCGATGCATGGCTTGCACAAACCTCAAATTCAGATTGCAAACATGTAACATTATTTCCAGATAACTGGGCTTAATTTGTATCACAAGTCCTCATTTCTACATGATAATAGAAACTTTAATTTAATCACTTCCATGTAGACTCTGTCAAATTCAATTATTCTAAAAGTATTAAACACAGCGCATTTGAGGATCTTGTATTTTCTCTTTATCTCTTACACTTTCTCAAATTGATCCCTATTCTAGGACGTTTAATTAATTCAGCCTGAGCTTTGATACGCTGGCAGAAGAGATGTCTATCAAGTGGGCATATTGGGTGCTATGCTCATTTTACTGAAATTCACAATTCTGTGTGTCCATACCAACGATTTCCTTCAACCCTACAATTCACTGAGTTCTGGCCCACACTGTTGTCTTGGGGTTCAGCATTTCATGTTCTGCCTTATTTTGCTATATGTTCCCTCTGCAAAATTTGGCAGTATTTGTGTCTAGAAGTTGTAACCTGTGAAACTACTATTCCACAAACCCCATCAATGAATTCAGATATTTTATCCCTCATAGTACCAGAATCTTATTCTAACTCAGCCAATATCACTATCTCCTATTTGGCAAGATCAGAGATGTCTCCTGGGTTGGCTGTTTTATAAAACATCTCAGTATGAACTGTCCTCAACAACACATTCACATTTTTCTTTGGACTCCATCAGCTTGTCCCTCCTCTATGAAGGTGTCCTGTGGTAGATCCAGTGTGTGTTGGAATTATCTAAAGATCATTTTCATCAAAACTTAAGCTTCTACTTCATGATGTCTTCTCTTTTTTTCCTTTCAATCTGAAGGCTCTTATCTAATACAAGACTGAAGGAGTAGCATGCAAAAACAAAATGACTTTCTCCACAGCAAACTGTTGCCAAATCTTTCTCTATTTCTTCTAGAATGAGTCTTTTTACCTAGAAACTGAGAATTATACATATATATATATATATATCATTTGTATATAATATATATTTGTATATTATTGAGCAGCAGTCTCTTGCTCAGTCATGTCTGACTCTGCAACCTCAGGTGCCTCTGTCCATGGAATTTTCCAGACAAGAATACTGGAGTGGGTAACCGTTTCCTGTTCCGTGGGATCTTCTCAACCCAGGAATTGAACCTGGGTATCCTGCATTGCAGGCAGATTCTTTACCATCTGAACCACAAGGGAAGCCCATATTATATATATTTGTATATTATATATGTATATTATGGACTTCCCTGCTGGCTAAGCTGGTAAAGAATCCTCCTCCAATGCAGAAGACCCAGGTTCAATCCCTGGGTTAGGAAGATACCCTGGAGATGGCAACGGCTAGCCATGCTAGTATTCCAGCCTGGAGAATTCCATGGACTGTATACTCTATGGGGTCACAAAGACTCAGACACTACTGAGCAAGTTTCACTTTCAGTTTATACATATTATACCATATATATGTATATTATGTTATATATATATATAATATAACTTTGTTTGTGTATATATATATATATATTCTTTTATGTTTATTGTCTCCTTCCTTTTTTATTGCTATAATTCCCTCTGAAAGAGTGAGGAAGGGGAGTCTGATAATAACAAAGAAATTATTGAGGATAATAGCAAAAGGCACAAAAGAGTCTACACCCAAAATGTTTAGCTTCTCCTCCATGATAGTAACAATATAGTAGTACATATATGTCTCTGTTCTGTCCACTGAGAGGGCCTAGAAGCATTGCCATTCAAATAGCAACAAGCATAACCCGTGCTCTATCTAATACTGTGTGTCTGTGTGTGTGCTCAGTCATTTCTGATTCTTTGCGACCCCAAGGACTGCCGCCCACCAGGCTCCTCTGTCTATGAGATTCTCCAGGCAAGAATGTTGGAGTGGGTTGCCATTTTCTTCTGGTTTCTGGAGAAATGACTGATTGTATGATTGGAGCAGAAAATATACGAGATGAGGCTGCAATCTGTTGTAGTGTAACACATTAAGAAAATTCAAAAGAAAACAGAAAAATTGTTTATGTCCATGAAAGAGTCACGGAAGTCACCGAGAGAGTTCTCAATGGCAAAAATGGAAACAAATTGAACCAAGTAAAGAAACTAGTATTGAAATATGACTTTAGGTAAATATCCACAAGCTTATACTGATATAAATAAATTGTTGAATGAAGCCATACATGGGAGAGAATAGAAAAAATTTTCATGCATAAGAATTCCAATTAAGTTGTGTACATGCCCTCACCTCTAAGAGATGGGGCCTAAACCCACTCCTTAACTGTGGGCTGTGCCTGGTGATTTCCTTCTGAATAATATAGTGAGAAAGGAGAAATAGGAGTAACTACCACGACAAGCACTTCTAAAGTCAGATAGCTAATGTTATCAGTGATGTAACCTTGACACTTGTACCTCTCACATGGGCTTCCCAGGTGACTTGGCGGTAAAGAATATGTCTGTCAAGGAGGAGACCAGGTTCAGTTTCTGGGTTAGGAAGGTCACCTAGAGATGGCAATGGCAACCCATTCCAGTATTACTGCCTGGGAATTTCCATGGACAGAGGATCCTGGCAGGCTCCCGTCCATAAGGACACAAAGAGCTGAACATGACATAGTGACTAAACAGTTAAAAACCACAGCAATATTCCACATATGCTGGGATACAACAGCATTTTACCTCTGTGGTTTTCCTTCAAAGCCTCTATGGCCCTATCTAATCATGAAAACACAAACATGCACACATAAATTCCATTAGAGAAACATCTTATCTACCCAGTTCTCCTCACAAGTGCTAGGCCATCCAAAACAATGAAAGTCTGGAAGAGTTTCACAGCCAAGAGTTTAAGTAGGCATGGCAAATAAATGTGATGTGGCCCCTGGATGGGAACCTGGAAAGAAAAAGAACATTTGGTTGCAAACAAAGAAACTCTGAAAAAAAAAAAAAACAAACTATAGCTTTAGTTGATAACAATACTTCAGTGTTGTTTCATTAATTGCACCAAATGTACCATAATGTAGGACATCAGTAGAGGAAACTGTGTATGGGGCATATGCTAGTTCTCAGTACAATCTTCACAAAATTTTGGTAAATTTAAAATTGTTCTATAGTTAAATTTTTTTTAAAAAAGAAAGTAAAAGAAATAAGAGAGGAAAGCAGGAAGACAGAGAAGAAGCAAAGAAAATTCTGATTGATTTTAAACCAAATTTATTTGTTTGCTTACACAGTAGATGATATATTATAGTTGGGGATTTGTCACAGTCTGATCACATTATGGGTCCTCAGGAATTTCTTGTTGCTCAGCTTTGCTGATCATATTATCCATGGACGTCTTCTGTCTATTTTTGTGTGGTTCTGTGCTTGTGTGGTTCTGTGCTGCTGCCTTCCCTGTCTTTCCAGAATCAATAGTATTCTTTTAATTATTCTTTGAAACATATAGCGCATGCTCAGTCACAGGGTCATTTCCGACTCTTGGAGATCCTATGGACCATAGTCCACCTGGCTCTTCTGTCCATTATTTAGGCAAGAACACTGGAGTGGATTGCCATTTCCTATTCCAGGGGACCTTGCAGACCCAGGAATGAAACCCACATCTCCTGAGGTTCCTGCATTGACAGGCGGTTGTTTACCACTGATCTACCTGGGAAGTCTGAAACATACAATAGCTACATTTTATTAAAACAGTTTCTAAAGCTATAGTGTGATGTGGCTTTACTCTGTACTTAGTTTTTATCACATGTCATAGACAATTATTCTCATGATGTTAAAGATCAGATTGTTTTATATTTTCATGCAGTACCACACCTCCTTGCTCATCACTAAAAATTTTTGCAACTTGATGAAATAAAATAAGACACTATATTTTAGTAACATTATTCTAAAATGTTCCAATTGTTCATACATTATATTTTTAATTACTGTATAAAACTTAAAACATGTTCATCACAACTGAACACTATCTTGTAACCTTCTGTGTTTTTAATTTGATAAATTGTTCCATTAATACAATTGACAAAATCCTTGATATGGAGATTTCCTGATATTCAGTAAAATGGAAAGTCTAGTCCAAATGTAAATCATGGCAGGATGAAAATATGAGACTTGAAAGAGAAGCTGCTGAGGTTTTGGACATTAGTTTTTACATTATTTTTACTTTGTTATGGTTGGGTTCGCTTGAGCTACAGCCTTTCTGTATTTTCTATAGACTAGTATGGTACTTGATGACTTCAAGTTGTTGATAGAAAAAGAATCCTATTGTGCTTCATAGTTCACTACACTAAGTAAGAA
The DNA here is from genome assembly GCA_007570785.1 of Antilocapra americana. Lineage (NCBI taxonomy): Eukaryota > Metazoa > Chordata > Mammalia > Artiodactyla > Antilocapridae > Antilocapra > Antilocapra americana. Next base: position 29,047,525 of record ML661338.1, on the reverse strand, counting down.
TAGGACACATTTTGGAATATATGCTTCAGAAAAGCCAGAACACCAAAACCACACTGATCTTTATGAATTTTTAGCATTCATGCAAGATAAAATGCATATTTGACATTTTATGTTCATTGAACTGCAGGTTTCTATTGCCATTACTAGAAAAATTAATAAAAACTAATTGCATTTTAAGATCTAGAGCACCTTATACATATATTAGAACTTTATACTGTATATTCAAATTAATTGTGGGAATTTCAGAGCAGGCAGAGCTTCTTTCTGCTATGAACAACAGAAACAGATTCTCAAAAAATACTTTAGCCCTAGGTGTCCCCTCACCTTGCAGTGTGCCACATGAACTACTGTCTCTTTGCTTCAGCTGTGATGGGAACAGTAGCACTCCGGATTGCTATAATACTCTCCCATCACATAGGAGAGTCAGCCTTACAGATATATATCATTATGTCCAAAGAGAGCTTGTGAAATAGAAATACTAGAATACACATGGATGAAAAGTGCACTCAAATTAGTGGCCCTTTACCACTCTGAATCAAATTTGTAAGACGGATGAGACATAAGAATGTTCGTAAGAAATGTGATATAACTGTAGATTTTAATAAAGCCAATGTCAGTGAAATGTATAAAGGAAATGAAATCATCATGTTTCTTCAGCGTTACTCACCAAAAAATTTCTGCAAGTGAAGTAAGGCTGTTCTCTAAATAAATAAGTCATCTGTTAGAGAATTAACAAGTTTCAAGTTGTTCGTTACGTTTTTCTTGAAAATGAAATTTGAGAATCTAAATAGATTACTTTTCCCCTTCACATCCTTCAGGATGACACTCAGGGATATATCGATATTTATAGTTTCCCTCATATAAACAGGACATATATCAAATATTCACTGAATAGGTCTTTCTTTTTCTTCCTTCCATCCAGAATGATGCCCATGCAGTCAGAATTACATTTCTTACAGCACAATAGCTTATTCTACCACTCTTCTGAATTATTTTTGAGAAATACTTACATTTATTTCCCTTCAGTTGTGAGCCTAAAAGCTAAAAATGTCTGGATGTTGCTGAGCAGGTAGTCATAGCCAAGTCCTTGAGTAATCAGGGGCTGGCATGCCTTTGCTGCCTGAGCTACGTCCAGGTTCAAAATACTAACCAGAGAGCACTACAAAAAGGCAAACTGAGAAGCCACATCCAGACCGAAGGTACCCCAGAATAATTTAAATACTCTGGTGTACCTTCACCCATCCTTGACTGTTGATAGCTTCATCATATGGGTTTATTGGTATACTGAAACAATGACATGCTACCGGGGGATAGGAGCTATAAAAATTCTGAAGCCACAATATCATCACCTTTGCAAAACACCCAGGGGGGGGGGAAACATATTTTGAGCCTTTTCCATTTTCCCACTAAATTGGATTATCTTTTAATGTTAAGACATAGCAACAATTTTGATAATTAATGTTAACAATTTTCTTCTCTAAAGCATTTATTTAACAGAGAGTTTTTGGCAGAATTTTTAGTAAGCATGAACAACATTTTTTAAACCTAGAAAACTGACAGATTGCACATAATTTCTTCACCACCCACAGCCACTCGAAGCAAAGCCAGTTTCAGTGCCCTGCTATTATATACACAAAATTATCTGAACCTCACAAGTAGCAGTGTCACTAGCATTCAAGGACTTCAAGATGGGCTCTGAAAAGTGAGCAGAGGGGCCCTGTTTGGGCACCAGAAGAGTAGCTGGGCTTTCAATTATCTTTACTTAACAAAAAGTAAATAAGATTCTTTAAGAAGGCATGGAGGAAATAAATGCTTCAAGGGTCAATACACTCTGCAATATTATGAGCGACTTTCTACTGCTACAAAGAATAATTACAGTATGTAAAGCAATGTTTCTTACTAAAATAAATATGTATGCACAATGCATGTATATGTCCATATATATATAT